>VWZD01010940.1:63343-81004 GCA_013396695.1 Sakesphorus luctuosus
GAGGAGATTCGAGGAGAGGAGAGGAGATTCGAGGAGAGGAGATTCGAGGAGAGGAGATTCGAGGAGAGGAGATTAGAGGAGAGGAGAGGAGAGGAGAGGAGAGGAGAGGAGAGGATTCAATATTTCAGACTGTTGCTACCCTAATAACTTATCTGTGTGCTGGGGGATTAAAGTAGTCACTGAAGATGTGGGCTTCCTTGTCTGAAGAGTTGAAATTTTCTAACTCTCAGAGCGCTCCAAAAAATTAACTATATATAAAAACCAGAATGTAGGGATGAATTCAGTCTCTCAGTGTCTCTTGGAAGACACTGAAGAATTAGTCACTCAAGAGGCCAAGAAGACCAAGAAAAATTTCCTGCCATGGCAAGCTCTATGTCATTATATTTGGCATGGTATAGTTTTGTGCTGGGTACTAATCCATTTTCTGAAATGGTGTTAACTAATTTATTTGTTTATTGTTTTATGTAAAATATACAAGCAACAGCATTGGGAAAATTGCTCTCCTCCTTCCCTTATTAATGGAAGAAACTTTTACTCCCTTTTGGAAAGAGTTCACTTTCACTTTTCTGAAATGAATGCAGATTTCAGAGATAAAAAGGAACAGCTTCTCAAGGAGGAAAAGTTTTGCTCTTACTTCTTCTTCTTTCTAATTAAGCAATGACTTATTGTTTGGAACTATCAATTAAAATGGAACTTGTACCCTATCAGAGAAAGGTAATTATTGAATGTAAGCCTTAGACATGTTCAGTGCTTCATTAACCTGAAACATTGGATGACAGAGAGGGGCAGTATCTCCACAAGGTTGCTGACTGAAGAAATTATTACCTCTAGCTTTTTAAAGAGAAAGAATAGGAAAGCTCAGGGAACTCTTGAGGGTTGTGAATCCGCCTTTCAAAATAAACAACTCTGCTGCCTGAGAAGATGATTAAGTCTCCGAGTCCCCCAGAAGATTAGCAAGCATATTCAGAAGTATAGATGAACAAGTGAGGATTTCTCTGGAGATCCAATACCATCTCAGAAGAGCCCTGGCTTGCCCAGACCTGTGTCTCAGTTCTGTGGAAGAGAGTAGATGCTCTCCTTAGAGGCCATGGATCCTCCTGTCTGTGGCTGTTCTTTCTATCGTCCCAGCACCATCTAACCACACAGCAGCAGCACAGACCATTGACCAAGGTTCAGCTGTAGTCAGCTCCACATCCCATACAGTGTCTGTGAACTAGGCCTGTGTCAGATTATGAGAAGCACAAAACATTCAGGTGTACTCACATATGTCCCCATGCAGCTTATTATCTTAGCAGTACACTGCCAAAAGCTGAGGAGGAGCCCAAACCCAAGGCAGATATAAACAGTTTAATGACTCTTTGGACTGGATTGCATACTGTAAATGAAATGTGAAAGCCTCAGACTAGTCATGACATGTCAGTACTAAAGGCAGGAGGCAAAACCTATAGTTCTACAGAGGATCTTCTACCCAAAATCAACAGCTCCTTGCTGTGCTGCTTTTCTCTCTGTAGGATAACTGGAATTTACTCATGCACTGTGGTTATCCTGGCACTCACTCGTTCCATATGTCCCTCACTGATTCAGTGACTTTTTTGCTGAAAAATTGTGAGATAATGCTTAAGAAACAGCCTACTCTTTATTATTTCTTATTTCATGTCTTAACCACTGTCTTTTTTATTAGCTTAAACTGTTCCTTGCTTCAAAGGTTAAATTTTGTGGCTCCCTCCTTTCTCACATGACCAGATGAAATCCAACATTGTTAATTTCATCCTCATAACAAAGTATCTAGGTCCTTAAATTTAAACACTTACTCCCTCTAGGTCTCAGTTCCCTGTCTCTAAAAGAGGAATAAATCAACTTTCATTAGTCTGCCTTATTGCTGTGGTTTACTCATGGTAGGCAGCTCAGCCCCACACAGACATTCACTCACTCCCCTCCAGTGAGATGGGGAGAGAATCAGAAGGCCAACAATCAGAAAACATATGGGTTGAGACAAAGACAGTTTAACAGATGAAGGAAAACTTACATGCACAGGCAAAGTAAAATAAGGTATTCATTCACAACTTCCCATCAGCATGGAGGTGTCCAGCCATCCCCAGGAAATTAGCACTCCATTGTGCACCCCATAGGAAGACAAATGCTAGTAACTCTGAACATCCTTCCTTCCTCTTACTTTCCTTGAGCTTTTATTGCTGAGCACAATGACATATGTTATGGGATATCCCTTTGGCCGGCTGAAGTCCAGCTGTATCCCCTTCCAACTTCTTGTGCAGCCTCAGTGAGAGCAGCAAGAGATGCCTTGATGCCCTGTAAGAACTAGTCAGCAACTTCTGAGACATGTCTGTATTATCAACACTGCTTCCATCACAAATCCAAAGCACAGCCCCATACAAGCGGTTGTGAAAAAAATTAACTCTATCCCCACAAAAGCCAGTACACTTATTTAGACTGTGAAACCTTTATATTTGAGATTAATCCTTACCATGCATTTGTACAAGCATTTTATAGGCATACGCTCCCTTGCATCTCTAACACTTATGTGCATTTGTTTGAATTATTTTCAATATTTTCTGTGTTAATGCAAGTAAGTACTAATATTATAGTATAACTTACCCCTCCAAATAATTTTTTGTTGATCTTCACCTTTTACCATATCCTTTTACCACCAAACCTAAATATCCAAGCTGTTAATTTGTCTCAGAGAGTGCCATATACAAAAACCTTACGTATGGCAGCATTTTTCTGCATGAGTTTGATCCTGAATTTTTGAAATACCAAGTTTAACTGACCTCTTGACTCTAATGACGAAAGTGGGGATTGAAATCATTGAGCAATTTATTGGTTTAGACCTCTTCACTTCTCTAATCTCAAAGGATTACTCCCAGTCACACTTGGTTGGCAGAGTACTAGCCTTTCTAACATACTCTTTTAGTAGTTTCAACATCTGCCCACTGCCAACCCTCTTTTATCTATGAGATTCCCTCTCTTAGTAGACATCAAATACTCAATAGGTCTTAAAATAGCTTTCCTTCTCTTACACAGTATTGTGTTTGTTTTTCACTGACAGTAAATTCTGGTGTTATAATTCACCTGGTGATCCTGCATGATTCTTGTCAATTATACAGCAAGAGGATCACAAGCTGAGAGTAGTAAAACAGATGAAGTGAAACAATGCCTTAAGCCAAGGCTATATTCCCTGGGTTGCTCTTCATATGGATAATAACATTACCAAAATATAAAAAAACCCCAGTAGGTATCACTTTGACTCCTGTAGACAAAAGTCCAACTCAAGTGCTGCTGGGGAGGAGAATGCTGATAAAAAGTAGATTTAAAGGATTAAAAATAATTGTGATGGTATGTCCAGCAAGTTGCCAGTAAAGTTGTCTGACCTCAAAGGATAATGAATGAAAAGACAATAGATCGGCAGAGCAAAAGTAAAAACCTGATGATTCACAGGTAGCACACCTGCAGAAATTATATTTGCTGAAATTAGAAAACGTAGAAAACAAAAAATCTGGAAATAATATCACAAAAGCAGGTGTGCTGCTGTGTGGTAAGAAGGCTCTAGTGAAGGTGGGAGTGCTTTTAATTACTTTTTTCCCACATTTACAAACGCTTCCTTTCCTTAATATGTATCTACATATGTTTTCACCAGAAAAACAAAACAGAAAAAAACCAACCAACAAACCAAACAAACAAACCAACAAAAAAACAAGCAAATAAACAAACATAGAAAATTTGCCATACTTCTGGAAATCCTCCATGATCAAAAATAAAAAGAAATTTAAAAGACAAATAATCTTGAGATTTGCAGTAAAATAATCCAACACAAAAGTACAAGTCAACAGTGGCATTTTTGTGTGATCTAACGCAACTGGGAGGAGTTAATGGAATTAGCAGAATTGTTTATTTCAATGACAAGAAGAGATCCTGAACCATTTTAAGCAGTTTTAAAAGGAAAATACCGCACAGTTTCTTCTCCCACTTAATAATTAAAAAAAACTAAAAAAAAAAAAAGGAAAAAAGAAAACAAACACACAAAATAGAAAGCATCCCACCCAAAACATGCATTTGAATACCATAAAAAAGCTCCCTTCCAATATATCTCAAAAAGAAATCCAAAAGGGCCAGCCTAGTACAGTGAACATCAGTGACTGGAAAAAATAGTCAGTGAGCAATCTGTTCAGATGCATAAAATACAAATGATCACAGTACAGAAGTGTGACCACTAGAGGAAATCAGTTAAATTTAAATCTGGTGTCATCACAGCCCTTTCCAGTGCAAACACAGGCACTTGGAGCACTGGTGCTGAAGTCTTTTCAGCACCATCAGCACCCCAACGAACCCCTACAGGATTGCCCCCAAAATCCTTGTTGGCAGAATGGCCTGGATGCTGGCAATCAGGGACCTCCAGGTATGTGTGTGCACTCAAAGAACAGAAAGCTGGAATCCTCAGAGCACATGTGCAACCTCCCAGGAGTTTCTCCCTGTCACACACATCAGGGGTTACAAGCAGCAGCACAGGCCCATGTAGTGCTGGAGCATCTGCATGTCCAATGGAAGCAGGGTACAGATAGGCACTACACCCTATAGAGAGAGGGATGCTGGTCACCCACAAAGCCTATGAGGAGTGTTTTGGAGGGCTGCATGTAGTCATGTGAATGTACATGTCTTTGTGCGCTATATATGTGATTAGAACTTCTCAGGATATGTTTTATAAGGCTACTTAGAAATTTGTAGGTGTCCATTAACATTCTGTATGTAGTATTGTGCTTTGTCGATTGTCTTGCTGATACGGATCCTGAATATATAGTTCACTGATTGCAAGTTAATTACATGCTGTTAATAAATCAATAAACTGCTTCAATCCTATTCTTGCTTTAACTACATGAACTGAGGAGTTTTCCTGGTGACAGGCATCACAGTGTTGTTTTTTTCTGCTTGTGGGGATTTTTGTTGGCTTTTTTTCTAGCAGAGGCAAAACTGAATTGGTTTTCACACTGAACCAATTAAAAACTGTGAAAAGAGCTAGAGGGGTGCCCAGTCCAGGCTGATACTTTGGACATGGTTTATCAGTTTGGCTTCAAAACTCTGCAAAAAACATCATCACAGGTCTGGCATGATTTCAGACCTCAGCCAGAACAAACGTAAACCTGTTCGAAATGCCAGCAAAACAAAACCATATTTGCTTTATGTTTCCCAGATTTAAAATAAATAAATAAATAAATAAATAAATAAATAAACCAAACAAAAAACCCACCAAAACCCCAACAAAATAATAATAAAATAATAATGGTGGATGCTTTCTACTATGTAGGTACCAATGCAAAGCAAAATCAAAGACAATGTCTGACCTGTCTCACAGTAAAGAGGAAACCTAGAATTTTTATTTTTTTGGCCAGACCTAGACTAGATTAGATGACAAGCAATATTCTTATGGGGCTTCCTCTGGGTCTGCTGCTGCTCTGTGTTTCCAGTGGTGACTGGGCTGGAGAGTATCCTTCTGTGTATGTGCACCATCTAAAGCTGCTGTCTGGTGTTCAGCTTGCAATCTACTAAGTGGCCAAGATCCTTTACTACCAAGTGTGTCCTGACTCAGTAACTTCTTTCCCTGTTTTATATGCCGGAGAGACAGATCAGAATTTTCTTAAGAAGTGAGAGCAATGGTCTAAAAAAAATAAGTTGAAAAAAATGATGTACAGCTCACTAAGGTGTGTAAAGAGCAATATAATTTGTACAATATGAAATAGTTCTTTCATTTTCCTCAGTGCTGCATACTGTGCTCAGTCTCAGCAAGCACACTGTGCTTCATTTTCTGAACTGCATTTCAGAAAAAGCGTGGAGCAGTTTCAAAAGAAACTAAAGGAGACCAACCGGGAATTATCAGTGATCTAGAAAGCAAAACTGATGAGGAGAGTTTGAAACAATTGGAGTAGTTTAGTTTATAGAAGAGAAGACTGAGCGCACACATAATAACGTAAAAAGTAGCTGTAGAGAGTAAAGGACTAGACTGTTCAGGTCCCCTGTGGTTACAGCAAGGGTAATGGGTTTAAGTTGGTTCAATAGACATTCAGCTTCAACTGTAAGGAAAGAAAATCTATGAGTCCTGTCACTAAGTTTAGGAAGGCTGTGTTTTAAAGAGTGCAGCTGTGAGAGATAGTTGAGGACAACTAATCTTATATTGGGCCTGCAGAATAGAAGAGATGAGTTCTTTATCCTTTTTCAGTCCCAGAGTTGTTTCATCACAAAGTTCTTCTGGATCACATGCAATTGAGAAGTAATCGAAACCTTCCTGTGGCTTTCAGTGTTTCCCTTAGCAGGACTGCATTTTGCCTTCCATCTGCAATAATGTGGCATAATGCTCTGATGATAGCATGTCTGAAAAAGTCAGTGTCTTGGGTTGAGCTGGCACAATGCCAACTGCCCAAGTACAGGGAAAAAGGGTTCCTCCTCCCCCCAACTAGCCAAGGGAGAAAGAAAAGGGAGGAGGGAAAAAAACCTCTAAACCAGGTTTATGCTGAAACTAACTACATGTATTTTTTCAGAAAAGAGAAAATTAAAAGAAAATTACAATATAACACACTATGACACAAGTTTTATATAACAAGAAATAACCTCCCACTCCCCAGTTAATACGAAGTATATTACTCTAAATTCATAAGCACTCTAAAAGACACCTGGCAAGAAACAGAAAGAGCAACAACAAAATATTTCTGCTTCCCTGAACTCAAACAAACTGCAAGCAGCGGCAACAACAGGAACAAGGCCCACTTCAAGGCAGCAGCTGCACTACATTTGGCTCGCACCTCGGCCATGGCAGAACTAAGCCACTCCCACACACTGGATTTTACCCCTTTTGAGATGATGTAGTATGGTGTGGAATACAATATTATTGGCTAGAAGAAGTCAGCTGTTCGCTAGCTCAGCCCAGCTCAAGGCAGCTGACAATTTCAGGCCCAAATCTGAACTCCAAGGCCCAAATTTAGGCCCATCAGCCAAACCCAGAACAGTCAGCCATAAAAGCAACTGCTGTGGATTGGCAAGGCGACTGTCCAGGCCTAAATTCTGCCTGATGAAAGAACCAGGAAAACCAGAAGGAATAGATGGAAGGAAAACTTGTTTCTTTAAAAAGTGGTAGAGCCCCTTCTGTGGTCCAACAAGGAACTCAAGAGAATCATGTTTAATAAAAGAGAATTAAAAAATTTGGTGGCACTATCTGAATTAGCAGGAATATTGTGAAAGAATTTGTATTCATACGTGAACTACATCTCTTCCTTTACAGAGTCAGTGTTGTAAGCTAGAGGACAGAAGGTTATAGAAGCTCACCATTTTATTATATGAAAGATAATTGTATTTTATAATAGATAAAGAACAAGCTGATGAAAACGGGGGTGGGTGGGTGGTAATAATAAGAAATTATGTTTAACATGAAGGAGAAATGTAGAAGCATGAAATACTGGGCCTTTAAATGAGAGAAAACTAGGATTTGAGGAAAGGTGAATGGAAAAACCTTGATATTTAATCAGCTGAGACATGCAGAATGGTATCATGAAGCTGGTTTCTTGCCTTGAATCCACATTCAAATTACCCTTTTATATTTAATGTCATTCCATTGGTTTGTAGCATGCCATGTCTGGGTAATTAGCTATTCAAAAACATTGCAGCATTGCTATTCAGTGCACAGTCACAAGATGATGTACTGCACCTCCACTGCACTATCTACTGATTTACGTCAGCAAATTATAAAATATTTGATGCCTTTAATTGAGTGGAATGTTCTGCTGTTTGCAAGAGTTGGGTATGTGCTGTATCATCATAGCAGTATATTACACTGAAGTAGAGCATGTGTACTGCTGAGGAAGTGAACTTCAGAAATAAATGTTTAGTCATGCACAGAGCGAAATTTTCCTTCTAGTCTCTCAGAAAGCACCCATAAGATTGTCTAAAAGAAATGTGATAGAAAGAATCAGGTGCCATTCATACCAAAAATAAACGTGAGCCATACCCTCTGAAAGCAAATATGACTTTCTTCTAGTTTGTTGAATGTCTGGAACTCTCCTAAGGAACAATTTGAAATATCTTCACAATATTCTTCCTTTCCAGGCTAACAAATCTTAAAATTCTGAAATATGTGGGTTGAAGTGACGATATTTTTCACAGTTTAGCTACAACAGTGAAACAGAATCTCTAATTCCCTTGTAGCAGACTTGGTCCAACAGCAACATAGGACTGAATTAGCAGCATCCCCTTAGTCACACAGGCACGTTAGGGGTAAAATCCTCTTACATAACTGGCACTACAGTACTCATCTACATTCTCTTTTCATAAGCATAAGAATCTCCTGTTGCAGATTAAGAGCATCTTGTGATATGTTGGCATATCTTCTTCTGGCTCAGTAAATCATGGCACTGGGATGTCAACACTGGAGAAAGATGGAAGGTGATGTGCACTGCCTTTACCAATAACAAAGAGACAGATGTCTTAATAAGGAGTGGAAATGATGCCATAAAACTAAAGAAAGTGACATCAACTAATCTTGCACTGACTGCTTTGGTCAGAGCTTTAATAGCATAAGGCATCTAATAAATGCTAGTTTCAATCAGAGAAGTTAAAAACCTCTGGAAATATGACTATACCTTTAATAGCCCTGGGAGTATGAATCATTGTTCGTATTTTGCTACATTTCTCACCCATATTTTTCTTCTTATTTTCATACTCAACCATGGCTCATATCTACTAACTTATGTTAGGTATTTAGAGTAATATAGAATCAGCTGAGGCTGACTGTGGCCTCTGGAGATCACTTAGTCAAATGCCTCTGGTCAGAGCAGGGTCATCAAGACCAGGTTGCTCAGGACTGTGTCCAGTCAGATATTAAATATCTCCAAGGATGGAGAGCCCACATCATCTCTGGGCAACCTGTTTCAGCATCTGACCACCTGACACCTGCTTGCAGACACTCTGCTCCTTGACCAATGTTGTCAGAGTGAACACATAGCTGACCATGCCTCTTGACACCATTGATCAATTCTGGCAGAGTAGACAGGGTGCTATTCACATTTGATGTAAGGTGTGATGCTCTCAAATCACAGTAGCATTGATGGAGCCAAGGGGTGGTATGACTCTTACTTGGATTTAAAGGGCATCTGAACATTGGCTGTTGCTGCCTGATGACCAGGACACTAAGTATCTGCAGCAGCCTGCCAGAGCCATGGCATTGCTTTTGATCCTGTGTTTGATATCAGTGATTGGATGAGTTGCTGTATGGCATGTTGTTGCTGATCTTTCCTACTGCCTTAATAAAGTTTATCTTATAATGTTGTCAGACACATTTCTACTTGGACCACTCCGCACTCATAGTGATCTGAATTCCCTGGGCTGAGGTGGAAAAGAGGATGTGGGTGTGGGCTTCAGCTGGGGCTGGTCAAGGACATCAAGGACTATAAATTGTCAACAGGGTGTGCCAACAGCCTTGTTTAGTTCACAGTAAAGAACATCTACTACTGTTCCCTCATCCACAAACCAGTAATCTCACCCTAGAAGGATATCAAATCTTTCCACCACGATTTCCCCATCACAAATTCATGCTGACTGCTACCATTGACCTTGTTAACTTACATGTCTGTGTCATGTTTGCAAATAGTATCCATGATGATTTGCTCCACCACTTTCCCAGGAACTGAGGTTGAATGTGATCAGCCTGCAGTTCCCTGGATACTTCTTTGTGCCCTGGAAGGTCAGAACATTTATTTTCTTCTGGTTCCAAGGAATTCTTCCTTTTACATGTGCATATGTTTAGGGCAGGGTACTTCTCTCCTGTTTTGTAGTTTCCAAGCTCTATTTTCCATATCTAGCAGTTATTATTTGAAAAGAATAACATATTATTCTTATATGCTACAGTACATGCTATTTTTCATGTACCATCAGACAGAAGTTTTCAGCACAGTGTCATAGTCCTGATACAATTAGCTGAGATTCACTCTTTCAAACTGAAGAGTGTTTTTGCCACAGAAGGAAGATCGCTAATGACGCCCTAAAATCCTTATCAGTCAGGGTATTCAATGGAATGACAAAAGTAAAGCTTTTGCTGACAACAGATGTTTTGTCATATTAGAAAGAGACAGACATGGAAATGGCAAGGATGCAGCTTTCATCAAGGTTAACCCTGAAATAAAACCATTTGTTAATGTTTTCATTCATTTCTTGTGACATAGGATGATAAAAATGTTCATGCAAAACCTTCTTAGTACCACAACAATTAATTAGACCTATGTAGCAGCAAAAAAAATAATCATTCAAGAATAATGAATAAACTCAGCGAGCCAATGAATCAAAACAATATACCTCTACTAATCTCAATTTTTATACTCTGACTAAAATGGAGTGGAAAATTAGCATTTAGTAACACAATCAATAAATGTAATCTTTCCATTGTTGTGAAGTCTGCATAGCTGGATGGACTTCGGTCCCTTCTCCTGGTAAAAGCAACAAGAGTAAGGTGCCAGAGGGTCATGGCCATTGTCTTTAGAATTAAGGGCAAATAAAAGTATTCTTTTAAATAAAATAAAAATAATTATCTATTTGTAGTAATAAATTCCCAAGATTAGAATGGCCTTGTAGCTAAGATTCTGTGTCTCTAGTCATATTAAAACCTTTGGCTAGTAGAGTATTATAAAGGTAAAATGTAGTTCATCAAACAGATCGGAATTCAGCAGAAATACTTCTTTAGCCTTTCATGAGATTTTGGTAGGACCCATCTATATTTCAGTGTAGAGTTATCTCACCATTGCTCCAATTATGTTCTGGCATTATTTTGGGGTAGCTCACTGCTAAACTAGCAAAATCCAGTTCTAATTATGTATAGAATTTCTGCAACTTTCTACAACATATTGATCAGAAAATTTTCTCTAATGTGCATAGTATAGGGGGAAACATTCTATGGGTTGGATGTTTTTTATTTCTTTTTAATAGCTATTATGCATTTGTTTCCCATTAACAATAGTGTCCATTTACAGCCCTAGATATTTTCATGAAAACCCAACAGATGTTCTTCCTGAAAGTTGAATTTTTTTTCAGGAACACTTTGGTTTAGCAGAAACCAATTTCATATTATTAAGTGTGGAAAACTTTTCAGCTAGCACCAGTTTTTAGAGATTTCTAAAAGTTTGAAGGATACTTTGCAGAGCTCTTCCTGAGAGCCAAAGTGGGAATAACAGAGTTGATCTTTTATCTTCTTCTTGGCATTCTGTTGTAGGTATCATTAAGCATGACAGTTTTTAAAAGTCTTCTGTTTCAAAATGCCCATTTACAGAACTCAGCATAAAACCCTGTCTCTCCTGTGAGAGCACAAAGCAGTTTAAAATGCAACCTGATTTAATATAATTGCCATGTTCCAGTCCCTTACCTCTTCACTTAAGAAAACAACAATTTTAATGAGTTTGTTGTTTTTGCTTTTTAAATACACTTTTCAGATAAAGTGTAACAGCCAGCAATTTCTTCCTCCCTTGATAAAAATGCAGTGAAAACAAACTCCTTCTCACACTCATACTTATTAAAGAAGACACAGAAGAGACACCTGTCCTCTCAGGTGAGTCAGATATAAAGCTCTGTCACGGGTAACAGAATGAAAAATTTGGCTTTCATGACAACAAACAAGTCATTATCTTCATTCCATTGTTTATTCAACACATGCCACTTCACAAAGAGGACTAGGCTCAAATATTCATTCATTCAAATATGCCACCCTCAAGTTCTTTTCCTCAAAGTACATATTGCAACATTTGTTCCTAAAGCTCCATGCTCAAGGTGAGGCGCCAAGGGGAAGACATTGAATCTTCTATCTCTAGAACTCTGATGCTTTGGGAGCAAGATATATTAGCTCTTCTGTTCAGGGACGTGGTTCCTTCAAACAAATAAAAAGCATTTCCTCCCTTCGCAAAGTATCAGTGGTAGTAGTGGAAATAATACCATTGACTACAAGAAGAGGATTCACAGTAGTAGAAGTGTTGCCAGTATGAGGAAAAGCAAAGTTCCCCAAAGACTAATAGACACCCAACAGGATACAACAAAGCCAATACCAAGCCAAATTCTCTATTATGAAATCCAATATATAAAATCAGTAAGCTGGATCTACTTCCTGCAGCCTTTTCTGGTTTCACACAATGAAATTATGGAAGTGCCATACATATTTGAGGATTTAAGACATATAAAATCTATGTCTATATTCATCTTGTGTATATGGAGGCTTGATATTTTACTTAAGCTGTATTTTCAAGCTCAGCTTTGTCAAGATGCATATTTAAAAAAATGTTCAAGATTTTCACCTAAACTCAGTCTGATTGAGACAGTTGGAAGGTAAAGCAATAACTGAGTCAACTGAAACTGAAAGATTTATCAAGACAATGAAGTTTATTTGAAAGAGTCTGAATATTATACTTTGATAATGTGAAGGTCAAGGAGCAATCAAAACAGAAAATGAAGAAATGGTACATAATATTATTCATAAAATGGTGGATTAGAAAAAAATAGCATAAAATTAATTCAAAATTAGAAAAATATGTCATAGATTTGAAGCAGAAAGGAGAAAAAATATGATAATCCATATTTGAACAGGAATCACAGGGAAGGAAGTGAAACCCACACTTAGAGATTTTGACAAACTTGCACCCTTAGCTTTTCTACAAGAAACAGAAGTAGAATTGGTTTTGCATAGCAAATTTACATGGAAAAAAATATCCTCCCTGAAATAGTTGACTGGGAAAAGTGTAGAAACATTACAAGAGTGAGACTATAAATATGTATGAAAATTTAACTTCTGATGAAGGAATAAAAATATATCGAGGCTATTCTGGTTCAGCCAAACAGGAAGATCTTGGGGAATGGGAATTAATGGTGAAAAATATGGTCAAGGCAGTAAAAAACTACTCCATTATAAATATATAGAATTTTATGGCGGTAATGCATGGAACAAAGACTGATATAAGAGAGTTGGGCAGAGGAGCCAGGCTAAATTTATCACTTTTTGCAATGCACAGAACATGAATTTAAGGTGAACAGGCTTAATGATCATAGAAACAGTAGAATAGGTTGAAAGTGAACTAGAATGTCCTGGAACAAATTTTTCTTGTAGCTGACTGTTCTGGGTTTATGTAGGTGTAGGCCTAAATTTAGGCTTTAGTTTTTAGAGTAGGCATTGGATTATCAGCTGAGTCAAGCTTGGTCAGGCAGCTGACAGCTCTGACTTCTACTGCCAATGGTATTCCATGCCATATTCTGATGTCCCCTCAAGTATAAATGCAATAGAGTAAGAGGAGTTCTCTCAGTTCCTTCATGGCTGTGCTGCTCGGTGGACGTGCTCTGTGCTGCTCTACTGATTAGGCCCAGCACCACCTCACCACTATGTTATCTACAGAAAAGTAAAGTATTTATTCTTAGTCTTCTTTCTGTTTGGGTCTGTCCCTTGGGGGATTGAGTTTTCTTGGGTGATTTGTAGCTGGAATGGCGAGATTTGTGTTTGATGGGGTGTGGGGAGTTATCGTTTGTTATTTTTAGCTTTTATGGGTGTGTGTTATATTGCAATTTACTTTTAATTTCCCCTTTTTTCTGTCTAAATATATAACTAGTTAAGTTGAAGTTTAAGTTTCCAGGTTGTTTTTTTTTTCCTTCTCCGTTTCTCTTGGCTGGGGTGGTGGGAGAGAGAGCTTTGTCCTTTGGTTTATACTTGGCATTTTGCCACAGTATTCAAACCAAAAACTGACTATTCTTTAAGTTACAGAAAATGGACTGAATGTATCCTGTCTAAAGTTCTAACACTGAAAAAATAATGGCATGCCAGTGAGAGGAAGTCACTGTAAAGACACAAGCATGAGATTTCTAGTTAGAAATAAATGGAAGATTAACAGAGTTAGAAGAGATAAATACAGATTTACAAAAAAAAAGGAGACAAGTTTTAAATAGAATGCTGTCTCAGGTTTGGCCTAGTCTTTTACCAAGCCTGGACTACCTTCCTCCCTCCTCCCAAAGCCGTCCCAACAAAGGAGAAAAAAGAACTGCAAAGAAAAGCAATCAAAAGAAACTGAACTGACTTAAAAAGGAATTATATTTTCTAACATTCACAAACACGTATGCAATTTACACACTATGTGGACCCCACCCCAGGGAAAAAAGGGAAAAGGGGGAAGGGAATTGGGTAACAGGAAATAAGAAGGGATGAAACCAAAACAGAACAAATGAAACAGATGAATACAATTAAAAACTTCAAGAAAGGAGGAGAACAGGCAATGACGCAATTTCACCAACATCCAGAGCCAGGAAAACACCAACAGAGACACGGGACCATCCAGGCTCTCCCAGTTCCCCCCAAGCTCCCGGAAGAAGGAAGAACTACTCCTCCTCCTACTCTTACGTGGAAAACACGTGTAGAATACTTTGTAATGTCCAGTTCCTTAGTTACACTGGTTAGTGTGGAAGCCATGGATCAAACCCATTACAAATGCAAACCTGAGAACAGAAATTAAGAACAGATTTATGTGTGAACCAGTGCATTACACATCTAACACCCCTTTATACTCAATGGAAAGTATAGCATTCACATAGCAGACAAAAGCCCAGATGTCTACTTCAAGATAAGCTCGTTTTACTGTGTGCAATGAGTAGGGATTTACCCCATGTATGTGTTTCCTGCCATTAAAAGTGCTTTGTGAAAGTGGCACCTGGGCACCATTGACTGAATGTTGACATCCAACATCAATTATGGTGCTCAAGGGATTCTATCTGGCCTTAAGCTGCTACTCTAGAAAGACCAGGAGGGCGCCAGAGTTGTATAGCACAACGAAACTGTCTTGTGTAGACAACTTGAACAACCTAAGGCACACCTAAACACTATAGATATTTGTTTGTATGCACTTAAATTAAGCCCCAAAGAAGCCTATAAATATATTACATGAAAATGCATAAACATATGCATCTCGAGTTGGAACTAGTTTTTACCCAGAAAGTTTAATTATAGATATATAGAAGATCACTCACAAAACACTAAGGAAAGAGAGATTGTAGAAAAAATTTAAATCTATAATGCATCATATGCGGCCAAAACCTAGAAACTATTAATTGTATGTAAGAGCATGAATGAGGTTCACTAGAAATTAATATAAAGTACAGAACTGAGAGTCTTAAGTGTTAGGAGCTTTGTAGGAATTATGGACTCAAAATAGAAGAGATGCCATGCTGTCAGAAATGAGAGAAAACGGTAAATAAGAAAGATACAAAAATGTTACTAGACTTCTTGAAATCATTAATGTTCATGAAGCACATTGAAGAACCAATAGGGGACCTCTGTAAGGAAAGAGAAAAGACTTTGCTGTTTTATAATAGGTTTAATTAAAAATTAATTTTAAAAAATGGCAAATAGGATTTGGCAGGAACAAAAGAAGCTGTGGGGTATGAAAAATATAAGCGTAATACCGATTACTTGTTATGCACTAGAATCTCACGATACATTGTCACAGCAGTACTGTGCACACAATATAGTCACACTGAAAACAGACATGACAGAAAGCAACCTTGATGGGAACATTTACAGTACTGAAGAAGGTGATAAAATTCTGAATTCACTTATTACAGTCTAAGTTAGAGATCCATTAGTGGTTATGTTCCCATTGAGATCTTGGGTAATGGGAAGAAATAACAATAATATATAGATTTTATGTGGGATGATCGAAATGTCTTTGACTTCACTAGAGGCAAGCAGTGAACATGTTTTTAACTTTGAAGTGAACAACTTCATAGACATCTCAGTTGAGATGAATCTTACCTTCCAGATAAAATAAGCTATGGATTTTACAAGTAACCTATGTATTTGGTTTATGACTTTTCACTGAACTAGATTATATTCCTTGGAATATAACTAAATGATTTAATAGTTTTAAGTAATTCTTGGATTTACACATCTTTTTCTGACTAGATCAAAAATGAATTACTACTATTGTTAAGAAAAAAAAATTGGTCATTTCTGATCTAGAAATGTATATTACTTGCAATAAATCCAGTAGATTTAAGCCTTCATTGCCAGTCAGGTAGGTTAAGATGAAGACTTCAGCTAAAACAACAATACTTTTTCAAATCAACACATCTGGAAAATGTATTTGGCTCTTTCAATATCTGCCCTTCTTTTTTTAATTTTTCATTGATCCCGTATAGAGATCATATATATTCTTATATTAAAAAACTCTGAGGAACCTGAGCTTCTGACATAAGTTGGACCTACAGATACTGAACATTTTTCTATTGTTCAGGAGTCTAAATAAAGATTCAGAATCCTAATTGTACTACTACTGTACTTCTCCTTGCTGGAGTTGGGGTTTTTTTGGTGTTGGGGTTTTTTTTTGGTGGTGGTGGTGGTGGTATTTTTGGTTTTGTTTTTTTGTTGGTTTTTTTTTGTCTATACCAAAGATTGGAAACTGTCCTTGCATAGCGTTGTCTTACACAGAGGAAGAATGAAATAAGTTTAGTCATTGTGAAAACGCATCTGAGGGAAAGTGCTGATTAGAGCAGCTAATATAAGGCTGAACCAGCTAGCAAGTTAGGAAGGTGAGGAACAGAGTACGAAAGTCAAACAAGTAATTTTAGAGAGACTGTCTGAAATTCTGGATCACTACTACTTTTTTTAATTTGAAATACCAGAAAAAAATTTCCTGTAGTCCTCAAAGCGACACTTGACAGTGCTAACCTTTGTCCCAGTTTGTAAGCCTTTGCAGAAACATTATGCTTTAATTTAGAGTTTTATTGAAAGCATTGGTAGTTGCTTTTAATTTTCAGTGATAGAATTTGTCTTTAATCAAACTAATCTACCTTGCCCAGAGAGGCAAAGCCATCATAAATTTACACATTAAATTCAGAGGTCTATTTGTGTGTGGTGAGAATTTATCTATATGTTGTGTGTTCACCAATTCCAAAACTTAGTTTAATGTTTGAGCCTAAAAGTAAGTTGATTTTTTTTGTTTACCCATAACATAAAGTAACCTCCTGAGATTATTTCAGTTTATTCTGTTTACAACAGAACCAGTTTGTTCTAGATTAGCAAGTAATTTAATCAGTGTCTCCAGGCTCTTAGTGACTTAAAGATTTTAAAATCAATATTTAATAAAGATAATGTTTAGTATGCCCCACAGAGAGTGGGTCCTGTCTGCCTTTTGTAATAACAACATGCTGCTCTCCTGCATCTCCAGTAGCTGCATTCAGAAATGAACTGATTTAACACTGAAACATTATGAGCTACTCTCAACTGGTTTTGCAAAACTAATTCAAGTACAAGAAGAGACTTTTTTTCCCTGAAGTGTAACCTTCCCTCTGGCCCACCTTTTCTTCTCACAGAGAAGAAAATAGTTGTTTTCTCTGTGAAGAAGAAATGTGTTCTTTGAAGAGCTGAAGAGCCACACACACAGACACAGAGGGGGAGAGTGCACCTATTGTGCTGTTCAGACAATCTGAAAAGTAACACTCTCCTTCCCCTATTTCAGCTAACCTGGATTTTTTTTTCTTAACCTATATCAAGCACTAGTACAGCTTCTGCTTTGTGTATACATCCAGCAGAATGAAGTGGAAATAGAGGAAAAAGGTTTTCAAAGTCTGGACTAAAGCAGTATTCAAACAGTGCACTAGAAC
>VWZD01010940.1:83792-106306 GCA_013396695.1 Sakesphorus luctuosus
TAAATACAGTCTTTAAGTCCTTTTCTTCATAAAGGTGTTTCAGTATTCTCATTTTATATCTTTTCCAGCTGGGAAGACTGCACTGCAACAGGAATGCACATAAGTAGATGGTACATTTTCTTTCTCTCATGGAAATAGCTCCACTTTTTAGGGATAAACACAAGAGTTGAAGAGAGCCATTTATGGTGTCATTACTTATTGCATAATGAGACCAGAGACCATATCTGTTCCATCTTAGTTGAACTGCCAGTACATAGAGAAATATTATTGCTTTGCTGAATCTAAAAATAAATCATGATTTTATTTTTCATATTAAAAATTAAATGAGAATGCCAAAAAGCATCAAATTCCAAAACTGATCCATGACTTGGAAATTTGGTTGCTCTGAAATCTACTTTTAAATGTAAGTAATAATTTTCTGTGTAGTGTATGTTCTTTCCAAGGGGTCTTTGAGGAATCCAGCTTTACTTCCTCTCAAGCTACTTTTTCTAGTAACTAACCTTCAGAATAGAGAAAGGTTAGCAAGAAAAGGTTAGTTCCTCCTTACAGTGGGAAGAACATTGATTTTTTTTTTCTTTTTATTCATACCATTCTCTGAAGCCAAATGTAGGCCTTTAATGAGCAGTCTGACAGGAAAACATTTTTGCAAGCCCTCCTTAGAGATGCCCCCACCTCTTCCAAAATAAAACCCCCTTACTTGCATTGCTGCTCTATCAGTCTAGCAAAACCACAAATTTATTCCCAGGAAGACTATACATTTATAGATACCTTTAGCAAGTGAAGAACTTCATAATATTAGTCATAGATGAAGGAAGTGTTGGGATTCAGAGATGTCAGGTTGATAGGAATTAAAGTCAGAGATGAGACTACTTCATAGGTGATACACTCCAGATTATTGCTACTTTTTCAACCTCAGAAAGATCTTAAGGTCACTAGAGAATTTCAGATCTTGGATATTTTGTCTGAAGTTGAACTATATTTATAATTTTTAAATATTTTATGCTGTAACAATTGTGACAACTTTGATTGTCAGAACTTTTTCTACTTGGAAAAAACCGTAATGATTAGCCAGCAATATTTCATATATGCTCATGAGGTGAAGATACCTGCAGGAAAAGAAATGAAAAATTTATGTGGACAAAGCAAAATAGAATTAATCTGTTACCATAAGAACAGATTTGGTATTCCATTTCCAGTAAGTAAACTGAATTTATAGTTAAAACAGTTTACTTCTGAGTTAGTCTGTGATATACTAAAAGAAAAACTAAAGAAACTATAAGAAAAACTAAAAAAAAAAAAAAAAAAAAAAATGTTTTCTTTGCTGGCCATTGTGTCAGACATTTGTACAAAACTACTTGTTCTCCAAGGGGGAATGTTACCACATTCATCTTTCCATAAATCTATTTTCCTCATTAGTAGAAAACCATTTGCTTAGCATTTTGGTCTTTCTAATCTTTTTAGTCCATCCATCTTTTCCTCCTTTCATCTTTCATCCTCAGATGCCTAAATAGTTTTTAAAATATTAGAATTACAACCTTTGTAATACAAAGTGATCAGGAAAGGAGTGAGACAATAGACCTTAAACTCATATAACCTTTAGCTAGAGAATAGACTCCCTTTCTTTTTTCATATCTTATATTTTTTTTTCCAATAAAAACACTTAAAAGTATTGTATAATCTTGTCATTAATAATGATTTCTGCAACTCTGCCTCCCCAGTGTTGAAGCTCCAGGACAGAGCTGTCACAAAGCCAGGAAATCTGGAAGCTTGTTCCCAAGCCAACCAAGCTATTTGCTCGGTCATGTGTAATGATGAGCCATTGACTATTAAACTCTAAGTCTATACCATAAAAGTGACAGTGACATAATGGGTTCAGATTGAAAGAGAGTAGGTTTACATTAGATATTAGGAAAAAAATTCTTTACTGCAATGGTGGGGAGGCATTGGAACAGATTGCTCAGGAAAGTTGTGGATGCCCTGTTCCTGCAGGTGTTTGAGACCAGGCTGGACTGGGCAAACCAGTCTTTTTGAACGGTCCCATGTCAGAGGGATCAGAACTAGCTGATCTTCAAGATCCCCTCCCAACCCAAACCATTCTATGATTCCATGATTTTATAATTTTAAAGAAAAGAACACACTAGTTTTTACATTTCTTAATTCTTTCCAACACTAAATAATGTCAATATGGAAGTGGAATTATCCACTGTTTTTGTTGTTTTGTGTTAATTTTTCCACTGTAATGCACAAGACAGATCTGGAACAGATCAGGACTTGCTTTTTGACTATTAACCTTTAACTGGTTAACTGTTAACATTTTTTTCCCATTTATCTGATTACAGATAGGAGCAACACAGATGAACTGCAGAAATGAGTTCGGAGCAAGTTGAACAGAATGGAAATATCGCTGCTGAAAAGACAAACTCAACTGAAAAAATTAACCAGGCCAAGAATTTTGGTTGAGTAACTTGTGCATAGAATCAATGGAGCTCTTTTGTTTTAAACGCTTTACCTGAACCTATGTGGACATATTTCCTAATGTCAGCATTAGCTGGTATCTTTAAATCAAAATGTCTAATATAGCAATGTAGTAGACTCAATAGTTATGAAGTGAATACAGATTTTTATTATAATAGAGATACCATTATATTATTCAAACGCTGAGACATTTTATCCCAAGTTCATTCCACATCAAACTCTTCTGGATGAGGTATAATCCCCAGAAAGTACTGGTTTGTAATAGAAATGCTGACAGGACCTTAGCTATAGAAGCTCTACCAGCTTTGCTATTCTACAAGGTCCCTAACTGAATTTTTATTCTCTAATTCAATGAGAGGATTTTGCTTCCAAATCACTTTTAAAATCCTCCAGCTGTGTTATTTCTTAGTTTATGATAGCTACATTAGTTTTCAATTAAATTATTCCAATGTTCATATATTTTCTATATTAAATTGTAGTTATATCTACACATTTCAAATATACTGGGATCTACCAGCATTTCTGTTTTACCTTGTAAGTACCTAAGTGTAGGAGTTTTATAGCATATTTAAGGCTAGTCATGACATAAGGTTTAAAGTTTCATTTTATTTTATCCCTCTCTCCCCAAAAAACTTAGTAGATCTGCTTTGTTCTCTCAGGGGTGATAGCAGCAAATAAATTAAGATACACCATTTTAAGTAAGAGGCAAGAGAGACAGAGAATATGTGTCACAGCATGTCATTGACCTCTCTCTACAACTACTACAAAGAAAGGTGTTAATTTGATACATGTCATCTCTTCTAAGGATTTTGTTGCCTGACAGAGGTATAAAGTTTTCTGGTTGTGCTCCAGATGTTGGTCGAGAATGATACAATCTTGTACTGGATGTTCCAGACTTGTGTAGATGCCTGGGATCTTCCATGGCATCCTAAATGACACTAGATAGTCAATTTGTCTGTTCTGTTACTTATCAGTATCCCAGGGGTTACCTTGCAATGGTAGATTCATGTCTCTATGGAGCAAGCCTGGAGCAAGCCTCAGGGTGTTTCCAGAGCACTGGGGCACATGTGCAGTAGAGCCCACTGCTGCACTAACATTCCAGCAGAACGACTTGGAAAAGTTCTCTACAGTCTTCAGGCTGTCCACAGGGCCGACATATGGGCAGAAGGTAAACAATATGTAGATCATGGAGTGCCTGCAGCCAATCTAGAGCAGAGTAAGAAAAAAAAATACTGACAAAATCTAAAATCATTTTTAGGCAGATGGGTTTCCAGCTTGTTCTGTCCTTCTGGCAATGTTTACTGAAGAGAGTGCTCTGACTATGATGTGCTTTGTAGAGGTAGGTTGCCACTGAAGATTGTGAGCACACCACTGCCATGTGAATTTCAAATGTTGCTTGTTCTGTTCCTTGGTCTTGTGGCATCAGGATAGTTGTGTATCAGAACATCATGGTCATTAGGAGTATATTTTGGGGTTGAATGTGGGCTTAGATTTCACGAATCTAAGCAGTTTGAGGAGATTTTTGAGATCATCCCTTTATATTTAGCTATCTGATATACATACAAATTTAATTTGAAGTATATAGGTGTTATTTTGGCTTTCAATTTATACCCTAAGCTAAAATTATAGGGAATATGCCGCAATGTAAGCAAAATATATGCCAGAGCTTAGAATCAAGGTTGTGTTCTTAAATTTAATTTTGGTGGCTTAAAGCAAGATTTATCTCCTTAATTTAAGGGAGGGAGGATTTACTCAGAGATCAAAATACTTATTTTAAAATGTCTGTATATAGATTTCTAGGGGGACATTAAAAGCAGGATTCAGCTTCCTGAACATGTGTCCATTTTTATATACCACAATGGGACTTATTACATGGCCTCTAGCTGTCAAACCAGAATGTTAGGGGAGTTCATAAGTAATGTGTCAAAGCTTCCAGCCCCACGTGGTGCTCAGTCATCTCAGAACATTCCAACAAATAAATCACCTCCTATTTATTTCCTTGGTCTAAGACGAATCACTCTCCAGACTTCATTGATTTCATGGTGTGAAATTGCACAAGCAAAAGGTGTGATTCTTGGGGTTCAGTTATGCAAGGCCAGGAGCTGGACTCATTGATCCCTGTGGGTCCCTTCCAAACTCAAGATACTCTATAACTATCTGATTTACCAGAGTTCAAACTTCTAGTACTTGTTGATGCTTAATTGTGATGGTCACCCAAATGTAGATACCTCAATCTCAGATGAAATCCCACTCCAAGGATTCACAGTTGCTTTAATATGAAATCTTTGTATTGGGACCTAATGATCTAGATAAACTTTTAAAGCAGAGTGAAATCATAATTTCTAGAGGGTGACTCATTAACTTAGTGTGGTGGGTTGGCCTTGGTTGGATGCCAGGTGCTCACTAAGCTGATCTGTCACTCCCCTTCTCAGCAGGATGAGGGTGGGGTAGAAAAAAAAGATGGAAAAAACCCTTGTGGATCAAGGTAAAGGCAGCTTAACGAAGTATAAACAAACATCCAATGTGGAAGCAAAAGAAAACAAAAGATTTATTCTCTATTTCCCATCAGCAGGTGATGTCCAACCGCGTCCTGGGAAGTTGGGCTTCAGTACGTGTAGTGGTTGCTCCGGAATTCAAATGTAATAGCTATGTCCTTCCTCCTCCTTTCCCTTAGATTCATTGCTGAGCAGACATTATATGGTATGGGATATACCTTTGGTCACTTCCGGTCAGTTGGCCTGGCTATGTTCCCTTCCAAGACCTTGCCCACTCCCAGGCTGCTGGTGAGAGGGGACAGCCTTGCTCCGCCTTGATGCTGTGCCAACTCTGCTCTGCAGTAGCCAGAACACTGCTGTATTATAAACACCTTTCTAGCTACCAATGCTAAGTAGAGCACTAAGAGCGCTGCTATGGGGAAAATTAACTCCATTGCAGCCACACTCCATACATTTAGCAGCCTATTTTAAGAGTGGAATATCCTCATTGAGTATTTCCTCACCAGCTTAGAAATAAGTCTTCAAAGTAGCTAAGATTAGGGTGAGCTGTTTCCTTCCCTGCCTTACTTCTAAATCACTCCCTTTAAATTATAAGGGAAAAAAAAAAAAAAGAAAAAAAAAGAAAAAGAAAAAAAAGAGACGTCTACAATGAATATGAATCCAAATTTAATTTTTTAATCAGCAAAGAGTCACAATGCCACAACTGGTGTCTCATTTCAGAGTTGTGGCATTACAAACACTCAAACTTTGGGAGCTTTGAAACAGCCCCTAATCAAAGCAAAGGAGACATACACAATGTGATGTAAAGCAAACGTTATAGTGCTTACACTGACTTTGGGCTGTTACCAGAGCCTTTGCAGTTTCTGGAGGTAAAATCCAAGCAGCCAGATGGTTGCAATAGTGGAAGACATTACAGTGTATGTGGAGCACACCTGAGCACACCTGTCCAAAAAAAGTTTTAAGCTTTAGACAAGCCATAGAAGAGGGTTTCAGATAAAAATGCGGGATTGTTATAGTTTAAGCTGGCAAAATGCCAGCTGCCTGGTACCCAGTCAAAAGGTCCACTCCCAGAGAAGGAGAGTGAGGGAAAAAAACAGAAATGAGGCTTTGGACATGGTGAAGTTCTTATATTTATATAGAGAAGTGGAAAGCTTAACACCAAATATGAAATAGCTCATAGTGACAGGAAACAACAACAGGCTCACCGAGGTCGCCCCAGCTAACAAGCAGAATTCTGAACCAACCAAACCTCCTCCCCAAAGGAAACCTCCCAGCAAGAGGGAAAAAGGAATTAACAGGAATATGCTGACTTCCCCAGGTAAACAGCCACGCAGACCAGCAGCAGGGCCTGATATCAGCAGTCAGGGAGTAGGAACTCTCCTGGTCCGAAGCATGGACCGAAAGGACAGAAACTCCTCCCCCCCCGCTTGTTACACTCCTCGACACTTCCTAATGATGTCAGATGATATGAAATACCTCTTTGGCTGCTTAAGTCAGATGATACCTGTCCCCTTTAATCTGCGTCATGTCCTTTGAGGCCTGCTGAAAACTGAGGCCTAAATGGGGACCTATGCTGACTAGAGCCAAAACTACTACAGAGATACAAGGCAAAGAAGAAAAGAGGTAAGTTTTGCACCTGGCTTCCTGTTTTTACTGTGATCTGTTTCCTGTTTTCTCCTTGCAAAGGGACGCACAGGTGTGCGTCCCCCCCCCGCTACCATCTCCAGCATACTTTTATAACACTTCCGCAGGTGAATCGACAGATCCTGTACATGCTATATTTTCTTGAACTCTCTGGATTATTCCAGGACTGAGGGATTCAGCTAATCTACATCATGAGACTTTATATACTGTGTGGAAAGGGAGAAGATACACTTGTAATTTCACCAGTGTCCTTTATCTGATAGAGGTATTAGTCCATAATAACAGTGAATTTTCTGATAGTTTCAGTGAACTTTTCCCTGAAGGTCTTGCACAGCTGAGTATATTAAACACACTCTCACACATACAGTTACTTGCTTCCTTCATCCATCTTGTCTTCTCTAGAGGGAATTTTTTTCACTTTGATATGTTGCTCACCTTGTTACCACTCATCTTGTCGGCTTTTTCCTCTGTGGTTTCAGACATTTTATGCATGGCTGCTTATGTCTTGTTTTTAGATTCTTTCTGCCTAGGCCTGGAATAATTTTTGTCTATTCAATACTACACTCCATTTCCCATATCCAAAAGTTTAAATTTATTTTTTCAGTATCTTCCCACCTACTGTACAACACTGCCTAGGCTTAAACATTGGGAGAATAATACTGGTAGTGGAGGTGGAGATGAAGAATTTAGTGAAGGCGAGATAAGTGACACAGCCATGTAAAACATACAGTGTGGCAGGTTCATTTCTCCAGTATATTTAATGATGCCTGGAGCAACCAGACCCAAACCCCACAGAAGTAATGTACTAAATGCAATTATTCTTTTGAAATTTTGGACCTGAAGAATAATTGTCATGAAGATGATATTGATATGTGGATGTAGTACAGACGGTCTCACAATGAGGACATAGGGGACTTTCTCTAAAAACAGTCTCCCACTCTCAGATCCTTCCATTACAAGGGATTTTGAACCAACTGAACATCTCTAGGGAGATAATATAGAATTGGGTAGATGGTTCAGGAGGACCCAAGATCACACTGGTAATAGTTTCCTTAAATGAATGCTTGAACAACCAATCAGGGGTAATGCTGAACTTGACCCACTGCTCAAAAATTGGGAAAACCAAGGTGACAGTGGTCACAGAAAACAGCTCCAAATAATAGCAGCAGAAAAGGGACATAAAAGTCCACTCCAGTAAAGGTATTGGATTAGTGCCCTCTCCCTTAGCCTTTTCTGCCACTACAACTGTATTACAGATGAGGCAGAGTAATATGAAAAGGTGCCTCTGAGCAGAAGACTGAAAATCCAAGTCTAGAAAAGGGGGAAAACAGGAAGATTTTATCATGATAGACAAGAGCATACTCTTAAAAGCAGAAAATCACTTAGGTTAGAAAAGGCCTCTAAGATCATTGAGTCCAAGCATTAACCCAGCACTGCCAAGTCTGCCATTCCTCCTCTTAAACTTTGCTAAGTTCTAGTCTATTACATATTTGCATTAACAAGAATCTGTCCCTTGGCCTCATCAGCTTTGGTTTCAGATCCCTGTACATCTAAGGGTTATACATGATAAGGCAGGAAATGAGCAATCAGGCAAAGTAGTTTTTGAAACCTCATTATCCCAGCAAGATGTGTTTGTCCAGATAGGTTTTGGTCTCTGTTTCCTGATGTCATACCTGTACCTTTGCAGTTCTTTTTTTTTCTTCCACATTTTGCACAGTCCTGTCATAAACCTCTTAGGAAGTCTGGAATTAAGGAGTGAGTAATAGCAAGAATATCCATCATTCTATGAGAAAGTTATTCTAACATCCAATACTTTGTTAGGAAAAAGCTTTTGGATTCTTGCAAAATTTCAAGAATTATTCAAGTTTTAGCTCATCACCTGCACCATTAGCCTTAAGCACAATGAAAATTTTCTGTGCAATCTACTGAAAACAGGCCCAAGTTAGTTAAAAGGTATTTCAATTTCTGCTATCACATAATCATATTTAGGAAATCTGAATCTGCAGTTCTAAGACTTTCCGCTGCTGTGATTCACAAACAGATTGACCAGGACATACCTCTTTTCTATAATAATTACCTTCCTATCATAAGAAATATTCTGCATCAAAGATTATTGCTTAAAAAATATTTCCGATAGGCTCAGAAGAAAGCTGGAAAAGCGTAGTCCCTCGTTTTCATGAAGACAAATTGCATTTTAAAATTCTCTTAATGAAGCAGCATTCATCAGTCCTTCTTTCTCTATCTTTTCAGAGTTTCAGTGCACAGATAAGATTAATGCCTCTGAACTTTCCACCACTTTTTGTGCTGTTATAGTAGTACCTCAGTGAGATGAATTAAATCAGTGGGGTTGCTACTGAGTCCAGAAACATTTTTACATATTATGATATTTGTCCCTTCTGCCTTTCAATTATACGTCAATAAAGATAAAAATATTGTCAATCTGATTTGAATTCTAAATCTCAATTCATTACCTAAGGATTCTTAGTAAGCAGAAGGAGTAGGACAAAAATTCATTAGTATAACCATTCTTCCAAGTTCATATGTGGGTATGATTACGCAAGTGTATATGGATATATGCATCCACCAGACAAGTATTTTTTAAATGCTTAGGGAGTTTACATGTTGCTTATTCTGAAACAGCAATTTTTCATGGCGTGTGTTCTCAATATCCTACCACAGAATCCACAATCAGCATTACTTGGATACTGACCATGTCATCACACAAATCCCCTCCTTCCAGCTCCCTTATTATATCACCTCAGAGTGCTGGGCCCCCAAAGTTTCTATTCAGACCAGAAAATGCCATGATTACGTGTTCCAGTTGTTAAGAGCTGGAATGCACTCACTTGTTTTGACTAAGTTCTCATTCTCTGTGCCTTCTCACAGAGGCAAGTAAGGCTGCCATGGCATAAATGGCTATTCAAACTTGATAAAGACAGAATAATCTAGTAAATGTACCTACCAGAAGCAATGTTGATTGAAAGTGTTTGCAAAGAATATTAAATTATACTTATTTTCTGGCATATGAAAGGTTTTTAATCAGAAACCAAATTATGTGTCATACAGTAAGACATCAGAAAATAAAATAAAAAATACATGATTTGTCAAAAAAAGTCAAAACCAATGAAATTACAATCATACCTCATAGAAAGGATGTTTACAAGAAAACATCTTTAGCAAATTGTTTAAAGATCAAGATGTTTGGCAGAGGTATTTGTCAAATGGTTTTAAGTAATACACCTAGTTGAGAAAATCACAATGTGCATAAACTCCTTCGTAGTGCTAAAATGCAGCAAAAAAAATCTAATAGTGTGTGTAGACCAAAGTGGTGACAAAATCTTCATATAACATGATTCATGCATGAAACTGGTCCAAACATTGCTAGCAATACCATGAGGGTCAATCAGTTCTCCTTTAGAGCAGTGAAAATTCAGAGTAACATCACAGAAAACAATAATTACAGCCAGAACCAAGCCCTTGGTTTTTAACAGACCTATATATATATACATACACACACACACACACACATATATGTGTATACATATATATATATATATACACACACATAATAGAATCAGGGTTACAGCACAATCTGCCAAGACTATTAGTGACATATTATAGGATGGCTTTTTATCTATAACTTGTCTTACTGGAAACAGCAGTTTGACATGACTGTTATTTCAAGAAAGCATTCACATTTCACAAAATGCTGACAACTACCTCTCACATTTTTTTTTTTTTAGAAACAGTTTTAATTCAATTAGTTTTGCATGACAAACTAGTAGCCAGGAATATTTTCCTACTCATACAACTAAATCAGTAAGTTTATATTTTGAATAACTTTCAGATTACAGATATAATCCTCATTATATCTTTAAGAATACCAAACCCCTCTTTTTTAATATATATATTGGCAAATTAAAAAAAAAACCAAATTCACAACAACCTATTTTTTTCATATTCTTATTGTTGTGCAACAATTCAAGACAGACATCAAAAGGTAATGGATTATCATTATCATTTATTTATAATAGCAGTGCTGCTAATGGACCAAAACTTAACCATACACACTAAACAAGTTCAAACTCCTATTCAAAAATACATAGATTTTATCTCGCTCTCTCTCTCTATGCATTTATAAATCTATCAGTGAATTTGCTGTGTGGCATTAATGTCATTCCACTAAGAGTATCTTAACAGCTTCTTCAAACTTCCTCATAGACATATATATTACTAATTATATTTTGAATTATTTGCCTTATGTAGAAACACCAGTAACAGAGAAGAACAATGCATAAGAATGATAGAGATTGCACTAGGATCCTGCTGCGGGACTCAAGTCAGAAAAATGTAGCTCCTTTGTAAACTTTGGGAAACCCAAACACAAAAAATGGTCCTTTGCACAGAAAACTCATGATCTGCATATGAAACAATGAAAGACAGTTAAATATATTTGTAGATAGCAAGGTGAGTGGAAAAAAAATGTTGTTTACTGTGATGTACAGCAGCTGAAAGGATCCTAACAGCAAGATTTTTATTTTGTTAGCCTGGCAAAAAAGTCTTAATGAAACAAGTTGTTTCTGGAGTTCTTCCAACTTTAAGAGATGATAAGAAGGAAAGCATTTAAATTTTTGAAGAAAATCAGGAGTTTAGTTTATAATACATGACCCAGATATCTCTAAAGAAAAAATCCAAACTGTTAAGGGTACGCAGCATTAGTCCCCATATATCCAGAGACCTAGAGCAATCTTTCCTTCTCACCCCATAACCATGGCACAAAAGAGAAATAGATAGCTTAAATGACAGGAAATAAATATCAGTTTTCTGATATGAAGATATTAAAGGATGAAGACAATTTTCTGGGCAGGCTGTTAGTGCATGCATTCTGGAGATCTTTCAAACAGGCTAGACCCAATCTAAGGACTTGAAGTCTTGGGGATTGTTTGGGGACTGAAAATACAAGAGTCTTGGAAGCAAACACCACTAGCTTGTTTTTAACGTATCTGAGGTGGAGGAGTTAGTGGTGAGTTAGTGGCATGCTAGAGGGAAAGCTGAAGTATGAGCTCATCCATATGATAAGAAAATGCTTTTGTAGCAGAGAAATCTGTAAGCAGGATGAGATTTTACTCCCTAGGCTGAGGGAAAGGCTATTCAAGGAGGTTACATGAAAAAATGGTGCAACTGTGTGTGGTGGTTATGTTTTGGTTTTGGGATATCTACATTAGCATAAAGATCTACAAAATGATGTATCTACCAGTCAGCTTCTCATCAAATTTATTTCTGGGTATCCTCATTTGTGTTGTTTATTTCAAAAAACATTGAAACTCAGCAAAACTCTCTGCATGCATTAGGCAGCAGGTCAGACTAAATGATCAGAATTATCCCTCCTTGCATTAAAATTATTAAATCCTGAAGCATATGAATATATATTTCATTTCCAAAATGAGCCCAATATTCTAGTTTACAATGAGGAAATGCAAATGTGTGATGCACAGGGCTTAACTCTCACATTTTGCAGTATAAACATACAGCATATACAACCAGTACAATATACATAAAAAAGAATGATAATTTACATAGATATGTTATCTAAGTTTCAATGTTTTAAATGTATGTATCTCTGATTATTAGTGAGATCAAACAAGAGACATCACCTACTGCTAGTATGAGCTAAAACAATTGTGCAACTTTGAGAGTTCTACCATTGCTAAGATATAAGAGCATAAATTACACTTTTGAGCACTGACCACAGCAAAGAGTGACGAACAAAATGCAGCATCCCAGAAGCATCCCTTTAAAAACACCACCCTGTGTATCCAAATCTCCCTACTGCTTCACCTTTGCTTACGAGAAGGGGAGTAGCATTTTGCCGATAGCTCATATTATTGCTAGACAACCCCATCCCAGAAATCAGCTTGAATTCATTTAACTATAACAAGGAAACATCCAACAGTCTATTCTCTCCTTTGTTACTACATTTTTCTTGCAAAACTTCTAAGAGCATACACCTATCTAACTAGGAAAAAAAGCTCAGGAAGTTTACAATAGAAATACACTTTTATTCTTGAAAAATATCATTTGTCAAAGCATGAAAGTCTGCATAACCTAGACATTCCTCTCAAATGTCTTGCATATGCATATGTTTCTTTGTTGAGCTTTTGCCATTAACTGCTAGAAGTGGGATTCATCTCACCTAATGTTAGTTGTCTAGTGCAGATCTCTGTACACTCAATTAGTTTTGCAGACTGCTCCTGTAGTTTGGGGAGTGAAACGGGCACTGCTAGATTGTCATTTGTATCCTCTTTTGTCACATATCTAAACTAAGTGAAGACAAATTAGTACCTAGAAATGCCCATTTCTCTCTTTTAAAATGAGTCTGGCCTGGCTGGTTCAAACATAGATGTCTACACTGCAGTCATGGGTGTTCTCTTCAATAACTAAATTGTTAAGGGAAGCGAAAAGTATTTGCAGGATCTGACAAAGCTTTACTACAGTTTTCTGAGTATTATCAATCTGTGAAGATAATGAGCTTTTATTTTTCTTCTCACATTTGCTGTTGTTATCTTTATAGACCTTTTGGAATAATGAGCAGTCGAGTGAACAGAAAATATATGGCAAGTGGTATCAGAATCTGTAAATAATATGTGAACTACCAAAACCTTGCTAACAAAGGTAAGAGGGCAGGGTTCCAAGTATGTTGGAAAGCTGTAAGGTATAACAAGCAGTTTTGGTCTATGTGTACTGACCTGTTGTTATGGTGTAGCTAGGTAGGCCTAAATTTAGGCTTTAGATTTCAGACTAGGCCTGAAACTATCAGCTGACTTGAGCTGGGCTAGGCTAGCTGACAGCTGACTACTGGCCAATAGCATCCATACCATATTCTGACATCATCTCAAAGTGTAGGAGCCGGTGTGGGAGGGGCTTAGTCAGTTCCTTTAAGCTGTGGTCCCAGAAGGACGCACCGTGCTGTTCCAGGAGGGACGGGAGGCCCAGGCCCAGCACAGGCTCACCACCATGTTATCTTAGGGAAATAAAATGTTTGTGCTTAGTCATTCTCTCTGCTTGGGTCTGTCTCTGGCGAATTGAGTTCTCCAGAGTGATTTGTAGTTAGAATGGTGGGATTTGTGTTCAATGAGGAGTTATTTCTTGTTATTTAAAACTTGTGTAAGTGTATTATATTGTAGTTTTCTTTTAATTTTCTCTTTCCTGTATAAACATATATAATTAGTTTGTGTTTAAACCTGTTCTGAGTTTCTGGGTTTTTTTTTCCTTTCTACCTTTTCTCAACAGGGGGGAGGGAAGATCTAAAACTCTGTTGGGCAGTTGGCATTTTGCCAGCTCAACCCAAGACACCTATCAATAGCAAAATAAAACAGGAAGATGAGTTAGAATGAAAGATTAAAAGCTAAGATGAAAGAGTGTCATGAAATCTCTAAAAGGAAATCTTTGAATTCACTGAGGTGTTAGTTCCAACAACAATGTTTAAACATAACAGAAATCTAATACTTACAATATTTATATTGTCTTGGGATATTTGATATATCATGGTCATAATACACAGTCTGTAACTTTAAATATTCATCTTTAATAATGCCAAATAATCAGATTGTGTAATAATATTTGAAGACCACACAGAAAAGATACATAGGAAAGCAAAATATGTGAGAACAGGGAACAAATAGAAGGAGAAAGATAAAGTGTAAGTGCTATAACATTATCATAATACATAACATAGAATCACTAGAAAACAGAAAAGACTTGAAAAGGCAGAGTAATAAACCACAGCTGATTTACAATTGTTATCAGGTAGAAGAAACATAAAAGCAAACATAAAAGGAAAAAAATAGACGAGCAACAAGAAGGAAACAAGTTTGAATGTATAACATAATCTGGAAAATCATTTGCCTCATTGCAGAGTACAAAAACTAGTCATCTATTTGAAATATATAATATTACATAATAGCATCATTTGAGTTGAAAAAGTCCCTTATGACCATTGAGTGCAATCTTAACCTAACACCACCAAATCCATCCTTAAGCCATGTCCCTAAGTGCCACATCTACTCATCTTTTGAATACCTCCCAGGATTGAGACGCAACAAATTCCCTGGTCAGCCCATTCCAATGCTTGATGACTCTTTGGTGAAGAAATTTTTCCTAAAATCCAATCTAAATCTCCTCTGTTCCAACTTCAGACTGTTCCTCTTGCTTGTTGCTCATTGCCTGGAAGAAGACACCAACACTCATCTGACTACAGCCTCCTTTCAGGTAGTTTTAGAGGCCTATAAGATCTCCCCTAGGCTTCCTTTTCTCCAGACTAAAAACCCTCAGCTTCCTCAGCTGCTCCTCATGAGACCCTTACCCAGCTCTGTTGCCCTTCTCTGGACTCACTCCAGCTCCTCAAGGTCTTTCTTATTGTGAGGGGCCAAAAGAGGACAGAAGACTCAAGGTGTGGCCTCACCAGTGGTCAATACAGAAGGATGATCACATCCCTGGTCCTGCTGGGCCACATAGTTTTTGATACAGTCCAGGATGCCATTGGTCTTCTTGGCCACCTGGGCACATGCTGGCTCATGTTCAGGACTGTCAAACATCACCCCCAGGTCCTCTTCTGCTGGGCCATAACACTTGAGTGTCCTGTTGTGAAAACTTTAAACTGAGAATCCATAGTCTGCAATTTCTATTCATTAATTGGAAAAGTAATCAATACAAAACATTTGTCCTTAAAATGTCATTATAGATACTACTGAAAATACCTATTAGGGCAATTCTGCATGTGCCAATTGAGTCACAGAGTTTTCTCTCATCTCAGCGATCTGCTTCAGCCATCTATCCAATTCCAAACCATCACCTACTGTACAGAGTTCATAGAAAACATGGATTTATCACTCCACATATGTCATGAAGTGTTTCAAGGACACTCAAAAAATCACCAGCAAAGGTATCAGTGAAAGCAGGTTTAACATAAAGACAATGGCAGGCACAACAGAGTTCATGGTAAGGTTCACTCTACTACTTACGAAATAGTTAAAATATGCCAAAAAAAAAAACACACAAAAATCTAAAATCACTGTCAGTCAGAACTAAAATTAACACAAGACCATGAATGTGGAGGCCCAGGGGGTGGAAGGACAGTGAGTGGAGGAGGGTGGTTGAGTGTGTAAAAGAAAGGACAGAAAGGGTAAGGATAAAAAGAGATACCACCTAAAGGCCTGGAAACACCTACTTATGACTTGACTTGACAGCATTTAACTTTACACTTAAAAGCATTTAACAAGGATCCATATATGATTTACATGCTATAACAGTAACTTAAAGTACTTCAAAATTTAAGAAGGCAGTATCCTTCGCACATTTGATATAGCATATGCATACAGATATAAAGAGTCTGTACAAGGTACCTGTGAAAAATTTCCTTTATGTTCCCTAAAACGCTCACTTTCAATGTTTTTGCACTCATCTCAACAAGCCAGGGATTGAGTTTCAAGGAGTGAGATATCAGCCCAGGATCCATCAGTCAATGATCCTCCAGGAAACAATGAATATGGAAGTTGCTGACTCCAAGAGTCATCCCAGCTCAGGGAGATGCTGGTCACAGCCTGCTGCAGTCCAGGAGAACTCAACAGGTCTTGCTTGCACTGCCTTTTATAGGGTCACAAGAGATTGGACTTTAGTCATAATAATATCTCACCTTGACCACAGTTTTCATTCTCACACTTTGAATGTGTGAGAATGAAAAGTATTATCCACTTGGATTGTTATTCAGGAATAAAAAAAAAATCTTTAGACAACATCTAACTCCTGGGAACAAGAAGTATTTCTGATACACTCCAAGGACCTCAATTCTGGTGTTGTCAAGACTGAGACCCAGAGAGTTTTCTCAGATGATACCGTGGCCTGTGGCAGGGGAGGGGTGTAAGGAGGGGTATGGGAATGCATCATCACAGCATATTTTAACTAATATATATTTCTATAAAAATCATAAAGTATGTATAAAAAATCAAAATAATTATAGTTATTATCAAATTCTCAAATTAACCTAAATATCAGATCAAGTCCAATAGATTTAAATTATTAGGTCATTAAAGTCTTACATTATCATTAAGAAGACAGCAACCCTATTTCACTATCAGCTATAAAGGTGATTGAATATTGTCATTCTCAATTCAGAACAATATATATTTATAGCATTTCCAGCAAAATGTCTGGCTGCCTGAGGGTCATATCACTGCCAAATGTAAACCAATGCCAGATTAGGCAGCCTGCCCAAATTACAGTTCCTCATGTTATGCAGGTCCTGTGTTGTACACAGGAAGGCACATTAGCTGATTGTAGAATTCTGCCTGACTTCAAAATCTTTGAATCTAAGATAATACTTCATCTCTTCCCTGTCAGAGTAGAGTTTCAATAAAGCATCCCAATACAAACATCCCAAGGTGACACAGATCGCTACATTTCAAATTCACATGACAAATTTAGGTGAAAACAACATGAGCTCTCAAGATTTAACGTACAACTTCTAAACTATGAAATATATGCATGTGTGATCTTTTAGACAACAAAGTTGTTTACCCAGGGGCTGTTTTAGGTATATGAGGAACTATCCTGTCAGATAGTTTTCAGATAAATTCTGTAAGAAATAAACATACCCATGCATACACCCATCACCAATCACTTGTTGCATGAAGGCAAGAATGCTGCTTGAGTTCTTACCTTGATAAGTCAGAGGGGAAATAAGCTGGAAACAGTATTCACCAGTATAGTTGTTATGACAAGAAGCTATTAATAGGAATGCATTCTGGTTTCACTGACTTTTATGATTAAGGGGTGGATTCCATGGCTCTGGGAGGTTCAGTTTTGTACAGCTGTCAAATATTAGATGTTTAATGCTCATAGAGTATTCTCTGATGTCAGAGTTGATGAGTCCTGCTCAGGACTGGCTGGGGCACAGGAGAATGCCCTTTCTTAGGTTCAGCGTCATAGGCTGAGGTCAACAAGTCATTTATCAGCTCTGACACAGACTTTGTATTCAGAGAGCTTCAGTTTCTCCTGTTCTTTCCATTTTTTAGGGTAAAGGTTTAAAAAGAGGCTCTTCTCATGGAGAAAAATCAGCATAAGGCACAGTCATGAGAAAATAGAGTTCAGTTGTGTTGTCTTAGTGTAAGAGGTAAAAATTACCCATTGCAATAACTAGGAGCTTTAAAATTATACAAATCCAGAAATAAAACCAGTAACTTACCTAAAAGTAGGAAGTACCTAGCCACAAGATGATTTTTAAAAAACAGCAACAGAAAAAATAGAAATAAAATTATCCAAAATACATTAGTCAAATTTGTTCAATCTTTTTCTGAACAGGATAATTCCTGCACTCACCCTTAGATCCACATTTTTATTTGAGTTTTTGGTAACTTAAATTTGTGTTTCAAAAGGTAAATCTGAAATCAGCCAGAAAAGCTGGATTGTAACTTGACCAAACTAAAGAGGTTTTATTTCCTAAAAGTCATGAGTTGGAACAACAGCTTTTATATGTGGACTTATCTACCTTATGGTACAAGAACATGTTGGAATTCCTATTGTGATTTTGTATCATAAGATTACCAAAGTTTGTTCAGCTGCCACTTTTATTTGTGCAAAACAGAAGTAGCTCAAATGAACCACATTTATATATGATTTATTATAACTGTGAAGGAGATTAGAATTTGATCTAAGAATTAAAATAGGGTATCTCCATCAAACTTACTGTAAAAATCCAAGGAGATGATACCAGCTAAGCCCATTGTTCTTAAAAGTCTAAAATCCTAATTGCTTTCTTTAGTAGTGAGGTAAATTCCAAATATGGTTAATTTAATTTTTATTACTTTTTAATCTGATGAATAAGTTTTCATTTTTATAAAGTCTAATAGATGGCTGATCTAATTTAAAGCTTATAAATGATACAGTTATATATAACATAATTATAGTATATAAGTTTAATAGACTGGTGATCTTCTTTAGAGATTCAAAGGGTTGTTCAGTTCAGCACTCTGTGGATGAACAATTTTCAGTGGTTGGTCTAAAGTTATGAATTGTTTAATATGAAGTGGCCATGTGGATCACCAGTCTTAATAGGTGTTAAAAGCAGTTGAATTAATTACCAATGTGTCTCCAAAGGAGAGCAAAAAGTTATGACATTTTAATGAAAGATGGATTTTCTTTTTTTTACAATAAAGGCTGCGCTCCTATTCAAACAAACAAATAGGTAAACAAAAATAACAACAACCCTCCACTCCCAACAAAGTAGTCATCAGTTACTCAAAAAGGAAGGGAAACCCTACTCTATTTTCATTTAAACATCAGGTTTTATGCTATTTGGAGTATTTTTTAGTAAATCATCACTCACTATCTTCAGGATTCTTGACCTGAAGGTGAAAAAAAAGGAACTATTTTTCTACAAAATACCTTATTCTGTTGACTTGCTAATGAATTCCCTTGAAAGACAGAAGAATCACCTTTTGTATTTGATGTAGTTTAGTTTCAATACCTACTCTAAACAACATCCTTGAAATTATGCCATTAACTGCACAGCAATAAGAACTGCATGCTTGCCCTTTCACCTATCAAATGGTGTTCCATGAACACACTTTTAATGCACAAATATGAGACCATGTCATTCAAAAATTTATCTTCCAAGATTTTTATTCAGGTTAATGTAAGCAACTGGAACTGTGTCAAAATAATGACGTTAAACCTGCCTTCTTACTAATACTTCCTCAGAGTCCTTGACCAGATAAAATTAAACTAAAGCTTCAACTTTACCAGTCACTCAAAATAAGACATCTCAGCTTACCCACTGAAACTGTAAGAATATTTTATGATTCTAATGGTTTGGGGGCAGATTTTACGGGGCTTTTTAATTTGTTTTTTTGTTTTCCACAAAATAATAATTTTAAAAGTTTTAGAGATCACAATTAAAGAATATGCCCAAACTGGTTCAACAGGAGGATGTCATTCTTCATTCATATTCTAGGAAAATATCATATTCATATAAAAGAAAAAAAATCCACACATACTCTTAGAGAGGTTGAACACAGCTCCTTGCAGGTGTCACTATTCCAAAACTGCAAAACTTTGGGATATAAAACTCAGTAACTGTAACTGTCATAGAAGGCAATAGTACAAAGGTTTCCTCCTCAACGCAGGGAAGTTGGAACTTGATGACTTTTGAGATCACTTCCAACCCTAACTATTCTGTGATCCTGTCGTTCTCTGATTCTATAATGGCAATCCATCTAGAGTGACCAAATCTGATGATTCTGGCTTTAAAACAGGATGTGAAGAAGTTAAGTACATGAAGTAGCAGTATACTTGATACAGCCAGTGGAGTGAGACAAAGATCCACTCTCTACCACTAATAGTAACAGAGGGGAAAATTAATTCAATAACAGGTCTCCAAAGGAGTTGCTAGTCTTGATATAGTGAATAAGTTTTATAATGTTCTCTATTCCCAGCCCTTGAAATTCTTCTTAAACTGTGAGATTTAGCTTATTCTCCTTATTTAACTTGTTGTGATTAAAAAGAGTAAAAGCAGGTATCTTCCCCAAAAGGATACATTACCTTACCTTTACTCAGCACCCTTCTTCAGTTTTGTCCTAGTTCAGCAGGTGGGACCAGTTGTCACTGTGTGGGCGTGATCAAAGCTGTGTATTCTACCCCCTCTATTCATTCCCAAGGTCAATGGCCCCTTTACAGCAGCTTCCCAGGGAGNGTTGCCTGCACCAACAGGTTTTTCACTTCCTTTTGCTTGGACTTGGGGGAACCACGCAGGTCTCAGCACAAGGGGTAACAAACCCCTTTGGGTTTGTACCCCAGGGCACTGGGTTATACTGCTGGGTTTTGGGAGTTGAAAGCAATTTCCCTTTGTGTCAGTGTATTTACTGTATTATTATTATTAAATTGTAGCTCTGACTTACAATCTCTCTTGTGTTGAGCTCATTTCTCCTGCTGGTTTACCTCTAAATCAGCACAAGTTTCTTGGCTAAAAAATGTTAACTTCGAGGAAATACATATAATGGTGTTCAAAGTACTTAAAACCTGCTAATCATCATGCCAGTCTTGAAAATGCTGAAGTCTTGCAAAACCCTCAAAAAATCATTGTCCAAGTTACTGAAAAGAATGTATTGTTCACTCATGACTTATTGAACATGCACAGCACAATATTGAAGCTTATCTCCTCAGCTACTGGAGACTTACATAATTAATGAAAACAGTCTTATCTCATAGCCATCCCCCAAATATGAGGATGTAAAGATGAAGGGAAAGCATATTAACTGAGAGGGCTGAACCTATGTAGAGGTACAATTTAGAGATTCTCTAGCTACATCTGTGTTAGTAATTTGAACTCTGCAGGGTCTACTTGGGCTGGGTACTCAGTGACAATTTAAGTCTCTGGGAATAGACAGAAGCTGAAGCACACAATGTAAAGACACGACATGACAAATGAAAATAATTTGAATTACATTAGATACCACAGATTTGTATTCTCTTCTGCCCTGATATACCCAGTGATCCTTTGTTTTCTTTAACATGTGTAAAAGATCTCTTATAAGCCCAGGACTTTCTCAGCGTGTAGCTCCTTTTCCACCTATCATGGATCTATTCTACCTCTTCATGGTCCCACACCTCTTTGCTGTAATTACTATTCCTTCAGCTCTCACTTGCCTTATGTCTCCTTTCTAAACTTCTGAAACCAATCACCTCTCCTTATAATTTTGAGGCTACTTAAAATAGTAACCTCCTTATCAGCTTCAGCATTATCAAAATCTGTTTCAGCTTCTCCACTCCTGTTTACCTGCTCTGTGGATAGAAGAGGTTATATGTTTAAGAGTAATGCTCCTTTCATGGACAATCAGATTCAAACAAAAAACCTCCCAGATTTCTGAAATTTTGTTTCAGTTAATAATCAACTGACACTCAAATGAATTACTATGCTTCAGGATGTTCAAAGAATCAACATATTATTTAAAAACAGGCCATCTAAATGGTTTATTACATTGTCTGTTTTCATAACAGGAAACTGGAGAGTGAGGAATACAAACATAGGCAATGAAACATCCATCAGCCTCCAGGATCTGAATACCAGCCCACAATACTCACAACAGTTTTTTCACTTTTCCCAAATATTTATTTTGTGTCATGTAGACTGTAAGAACTAAACTTTAATACTGTTTTGTCTATTCAACTTGCTGTTCTAAATATTTGTATTACAAACTCACCACATTCATGTAGACTCAAGTTCATTAAAGGTTTAACAACTGAATTGGTATGAAGGACATTTCCTGAGAAAGTTTCAATGCATAAATTGTAAATAGGTTGATAGAGTTTTTACTCTTTGGTACATATTATCTTAAATCAATTTTGAAAACTATTTCTCTACATTAAAAAAATAGCTCTAAATATTCAAATTCAATCTAAAGCAAAAATTACTATTCTACTTGTTTTTCAAAGTAATTTTTAAACTATTATTGAGCTCATACTGTTTTTGCAAGACTTTTCAACCTTGAGAAGTTGTTGTAGTTTGGGATTCTTATGTAAATTCTCTCCCCTGCCACTAACTGCCCCTGCTAGGAGTTAACAAAAAGAGTCGTTAACTGCTGATTTCTTGTGTGGGGGCAGGTTGTCTCTTTTGTTTTTGGGGACTACACACGGCTGAGGGGAAGGGGGGTTGGGAGGCGGGGGGAGAGTCAGTTGCCTTCCGGCCGGGACGGCTCCTGGCTGTGGGTTTTCTGCGGCCTGCCCGGACTCCTGCCTGGGACTGTGCCTCACTCCTGGCTGCTGGGCTTCTGCCTGCTGGGCCTGCTTGTGGGGGACGGCTCCTCGCTTCTGCCTGCTGGCCTGCCTGCTTCCCTGCCGGGGCTGCTCCTC
>VWZD01010940.1:106337-148322 GCA_013396695.1 Sakesphorus luctuosus
CCTCAAACCAAGACAGAAATTTACAGTATTAAAATAAAAATGGTTTCAACTTGGAAAAGAGATCAGCCTTTAGGAAGAAAACACATGAAAAAAATTGATTACCTGGTATATTTGATAATTAAAAAATAACTTCTTCCCTATTGACACAGAAGTTAATATTTCCAGTATTATGATCAGTAAAACAGCCTGGACATGTTGCTATGTACACAGGTCCTTTTATTGAATAAATAACCAAATAAAACACATCAAAACTACAATATAAGCCCACTTTTGGCCTGTCACAACTGCCTCCATCTTTGCTGAAGAAAAAATACCTTTAAAATAGCTAGCACCTTCCTGAATGTAGAATTAAAAAAAAAAAAAATCAGTCCAAAGAACATATATCTATCTCCTGAAAAAAAAATATACACCAGAATTAAATCTAGCATCCTTTTATTTCCTGTAACCCTGTTACTTGCATTTTACAGTGATGACGATACTAACTGATCGTCTTAATTTCACCAGATCATGGCAGAAATGATGTAGAGGTACAGAATAGTTTTCAGAGGTAAAGACTAGGCAGATATTATTTTTTTAAAAAAAAAAGTTATGCTGTTGAGGAGTTTAATTTGAAAGACAATTGTGTTCTCTGCTTAAACAAGCTATGTGCAGTTATCCAGAGAATATATCTTGTGCCCTTACAAAAAAAAAATATCAAAAACAAACAAACAAAACAAAACAACTTGTTACTTTCTTCAGGAAAAAAAATTGTCCAAAGTAGCATCTGGGATCTCCACAGACCATCCAGCACCTTGGTGGAAAAATCATCCATGTGAAAAAAAAGTGATGATAGTCTATTCATTTTTTTAAAAAGATACACATGCTCCATGTTCACTACCCCCAGGGAATGTGGATTTGATTAAATAGGAGCGGTCTTGGCAGAATGGAGAACTTTGATCAACAAATGAAAGCAGCTGGTGAGTGCATCCATCCACATCACCGTGCTGTGAAAGAAATTTGTAAAGTCAGCTCCAGCAGGATTGTAGTCCTGAGCAAGCAGGCCAGATTCCAGGGTCTTGCTCTCTCTCAGAGACCATGGAGGGCAAGTGGAAAAAATCAGACAATATGAAACCTAACATCAGTCTTGACAAGGATCCATCCTAATGCTGTAGTATCAGAATTAACAGCTTGGGTCATAAGGTGAGCCTACTTGCTGATTGTGCAGAGTGGGACTCTGAGTTGGTTTAGGATAAAAGTACAAGCAAAAGTTACCTCTTCAAGCCGGAGAAATAAACTGTCACAGGATGGGAATAGGGTGGTGAAATAATGGCAGGAGGAATTTTGATATTCTATTCTCAGGCAGAAAAGAAGAGCAAATAGAGGATGGTGAATGGCTAATTAGTCAGCAGTTCTTCAGAGAACATCTGAAGGCTATGAGATGGAAGCAGTCATCATATGACTGCTGATAGTAAATTTTCTTCTAATGTTTATAAACTGCAGCATGGCTCTGATATAGAGCAAGAGTTAGGAAGCAGTGCTTAAACCCCACTAAGCACTGAGAACACTTCAGTCTGAGCTGGCTGGCTTGCAGCATTGCACTTCAATAAGTTGACCTAGTTGAAGGGAAAAGCAAGGGAAATATCTAGAAAACACAAGAGCAACAAAACAGATAAAAATACCCTGTTTTTGTTGAGTCTACAAGAAATTCAACCAAGATATATAGGTAGCAAGATGTTGAAATAAAGGTAGAAATAACATGTGCTTAAAATCTATGGAGACTAAGACAAGGAGTGTGGATAAAAATTTAGACTAGGCATCAGGAAAAAGCATTTTAATGCTAATATTGATTGTCTTATGAATCTGTGCTGTTTCCATCATTCAATGTCTTTTACAGGAAGCTTAAAAGCACTTATCAAAAAGAAACAGTAATAATTTATCTTGCTTTGGGTCTCTCTTCCCTGGATGGTCCCTTGAATTCCTTTTTAGCCTTATTTTTTAGTGATTCTATGACATGAGAAAGCTTTCACAAAGATAATGGAATTTTATTGCTACCTGGCTTTTCAGCAGCTAAATCTCATTAAATTTAATTTTCTTTCTGAATTCATAAAGCAAATTCTGAAGTTCCCATGGGAATTTTGCTATCTCCTAATCTTTTTTTCTGCAAATACCCTTTTATCAAAGGATTCCTACCCATACATTGAATTTTCTCATGAGATATCTGTAACTGGTAATGTTGTAGAAACAAAATATTCTGAGGTGAATGAGAATTAGGAAAGGTCTTTCTGGAAGTCAGAATTCAGGTGCTGATACTGTACTGACTTCATTATCCTTAGTAATTGTAACAAGTGCACCTGACTGCAGGTAGGGTAAATGACAATACTCATCTAAGTAGGTTCTTATTTAATTTTTTGTCATGTCGGTGTGGTTTTTGATTGACTACAAGTTTCATTGTGTACCTCAACATGGGAGAATACTACTGCAGTCTTGTAAAAAGTACAATTTGGAGCTTGTGTATAAGCTAAATGCTTTCTCAGTGCTTGAAGCTGAAGTCAATGGAAAGTATTATGCACCTCTGATGATACAATCTGACAATTCATGAAGCTCTTTGCTTCTTAGCTTGTTCATCAATAGAGATGATTCTTTTTTGTCTCTCTTCTCCTCAGCTTTTTATTTCAACTCCAGTTTGGAAAGCCAGCTCTAGAAGAAAACAGATACAGTTTTGAAATTCATTGTTATAAAGCATGATTGAATGGTATTTATGATGAAAACCTTTAAGTGTGCATGTGTATATATCAACATTATGACTGAAAGGCATCAATTTTTATTGTTGCTCCAGACAAGTACTCACTGGGGCAACTCTTTTCTCTCTCAGTTTAATAAACTTAGACTTTAACCCAGCAATCATATTATGGAGCAGTGTTATAAAGGACTTCTGTTGATGTCTTGGGTTGAGCTGGCAAAACACCAACTGCCCAAGGACAGAGAAAAAGGGTCCTCCTCCCCCCAACCAGCCAAAGGGAGAAAGAAAAGGGAGAGGAAAAAACAACTTCTAAAGCCAGGTTTCTTCTGAAACTAACTACATGTATTTATACAGAAAAGAGAAAATTAAAAGAAAACTACAATATAACACACTCTTACACAAGTTTTAACAAGATACAACAAGAAATAACCTCCCACTCCCCAATTAATACAAAGTGTATTACTCTAGATCCATAAGCACTCTAAAAAGACACCCAGCAAGAAACAGAAAGAGTAACAACAAAATGTTTCTACTTCCCTGAAACCAAACAAAATGCAAGGAGCAGCAGCCGAAGCAAGAGCGAGGCCTAAGATAGCAGAAATGGCATAGCACATCTTCCCTGCACCTCAGCCATGGTGAAACTGCCTAAGCCACACCCACACACTGGATTTTACTCCTATTGAGATGATGTAAGATGGTGTGGAATACAAAATCATTGGCTAGAAGAGGTCAGCTGTCAGCTAGCCCGGCCCAGCTCAAGGTAGCTGACAATTTCAGGCCCAAATCTGAGTTTTAAAGCCTAAATTTAGGCCTACCTGGCTAAACCCATAACAGTTGATAAAGGATTCAGAAATTAGAAGGGATCTGTAAGCTGTCAAAGATTTGTTAAGATGGGAGAGCCACAGTTCATTCAAAGCTGTCACGGCTGGACCTTTACTTACCATAGTGACCCCAGCTGATGGTGAGTGCAAAGTCAAAGATTAAGCAAAATGTATTATAAAGATCCATCATGTTGTCATAACATAATGACCTATAACTGTTATTAACAGCTAGACCATTTTTGAATAGCTGAGAATTGCTCTAACTTCTGGAAGGCCTCAGCTGTTTTTACAACATCCTGTTCTGAAGTGGCAAATTATCCAGTCTTACTTATATTTACCTTTCTTTTATTGAAGTGGTTTTACCAACTATTACTTTTAAGTTCAAGTGACTTGGTGAGGACTGTGAATTTAACTCAGTGGAAAGATTTAGAGTTAGCAGATTTTGTAACATCTACCAAAATTTTCTATGGTAGACATAGATAGGTAACTGGGTAGTGGTAAACGTCCAGCAGATCACAGATACTGTTTGGAAAACATGATGATCTAGTACCTGAATAAGAGCAGAATTCAGTTTTGGGGTTGGTCCTGCGCAAGGCCAGGAGTTGGACTCGAAGCTCCTGAGGGTCCCTTCCAACTCAAGATACTCTATGATACTATGAGTCTGTGCTTGTATGCGTGTCTGTTGTACTCCAGGTTGTAAGGAAATCTTTATTGCCCATTCTGTCTATAAAAATATCATGTTCAGAACATTTCCAAATTTGTTTTATATCCTCAGTATACTGTAAAATTTGGTTTCAAGTTTGCTGTCTATTATGCACATGTAGACTCTGAAATTTTATGATAAATTGATAATTGACCCAACAGAACATTTCAATAGTTCAGTCTGCTTCAGCACATTATTCTAGTAGTACCTAAGGTCTCAAAAAATGACTGATTCATTGACTAGCATGTATTCTCAGTTGATTAAGTATGCCTGCTAAATATTCATAGGATATTTTTAATATACTGTATACTATATCATCTTTTCAGTTAATCACATTCAAACAAAAATAAGGCAATTGCTTTTAATTTCCTTTTTTCCCCCACCCAATGGTTAATTGTCTAAAAAATTCAGTGTGTGAATTAATTCAGCATTTCATTAATAAACCTCTCTCCCCACAATGAGATTATGAGATATCAGATCACACAGTGATTCTCTTCACAGTTATAAAGCCATATAGAGGGCTTTATTTTTTTCAACAGGTTTGATTAGGGTTCCCCAGGGGACCCTGTGCCTCAGAGAGAACTCTAAGAGACTGATTCACTGCCGCAGTCTTGATCTTCGGGAGGAGGATCAGACCGGCGACGGGGGTTCTTGACAGCTTGCTGAGCTCAGGTGGACCGTAGCTGCAAAGGCTTCAGGTTAAGTTTACCCGCCTCGCGGCCCGTAAAGAAGACACCGAGATGGAGTTAACACCTTGGAAGCCAGAACCGATCTATTTATTAATAAAGTGGAGGGCTTTTTATGCCCTCGGGAATAGAACTAACTAGAAACTGGGAGGAGATTAGGCGGAGCATGCAAATCCGCCACAAACTATAGGGTGAGAACTTCTATGGGTGGTAACTTAGAAGGAGCAAGCAGGGACAAGCGGGATTGGACAGCTCCCCAGGGAGAACTGACCAATGGTAGCTGTACCCACACTGACAGGCTGCACCTGCTAATGCTAACTGTAGGAACAAAGAAGAAAACCTTTTAATTCCAATTTTGAACAGAGAACAAGGGTAACAACAAGTAAAGTCCTTCTTGATAGTCGCAGTCTGGCTTAGGGATGGTCCTCTTGGACCTTCCATACGTGGAAGTCCACTTCTTTGTCCCTTTCCTTTTTCCATTCCTCCATTTTCATGTATACACCATCTCCAACAATTCACCCTTTGTCACTTAATGGTTTTTCTACAGAATAAATTTGTTGCTTGGTGCCCACCTCACTATCTAATTACAGAATGGTGGTTATTCTTCTTTGAAGAGGTGTTAACTCTTGGTTAATGACTCATCAAGGTACATTAAGTATATTTAGTCAATAAAGAGCATAGGAAGAAGTATATTCTCACTTCATGCCCAAAATGATCAAATTTTCTAAACAATTGTAAATATTCAGCAAATGAGACTGCAAGGTCCGTAGTCTAGAAAGATGGAGTGAGCAGTCTCCACAGACCACATGGAGCAGAGGTTGGCTGATGTAGTCCCACAGAGGTATGAGGCTCAGAAGGTTGAGTTAAAGTCAGAGTATTGCACTGATACCAGAAAACATTAGTATCTCCCAGATATAGATAAGGACCAAAACCTAGAAGATTAAATAAGTGCCTCTTCTCAAGAAGAGAGAGATTTCAGACAAATAATAAAAGTAAGCATTGCCTTTTACTTGGGGCTGGGTCACAAGACAGAAGACAAAAAAATACAAGACTGGGATTATTAGCATTAGAAATCAGGCACTTAGATGAAGAAGACATAGGCAATATGTACAGTTATAGAAAAAAAAGGTTGGAAGGGACCTCTGGAGGTTATAAGTCCAACCTTCCACTGAAATGTGAATGAATCTTCTAGTTTTCTTAAATTTCTCAGCACTTTGCTCACCTAAATTTTGAAACTCTCCCAGTGTGAAGTTTCAACAGCCTGTTCAGACAAGCTGTTTTAATTTGTAACCACTCACATTTTGAAGAACTGTTTCCCTTCTTGCCACTTGTACCCAATGCGTCTCGTCCATTCCCTGCGCAGCTCCGTGGAAAGTCTGCCTCCCTCTTCTTTAAAACCTCTCTTTTAGGAAGACTGGCGTCAAATTTCATGTGCCATACCCTTTCCCACAACCTTCTTTTCTCCAGGCTAGGAAACTTCATGCCATCATCAGAAAAGACAAACAGTATTGAACCCAGTATTGCTCATATTGCTCCATGAGGAACTATTCCCTTGCTACTTTGAGCAAAATTGTCCTGGCAGTTTTCCACCCAACTTATGGTCTTCTTATGTAAACCATACTTAATTCATTGCAGAATTATTATGTCATACTGTGTCAAAATCTGTGCTGACTCTTCCCAGACATCTTTATGCCTTTCATATGCCTGGAAATTGCTTCCACGACCCCTACTCAAAATCAAACACTATAGAGAAACCATCTGAAGTGTTTGTCTTCTCACTAAACAAGCAAAGAAAAAAAGGATTGTTCATTGAAACAGACAAGAAATTTAAATATGCTATATTTTCCATGTGCATGTGCATCCTATTTAGGTGGAGTAACACATTGCCACAGAATGCATATTTAGGTGGAGTAACACATTGCCACTGGTAGAGAAGATGAATGCCTTCTGACTTGTGCACAAGGATGCAGAACTTGACCTTGTGAAAACACTGCCTTAGAACAAAAAGTGTGTTCCCTGTTCCACTTCATGTCTTCCTTTCTTTAGGATTGTTATCAACAAAAGAGGGTGTCTTGGTTTGAGCTGGCAAACCGCCAACCCTCCAAGTACAGGCTCAGAGCCTCCCCCTCCCAACACCCAGGAAAGGGAGGAAAAGAGAGGGGAAGAAAAAAAACTTCAAACTACATTTAGACTAAAACTACATGTATTTTTACAGGAAGGAAGAGACAATTAGAAGAAAGCACAAATATACACTCACACAAGTCACAAACAGCAAGGAACAATTTCTCACTTCTTAATACATACACAAATCTCACTATTTCAACCGCAAATTATCTTGAGAGACTCAGTCCCCAGAGAACCAGACCCAAGCAGAGAGAGAAGAACCCACAACAAACATTTTACTTCCCAAAACGACTGCTGGGCCAGTGCTGGGCCTGGTCCTCCCCATCTCTCCCAGGACTGCTCCATATGTGTGTCCTCTCAGCAAGACTGCTGTGGGGTGACTGCCCAAACCACTCCCACACTGATTCTACTTCCTGGGAAAAAATGATGTCGTAATACAGTATAGAATACAATACTACTGGCCAGAAGAAGTCAGCTGGTAGTTCAACCTAGCTCAGATCAGCTGACAGCTTCAGGCCTGATCTAACCTCAAATTTGGGCTCACAAGGGTGAACCCACAACAGAGGGGCTAAAGTTTATTCCAGTGGAACTCCTCAGGTATACTGCTCTGTCTGAAAGAAGTTGTCCATGATACAGGTTCAGGTTTAGTCTACTATTACACTTCTGCAGTTCAATGTCAATTCAGTATTTGAACCCGAGTAGACAGGCAATGAGCACCAGCAGGAAAACATTTTTAGCCAAGTGTTACCTTACTCAGTTAAAGAAGTTCAAATGGGATTTATTTTTCTTATGACATGGGGTTTTTTCTCCCCTTAGAACCTTGATTTAAGATGGTCACAATCCTCACTGAAAACAGTTTTTAATGTAAACTTCAGCTTAGAAAAATAACTGCTTGCTTTTATTGATAAGAACAGGAGCTGAAACTATTACATGTAATGCTAAAAAAAATACTTTGAGAGCTGTTTTAATCCTCAGTCTTGAGAGATCAATGAAATCTTAACAGAATGAAGTCTTTGTGGGGACAGACTCTAATGTGTTTTCCTGTTTCTCAACTGGCCATTGCTAGAGACAGAATATTGGGTTAGGCAAGGTATTCCCAGGTTCTTGTTCTCCACTATCTGGTAGGAAGAGTTATCAGCAAGGAGGCTACAGTTCTTGAGAAAAGGGACTTACTGTCTTTCTTATGGGTTGATGTTAAGGGCACGCTGACATATTTTCCTCCCTTGCAAATCTTGAACTCATCCATGTGTTGTGAAGGACATCCTATTTATATTTGTCCGAAGAAGGGTTTTCTTGTGAAAAAGGTATTAGTAAATTTTTTTCATCCTTCAAAATTCATGTGCACAAACCCCATGAATTCTACACGAGCAAATAGAAGTAGCTCACATTAGATGGGCCAAAGATTTTAAATCCAACATATTGAGGTCTTCCACACCTGGACATAAATTTTCTCTTTCTCAAAGGGAGGTTTGCATATTGTCTTTCCTCAATAACATAAAGCTTTGATTTCTGTAGACTGGAAATGCTAAAATAATTTGGAAAAGAGCAAAATCACTGTATATGTTTCAGGGCCATGTGACAACTTGTAAGAAAGCTCTCCTAAGTGTTTAAATCAAAGCACGGTGAGGAAATGCTCCTCAGTATATTTGAACAAAGAAGTGTTGCCCGTGAAATAGAGTCATCATTATGAATCTACCACTAATTTTCACTCTTGCCTTGAGCAACTCACCTAAATCTCTCTGTTCAGTTTTGTCTTTTTAAAACTGAGGTACTCAATTATTATTTTCCATTCTATGTAGGCAACTTTGATTAATTAGTTACTATCTGTAAAATCCTCTGTAATATAACGTGCTCTAGAAGCATGATACATTGTTTAAGAAAATATTTTCAGGTATAAATGACAAACTTCCCCAGGCAGTAAATTTCCTAGAGGAATAGATTAAATGTAAAATGAACATATTCAGAGGGTGAAAAAGAGCAAGGTTAGATATAACTTCAAGGAGGAAACTGGAGTATAGATGGAATGGATGGTAGAGCTTCACAGCTACCAATGTCACGCATATTTATGTCCATTTTACATCATGCATGCTGTAGAGCTATTGAGGTGCCTCAGGAGAATGACGTGGCAGTAAAACAATAAAATGCGATTGGACTAAATTAAGAGTGGTGTCACTATACAAAAAGAAAGACAGTTACTTGTGGAAACATATTTTCAAATTATTAAAAAATCAGAAATGTAAAGGATTGGAAGACAGCAGCTTGCTATAATGCAAAAACAATAAATGAGGGGTCAGAGTGCAAATTAATATCCCCTCAGGCCAAGCCACTTGCCATTACATTTGAAAAGTCAGGAAACTCAGATTTTTTAGTGGGGCCTGTAGCACTAGAAAGAAAGTAGAATTGGACTAAGAATAGAGAAGAATTTTTTTTTACAATGAGGAGAATGAAATACTGGAACTCGTTGCCTAGAGTAGTGAAAAAAGCCCCATCCCTGGAAACATTCAAGGTCAGACTGGATGGGGCTCTGAGCAACCTGAACTAGTTGCAGGTATCTCTGTCTATGCAGGGCTGTTGGATTAGATGGCCTTTAAAGGTCCCTTCATATCCAAACTATTCTATGGTCATACACTACAAACTTCTGAAAAATAAAAGACTAATTAAATGTTGAAAAATGCATCATTAAAATCTAATCACTGGGATAAATATAAAAACAGAAACCAAACAGCAAAAAAGAGAATTTTTGAGACTGAAATAGAACAAAGTAATAAGTATTTCACCAAAGGAAACTGCTGTGTATTTAGAGCACATAGAACATTTCATGTGATAGAAAAACAAATTCAGAAGGTTGATGGATTATTGCAAAAGAAGAGGCTCCCTCATGGCAGTAGATTATTTTATTTCTGCACTCAAGGTGTAAAAATTTTTTACTAGATATCCTCTCACTATTGCCCAACATCATGGACAAAAAATAACTTTAAAGTATTTGGAAAAAAGATGTTTGTAATTGTACTAGTTTGGGTAGAAAGAAAGATTGTAAAAAATGTCCTTTTTTCTATAAATTAATAATCTACTTTCAGTAATTTACAAATCTAAAGTTATAAACATCCATTATGGTTTGACATGTCAGATGATTTATTCCAATAAATAGTTTAACATTGGCAGCTAAAACTCAAAAAAAGAATTTCTAAATAGAAATGAAGCTTTATGATGGATTATTTCCCTCTTTTCCCAAAGCACCCAAGATACACGTATTTAAATGTTAATTTAGCAAAGAAACAATAAAAATTTTGTTGTGAGCTTCGTGCAGCTGAGAATGATAATACTGTTTAGGAGGTAACAGAGATGCTGAGTAGCTGATTAGATGATGAATTTATACATGTTGAGTCTCTTTTTAATCATACATTAATATAATAATGAATACCACTAAATGACTCTTAGTAACAATGACATTTATAAAGACACTGAAAGTCAGAACAAATTGTCATTTCCTGCTGTTAATTCTGGTACATCGTTCACCCTGCACAACTTTGATTTCTAATTATGGTTAACCATTGAGGTAACATTTGCACCACCAATCTGAACACAACCAGCACACTCAGCTAGACCCTAGTAACTATCTCTTTGGTTGGTCTCAGTACCCATCACACTGCAATGTTTCTTAAGTGTTTTGTCACCTGAGAATTCATTTAGGTTCTCCAGAGTTTTTCCCAGCTGATGTCATGATCACTCACAAAGATCAAATCCCTCACTGTTCCAACAGCATAGTCAGCTCCAAAGAGCCTGACAAAGAGGTTGATCTTATATTGATCCCAAACTCACTTGGCAAATTTCCCTAAAGTCCAGCTGGTCTTCTCGGTGTGAAAGAGTTCCCTTCCATCAGAACTGGCATCAACATCAGCTTGCAAAAATGCCTTTTGAAATCAAACATCGTGTTAAATCCCTTGCATGGCGCATTTGCTGTAGAGAATATTTTGTTGTGTTTGGTAGATCTCAGACTGCTATGTATGAACACCATCTTCCAAGACTGAAAAGTGTTAAGTCATACTCACCTGAGGACCTCGTTGAATGATTGTAAGATCATCAACTTGGAGAGCTGATTTATACATTTGGAGGTGCTACAGCTGTAAGACACCTGACAGAGTTGTCTTAGTAGCTTTTATTGTTTATCAGATTTTTGATGTCAGGTGATCTTTCAGGAGGACACAACATAAAATCATTTTCATATGACCATTGTGTGTACATATATCTGGTATGTGCATTCACTATAAGTAGAGAAATAACAAGGTTTATAGCAGTATTTTAAAAAAAGACACCAAACATGCAAAGTAAAGAAAGAAGCAAACATAAGCTACTGATACTCTATCTCTCCCCGTGTCAACAGTTGAGTATATGTCTAGAATAAAGTATGCAAAGCCTCACAGTATTAGAAAAAATCTTGACACATTGGAGGAAATTCAAGGAAAAGCATTATAAATTATTAAGGGACTGAAAGGATTGAGTTATGGTGAAAGATGAAAAGAAATAAATATGTATAGCTTGCTAAGCAATGACTGGAGGGGGAAAGGAGGAAGGGACATGTTAACTGTTTACATACATTCAGGCTATAAACCCTAAGGATAAAGAGAAATTGTTTAAGGTGGTCTTAATGCATAACTGAGTTTAAATAAGATGCACTAGGAATTAATGTTGTTAAACCAGAAGTGAAAACAAAAATCTTAAATCATATATATATTTTTTTGTAATGCCATAGAGTCTTCTAAGAGAGATATGGTTCTTCAGAATTTTTAGCAACCTTCTTATTTGGCCAGGGTGTGCAAAAGGTACTTTGAAATCCCTCTGTTGTCAGAAACAGGAATTCAAATTTTCCAAAATCCCAGTGAGTTTTTACACTAGTGAAATATGCTTAGTATTGGTCTCTCTCTATCTTTTTAGTTCTCTTATGAATTTTGAATGGTCTTTTGATTCAGAAAGAAAATAAATGTTGAAACCTCTGGTAGAGAGGGAGTGGTGGTGTTTTGTTTTGTTTTGCTTTGCTTTTCTTACAAAATTGAGTTGTTTTCTGTCAAGGCCTGCACTAGATAATTTACCATAGGAAATGTTTTTGCACTGACAAGGAAAGGGATGAAATGATCTAATAGGCTTATTTCATCTGTAATACCTATATTTATGTGACAATTTTTTCAGGAAAACAAAGGCTTCACACTCAGACAGTGATCAAAAAGCTCACAAAATAAAGCACAGAGATAGAATGCTAAAATAGCCTTATAACACCAGATTTTAAAGCACTTGTTTTCCTGTTTTCTCTACTCTTCCTTGAAAAAGGCTCTTAAATCCTTTAAACTACTGGTCTATTTGTAAGTCACAAAACTTGTTATGTAATCATAGATTTGTTTAGGTTGAAAGACACCTGTAAGATAATTGAGTCTAACGATAACCCAGCACTGCCAAGTCCACCACTAAACTATGTCCCTGAGCATCACATCTACACGTCTTTCATGTACCTCCAGGGATGGTGCCTCAACTACTTCCCTGGGCAGCCTGTTCCCATACTTGACAGCCTTCTCAGTAAAGAAATAGTTCCTAATAACTACAGAGAACAGCTGGTCTTACTATTAAAGACTGAGGCAAAGAAGGAATTAAGTACCTCAGCCATTTTCTCAGCCTTTGTTACTGTTTCACCCCACATCCAATACAGGATGGGGATTCTCATTCATTCTCTTTTTGTTGAAAATGTATATATAGAAATATTTTTTCTATTTTTTTTCTTGGGCAGTAGCCCAATTAAAGTCCAGTTGGGCTTTGGCCCTTCTAATTTTCTCCCCACATAACCTCATGACACCCTTGTAGTCCTCCTGAGCTCCTTCCCCTTCTTCCAAAGGTCATAAAGTCTCCTTTTCTTCTATGACTACCAGACAAAGCCCTCTGTTCAACCAGTCTTGTTCTCTTCCCTCCCAGCTCATATTTTGGCACATGGGGACAGCCCGCTGTCCTGTGACCAACAATCCTCAAACCTCAACCTGTCACAATGTTCTATTAATAAAGAATTTCTTCCATAAACTGTCAGTGGGAGTTCTTCACGGGCATTGGCAATTGCCAGCAGCAGGGAACATATTCAAATAAAGTGGAAGACACACTGAGAAGTCTCCCTTATGCTGTCAGAAAAAGTCAGTTGAACCACCCTCCTATTCAGTGAGACTATTCAGTAAAGGGTCCCCATAACAGGACACTTGTCAGGCAGTCTCCCTTGTCAGGCACAAGGGTCTTGGCTTTCCTGGGGAACTGACAGGCAAATAAAACACTAATGATCAAGGAAAATCTCCCCCTTTCACCTGCCAAATGTAATTCCATTTTTCAAAAATGAAGAATAAATAGAGTAATACATATATCACAGGATCAACTCTGAAGCAACCCTTTAGGTCATGGGAAAGAAAAGCTCTGGAGAGAAATGGATTGAAACTTTGTGTGTGTGTGTGTGTGTGTGTGTGTGTACAGGTAGGTTGTGTGCTCACTTGGAAACCTGAAATAACAATTTCTAGTAGTAATGCATCATGCATCTTATAATTTCTTTAGACCAGGGATTTCAGGAATTGCTGATGGAGAGTTTACTTTCGAGCACTATTAATGGCCTCGATTATTTTTCCTTAACTAAAGTGAATAACTGCAAAATAATAGGTATAACATATCCGGGTCTCTTAACTGAAAACATTTAAATGAGTTTTTTGTTGTGTTCTTTTCCAATAAGTTAGTTTATGATCCTCTTATTCTTTTTGCCTCAAATCTCAAAGATAAATGGAAGAAACATATACCACAGTTTTACCAGCAAAAATTTGTGTTGAACCTGCCACTTTAGTGGATGTCTGTGTAAGCCATAAAGCAGGAGAGAAGCTGCTACTTAGCTGATATTCTATTTATATGGAAGAGATCTGAATGTGCAGTGAATTGTTGGCTGTTGCGGCTTAATCCAGTAAATCCCAAACCGTATATTAAATTCCACTGGTGTAACAGACGTAGCGTTTGCTACCAAGTTATCCTTAACATATCCAAGAGGTAGACCAGGCAACATGTCTGAGTGATCAGCTGTTGCAAAGTATTTCAAGCTATTCTAACATTGGAAGAAAACTTGAAAAGACATCTTCTGTGAAGAATATTCAGTTTTGTATGGGAAAGTGTTGTGGCTTAACCCTGCGTAGCAGTATGCTCACTCTCCTCAGGTGGAATGGGGGAGAGAATCAGAAGTGTAAAAGTGGGAAAACTCATGGGTTGAGCTAAAGACAATTTAACAATTAAAGCAGAAGTTGAACACATAAGGCAAAATAAGGAATCCACTCACCACTTCCCATTGGCAGGTAGGTGTTTAGCTGTCCCAAGGAAAGCAGAGCTTCATCATGCATAATACGTACTTGGGAAGGAAGACAACATATGCCAGATGGCGCCCTGCTCCCTTCTTCCTTGTTTCGCTGAGCTTTTATTGTTGAGAATCATGTCATGTCATATGGGATATCTCTTGCGTCAGTTGCAGTCAGCTTTGCCAGCTGTGTTCCCTCCCAGTTTCTTATGCATTTCCAGCCTACTGGCTGGCCAGGCAGTGAGAGAAGTCCTTGACCCTGTACAAGAACTGCTCAGCAATAGCTAAACATCCATGTATTATCAACACTGTGTACAGCAGAGATCCAAAACACAGCCCCACACCAGCTACTGTGAAAAAACTCTATTCTAGCCAAAACCAGTACAGAGAGAAAGAAAGAACACAGCTCTGACTTGCTGTCCTTCAAACCTTTTTCACCACAAAGAATAGTATAGTTTTGGAACAAATCGCCCGGAGGCCTTTTGAACTTCTCAGGGTAGGAAGCCCTGAGCAATCTGGTCTGATCTCATAGCTGTCCTTACTTTGAATGGGAGGTTGGGCTAGAGAACAACTGCAGTCCATTCCATGCTGAATTATCCTGGGGTTTTGTAGGTGTGCCTGAATCTTGCAGCCCAACAGAGGTGAGACGAACAGCCCAACAGCTCCATCTCCTCACATTCAGCCCAACAAAGCTCAACATGTACACATGGCAGAAACAAACACATACATAAATATACACATGGCCACCCACACAGATCAACATAGACAGAAATACAAACAATATTCAATATTCATGCAAACCCAAAAAGTACCAGCAGCCTCATCCTGTTCTCTTTTCTCTCTGATCAGGATAAAAGTCCATTAGTGGTAAATTTATTGGCATATGTAGACACATATACAATGCGGATCCCTCCAGGAGCTGGCTTTGGACATTTTGTCTTGTGAGTCAGTAGCCTGAAAGCTTTAACACTTCCCTAGTGATATTTTGTATCTAAACTACAACATGATCAAAATGCAATGGAAAATTGTGTACTTGAATTTTGGATCGAAAGATCTGCATTAGTGAGCTGGGAACTGAAAACATAAAGAGGCAGAATTTTAGCGTTACAAACACCAAAAACAAACCACCAATAAAAAACCACAAACAAACAAAACCATAAAATAAAACAAAACAAATAAACCACAAAAAAACCTCAAACCCAAACCAAACCAAATCCACCTTCTCATCTTGAATATTAACTCAGAAGATATGAAAGATAACGCAAGTTCAGGGTCCTCACATCCTTTGTATTTTGCCTCATTTTTAACAGTTGGACCTGAATGGTGCTGAACTCTTACCTGAAAGTGTCTCCAGCAGACATTAAACCTACTTTATAGTCATTGCTTCAGAATTACTTCTGATGTATTTGTTTAGCTTCCAAAGCAAATTTGGATCTATTCCAGACAGTTATTGAACAGAGATATTCAATTCATGAAGATATTTTCCTTTAAAGTATATCAGGATGCATCTTTACATGATTGCTCTACATTCAAAAGACTCTAGTGAGTAGATTCCATGTTCTTTTACATATGAATCGGTGCTGGTAACTATTGCAGTTTTCTCGCAAGTCTTCAAGTAGTTACTAATGACTTTAAAAATATTATTCTGGAGGAAAACTGTCTGATACTAACTTTTATATGTTTCATGAGTGAATTTTGAAGCCACAAAATTTGTCATGGTTTAGCCTGAAAATGTCATTAGTAGGTTACTTACAAAAGGTTTGGAAAGAATATATATGTGTGAAACTGTATCAATATATATCTCTGTGTGTTTGCATAATAAAATCAATGTTATATCTATATAGGTTATAACATATATATACATACATACATAATGTGTCCATATGTATTTAAAATGTTCTAACATTATTGGAAAAAAAAACAAAACAAAACAAAAAACCACACTTTTTATTAGTCTTTAGGTGGGAGTTGGACACTTCTCTCAGGCAACAAGAGACAGGACAAGAGGAAATGGACTGAAGCTGCACCAGGGGAGGATCAAGTTGGACATCAGGAGGAATTTCTTCACAGAAAGGGTGATAAGATATTGGAATGGGCTGCCCAGGGGGGTTGTGGATTCCCCATCCCTGGAGGTGTTCAAGAAATGACTGGACATGGTACCTTGTGTCCTGGTCTAGTTGAAAATGTTTTGATTGGTCAAAGGTTGAACTTGATTATCCCAGATGTCTTTTTCAACCAAAATGATCTTGTGATTCTGCGATTATATATATCTGCATTAAAATGTTAAAATTGACTCCTGAGTTTTGAACCTTTTGATTTACCATGCCCTAACTGCAGTATATGCTTTCTTAAAGTAATACATTATCTTACAATTATGAAGTATTCTTCAACCCTAAAAATTAACAGAGGCCTATTTCTCAGTTTCACAGACGCTATTTTACATTTTATGGCAATACAGTGAAACACTTAGTGGACACAACTTCACTTTATTCTCATTTTCAGACCCCTTTAAACTACCACAGATTTATAATCAAGTCTTTGTGTGATCAGAAATCACAGGCAGGGCTGTCATTACAAGAATCACCCTGCTGATCATTGTCTGGCACTCAGCAATGTTGCATGACTTTTAGGACAGCAAAGGAAGGCATATTAGATATGAAAGGTGTAGAGAAGTATTTAAAAAATGTGATTTCCATTAGTAGGATTGACTAGCAAATTCTTTTTCTTTTTTTTAGTTATATTTAGTTTTATTAATTCTTACTAAATTGCTCAGCAACAATATCTGAAGGCTGAAGGGAAGGAAAATGTACATGTAGTTACTAAGGAACATCTCATAACTCTGAAAGTTACATAAGGCAAAAGGAATTATATGTGCTTCCCAAACGGCTGTTGAGAGGGACAATAAAACAGGATCCTCAGTGAGCTACTCTCTGATACTGTCACTCATGCAGGAGGAAAAATACTCTAAATTCACATGGATTTTGAAGGTAGCTGAGAAATTGCTAAAGTGCCCCCTTGTTCCATACACTGTTGATCAGGCTGAACTGAAAGTAGATGTCATTCTAAGACATTGACTAAAGTAGCAGAGGTCTAAAGAAAGATTTCCTTTCAGAGAGAGATTGTTCAGGGTTAAAGCTGGTTCTCTTCATTTACGCTGCCACATTGCCAAAAAAGATATTTCTCCCATCAGAACTTCACTGGCATTCCCTGCAGCAGGGTCAGTGGAAGTCCATGCTTTCAGAGAGACGAGATCATCTCAGAGATAAAATATCCTGGCACTCTTATCAAAGGCATTCACTGAAGTGAAAGACACAGCACTAGAAGGACAAGGCAGTTATCGTAACTGCTTGACCAAAAAACCTGTTTAAATAGGTCTACAGAATTTAGCATCTTCCAATAGTGAGGAACCCTACATTAACAGAGAACATTGCTTATCCTTGGTGATGATTAAAGTAAATTTATATGTGTGATAAAAAAACTGTGACCTTTCTTTTAATCCTTCATGAAGTTTCTCTATCATTCTCAATCACACACCCAAGCCAAAAGCAATGCAGTACCATCAAAATAATCAGGTCCAAAGTTTATGAGAGGTGTGAATTCCTCCTCCTTCTAAGGATATGACCTCCTTACCCTTAATCATCTTACTTATGAGTTCTCTTCCATGAATGATAGACTGTTGTTAACATTAAAAACCGCAGCTGATTAAATCTCAGCAGGAGCAATAACCAAGTTTTAAATCTCAGGGACTCTAGAATAAGCATCAAAGTCTAATAGCTCTGCTTTGGGCTCCAACTGGTAAATGTGAGATCATAACATGGAGCACCAAAACAATAAATACCTTGATTTTATGTCTCAGTACTTCATACTATGCCTACTTAGTAGTTAAATTCCACTTTCCAAAGCAAAAATACCTCTTACAGACTTTCTTTAAAAGATTTCTACCTTTGTACTAGTCTATTCACTTCATGGTTCACATCAGCTACTGACATTGAGATGTCTACATCCTTCTGGTTTCTAAAAAATATGTATTTTCCTATCCCAAAATCTTAAATCCATAGTTACAATTCTATTATGCTAGGAAAAGTTTGTAAGAAAAGTTTGTCAGGCTACTGTCACATTTATGATTTAGGGTGGTATTGAAGAAAACTTTCTTGATTATGGTAAGATAAATTCTCCAGACAATTTATGTTAATTTTTTTAATGGAACGGAAGTTTGGAACACAGTGATTATTAAAACAGGGAAACTCATCCAGCCTCTTATTAGATTAGATAAGGAAGTCATTTTGCTTAGAGCAACAAATTTGAAATCTCTTAATTTTCTTTCCCGTTCATGTGACTCTGGCAGTTTAGATAAAACAAGCAGTTAAAGCAGATGATGAGTATCTGATCTCAAGTTAATACAAAGTAAATTGAATTCTGAAGTATCTCGTCTATTTGCAACTTTGCTGCAGGTGCCAAGGTTCACTTTGTGAATAGCTTCACTTATTTAGCAATGGTCCAAAAATCAGTCAGGGAGAAATAAAAAATAAACATTTTCCAGTTTGACAGATTTTCTGCCCCTAAAAATACTGAAGTACACTTCAGAGTCACATATAGTTTTTAATGAAAATTCACATTATAAATGACCCTCACCATTTTCCTTCCCCAGCTGCTACATCCTATTGTTTATAGTTGGTATGCATACTCCAGGAAGCCTCCCAGCAGAGATGCCTCTATATAAGCTTGTTGGGGACAACCAAACTACTTCAATTGACATCTACGGGTTTTTGATCAGGCCCTCCTTAAACACAGCACATCTGTGCTCATAGAACAAGGTTTGGGATCGTCCATAGGAATGTTTCTAAAGTCACTTGGTAGGGAATTATAAGGCTGGGTTTACACTATTCTGTGAAACTCAATGCATTCACATCTAGTGATAGTTTTAAATTAGCACATGAATATCTCTTTTCCAGGCTCACTAAAAACACTTTTGGAAACAGATTTTAAAAAATTAAGAAAAGGCTCAAGGTACTATATTTTTTTGGCTAGAGGTTCATCCATAAATTAGACAAAGCTCTGAATTTTACTCAGTTTGGGGGGATTTGGGGTTTCACACACACACACACACACACACTGGGGATGATACACTCCCTTTCACCTTTGTTATTCATAATTATATTCAGATTATTCACATATTTGAAATAGTGTGTTTGGACTGTTTGAATTTGGTTGTATTCTAAAATGTGGCTATGTGAGTTATATACAAGCAAGGAATAGACTAAAACTGGGATTACAGCAATCTACTGAGACAGAAAGGAAGCAGGATCTCCACCTATATAATCTCTCTGTACGCCTCATTCTTCCGCTGGAGATCGCCCTCCCATAATATTTTCTTCTCGTCACTGTCATGGGTTTAGCTGATGGGCCTAAGTTTGGGCCTGGGAATTCAGATTTGGGCCTGAAATTGTCAGCTGCCTTCAGCTGGGCTAGGCTAGCTAGCAGCTGACTTCTTCTAGCCAATGATGTTGTATTTCATACCATCTTACATCATCTCAATAGGAGTAAAATCCAGTGTGTGGGAGTNTTTAGAAGTTTTTTTTTCCCCTCTCCCTCTTCTTTCTCCCTTTGGCTAGTTGAGGAGAAGAAGACCCTTTTTCTCTGTACTTGAGTAGTTGGCGTTTTGCCAGCTCAACCCAAGACAGTCACAATCACCATGGTGATAGTCATATCATTGCAGTTCCCTTAAAACCTGAATGACCAAGTCCTGGGACTGGGTTCTCCCAGTCATACAGCATTGTTTATGTCTCTCTCTGTTTTTCTAGAAATAAAAGGAAGACTTGAGAATTTTTCTGCCAACGGAGAATGCATTAGAGGGAGAGGCATCAGGAAAGTAAACAAGGTCTATTCTGGAGAGCATTAGGTGTGGTGGGTTGACTCTGACCAGCAGCTAAGGCTCCACTCAGTCTCCCAGTTACTCCCCACAAATATCCATGAGGAAGAGAATGGGAAGAGCAAAAGTGAACAAATGGCTGTGTCAAGATAAAGACAGTTTAATAAGCGAAGCAAAGCTGAGCTTCAAAGCCAAACAAAATAAGTAGTCCTATCACTTCTTCCCATCAGCAAGCAGAATTCAACCACTCACTGGAAAGCAGGGCCTCAGCACAGGTAATGGTTCCTGGAGAAGACAAGCACCTTAAACCCAAAAGTTCCCTCTTCCTAATTCTTTCCCTCACATTTTATTGATGAATATAATCGTAAGACATGGAATATCCCATTGTTCAGTTTGGGTCAGCTGATCCATCAGTGTCCCCTCACTGCTTGATATACACCCTACTCACTGGGGAAACAAAGGAAACCATGACAGTGTGCAAGCACTGCTCCAGAAAGTCCAAAATGTGGTGTGTTATTGACACTGATTCAGCCATGAACTCAAGACAGCACTATATGGGATGTCATAAATAAAGTTAACTCCTTCCTAGTCAGATCCAGCCCTCTAGTATAGAAAAAAAGCAAATTTATAATGTTAGGTTTCAGCCTTGCATGCAAGAGCTTGATTATGTGTGTTGATAAATTATTCTTGTAGTTGCAGGTTTTTTCAGCCAAAACTACTTGAACAGTGCCTGGCTGTAGCTCAGAAGTGAGCAGAACCCAGGGACCAGTCTCAGCAGGCAGCTTGGATGCAGTCACTCTGTTTTGGAGTGAAAGAGATTGTAGCATTATGGGTGTGACCTCAGGGCCAGATAATGAATCTAATTCTAATCAGTTTTGTAAAATAAAGAAAACCTTTGTTTTAAAAGCTGTCCTCTCTTTTATACATAAATAAATATTTGGATTATTTTTAAAAAGGCATTAATCTTTTAATAATCATAAAAATAACTGAAGAGGAAGACATAAACCACTTGGACCAAAATTTACTGGCAGTGTACAGAAAGCTACCTTTAATTACCTTTTGTCACCAATACACATGATAATTGTATTTGCATTTACAATCCTGTTTGAAAAGGTCATAGTCACATATCTTTGCCCATCTTGTTTGATTAATTGCCTCACTGTCAAGATGTTAACCAAGGATTTTGGTACTCTATTTTCCTGTCACTGATCTAATACTCTATGATTCTTTCTGTTAAATTAATATAATTTTTTCCTGCAGTTTTCTCACTAAGGATCTTACTAAAGTTCTTTAAAGTATTTTATTTAATGAAGCAACTTAAAGCTACAACATTAATAAGATCCTTACATCTTTAGGTGTAAGGCATATGATATTTTCTTAGATCAGCTGGGGAAAAAAATTTACTTTTCGGACATGCAGAAGTTTATGACCTGTAATTCCATCTTGTAAGAATAATTTTATATCCAAATCATATTTGATTTAAAGTATTATTGGGGGAATATCTTTTCCAAAATAAAAAGATAACAAAGACTCAGCCTCTAATAACCAATTACTCTTTTCAATTGCCCCTTTTTTATTGTTATTATTTTTTATTCTTGCAGTATCAGCCCCATATTGTGTTAAGCATTGTGCAAGGAAAGTGAAAAGAATATGTTCCCCATACCAAAATCATTAAAATCTAAATGTTCCCACACAAGTATGGATACAAAGCTTTCTGTAAAGCTTTATGTGCTGAAAACTTTGGTGTTTTGTCAGGAGTTTTTTTCTGCATTGCATTACCAAAAAGACAGAATCAATTACAAATTCTAGGTTAATCCCTTAAGTTATGTGTGAAGCATGCTAAAGATCTTTAAAATGAAACCTTGGGATCAGCAGTGATGAAAACATTACTAAACTCATAACAGTAATGGACTGTTGCTGAGGAGATAATCTTCCCTTTTTTCAGTTTTTAATCATTTAACATATAAGGGAAAATGTTCTGTTAAGAATACAAATACTAAAGGTTTACCCTTCAATACAGAGTTTAGTCTAGGTTCACTCCGATTTTACATCTGTCCATTGTTGTAGAATTCAAGCTTCTATACTGTCATGGAAGACATTAGAGATAAAAAGGGCACATTTGTGCAGTGATACTCTCACTTTTACACTTGGCAAATTGAAGGCAAATAGATCCATTACACAAGTACAGCAGAAAGTTGCCACAGACAACTCAAGTGGACCTGTGGAACTGCACAAAGTAGAGGCACCTGGGTTTTAGAGAACAGGAAAATTAGCTTAATTTACTTTAGACATCACTTAAATAGCAAGAAAAGGAAAAAAATCCTCTATCAGTAGTCTCTGGTTAATTCTGGAGATGTCACACATTTAAGATAATTAAAATCACGATCTCAGAAAAAAATCACCAACTATTTAGAATTTCTGAATTTGAAATATCATTTGCAATATTCTGTGGTAGATTCTTGAGCCTTTCAGAAGGTGATTAGTTGGTGTTCTATTTAGTTAATGAACCCAGAATCACATGCAGTTGAATTAGAAAAAGCTGCACTGAATAGAAGTCCTATGTTGCAAAATCACAGGACAACTGAGGTTGGAAGGTCCCTTTGGAGATCTACTAGTCCAAAGCTCTTGGATTCATAGGAGGTTAAATCACGGCAGGTAACTCAGGGAAAATGCGCAGTCAGGTTTTGATTACAAAAGATGCAGACTCAACAACATCTTTGGGTAACCAGTTCCAGTGTCTGACTGACCTCCTAATAAAGAAAATGGTTGGTAAAGTTTGCACTGGATTTCTATATTTATGCCCGTTTTAATGGGCAACAGTGAGACTAGCTGTCTTTTTTGCACTTCCTGATCAGATGTATGCATTGATGAGACTTCCCTGAGCCTTCTTTTCTCCAGACTGAGCAGTCCTAGATTTCTCAGCCTCTCCTTCTAGGTCAGATGCTCCACTACCTTAATCACTTCTTGGCCCTCTGGTGGACTCACTCCAATATACCTGTTTCTCTTTTGCATTGGGGTGCCCAAAACTGCACCTTTCACTCCAGATGGTTCTTGGCAGAACTCATGAGAGGGGAAGAATCACCTCCCTTGACCTGCTGGTAACTCTCTGTTTTCTGAAGCCCAGGAGGCTTATGGCCTTCCGTAAGGTTAGGGCACATTTCTGATGGCTTTTTGTTCTAGCTGGATTCCCCAGGTCCTTTTCTGAAAAGCTGATTACCAGCTGGTTTGTCCCAGAGGGTATAGGTGTGGGAATTTATTCCTTCCCAGGTGCAGGACTTGGCATTTCCCTTCTTTCATGTGAGTATTGACCCATTTCTCTAGCCTGTGGAGGTCTGTATGAACAGCACCACACCAGCCTTGTCTACTAGCCACTCCTCTCATTTTTGTATCATCTGCAAACTTCCTGAGAGTGCACTGTATGCCACAATCCAGGACACTATTGGAAAGGTTACACAGGACTGGCTGCATTATCCATCCCTGAACAGACCAATACTGACCATCCTCCAACTGGACACTGTGCTATTGATCACAACGCTTCAAGCCTGGAAGTTCTGGCAATTTTCTGTCCATTTCACTGTCCATTAACTAATCCTTAGTTCATGAGTTTACATATCAGATTATGGGAGACGGTATTTAAAGCTCTACTAAGATCAAAATAAACAAAACCACTGAGCAACCCTCAACCACTGAGCTAGCAATTTCATTTTAGAAAGCTATCAGGTGGATCAAACATCATTTCCCTTTCATAAATCCAGACTGATTGCTCCCAATCACCTTGTCCTTCATGAGTTTGAAAATCATTTCCAGCATTAACTATGACATCAACTTCCCAGGAACTAAGGTAACAATAAACAACTTATAGTTTCCATCGACGTTCATGAAGATAGGAGTGACATTTGCCTTCTTATAGTCCTCAGTAATCTTTCCTGATCTCATGATCTCTCCTGATTTCATAAGCTTTTGAAAATTAGCAAGAGTGACCTCACAATGACATTGTCCAGGTTCCTCAGCATCATGAGGCCATTACATCAGGTACCACATTTTTATTTATGTCTAGATAAAATTTTCTCTGTCCTGATCCTCCTTTACAGAGATATCACATTCTTTTTAAAATTCAACTCTCCTTATCTTTATTGTGGTACAGCTTAACATAGCAATCTACCATCTACAAGTTTTCTTATGCTGCTCCCTCCATCCCCTGCTAACTCCTGGCTTTGCTCCAGACACTGGCTAAATCTCACAGGTCAGGTTGTGGTCTCTTTAGGACAAGGATTGACAAGTTGCAATACATTCCTGCAAAAGCTTTCTGGCCTCAGTTGTGCTCTTATTGGTCCAATTGCACTGAAAATATATAAATACATAGTGAACATAATAGTCCAACAATACAAGGCACTCTGACTGGACATGCATCTGCCATTGGAAAGTCTACAAAACAGAAATGACGTGTCAGCAAGTGGAGTGGGAAGACACTGCTTTTTTTTTTGTGATGCAACTGCAGAAAAAAGCGAGATGATAATTTTAAGATGCTTCATTTCTTGAGTGTATAATTCTTTAAACTTCTGCATATTTGATTTCACTTCACATACAGAAAATGAAAGAACGAAATGCCCAAATTCTGACTACATTGTGTATTATTTCCTTAAGACTGTTCCAGATTTATTTATATTTATTTATTTTGGAGGTTTGCAATTCAACGATCCTCTGTAGTATCTGTGAGAACAATTGAGTGAGACAAGTAGCTACACATGGAATGAAAACACAAAAGTGGACTTCTGATTGTCATCTCTTGTGTTTGTCCGTCAGACTTGACTTTAAATTTACTTTTCTGGCTCTATTTATTTGTAAATATGAACCCTTTACAAAACAGACAGACAACATCTATACTAAACTAACATCAATACTTCCAAAGTCTGCACCAAAAGGCACAAAATTTGACCTGCAAATAAAAAAGACAAGTATTCCCCACCAGACATCCAGCTGTTGCTCCTTTAACCCCTTGTTTCCACATTGTCCATGATATTTCTCTTCTTCTAAGCACATTGAAGAAAACAGGAATTTCTGGTCAGTGCTAGAATTGAATTGAATTAAAATGGATGTCTGTTAGGGATGTCAAAATATCCATGACATTGTTTTCTTAAAAACATTTGTCTTTTTTAGTATAGGCATGCCTCCAAGAATGGCAGAAATAGTCTTCCTTCTGACATTGATACCAGCTGTGCTGGGAATCTCTTAACACCCCCAGACAGCACAAGATTCCCAAAGCAATTTTAATACAGGTAAACTTCAGGTGAACAACCGAACCATTAGGTAAAAAGCTGACACATACGTAAACTGAAGAATGTTTGAGATTTATTTTTATTATACAGCTCATGGAATAAGGTAACTGAAGGTATTTCTGAGAGGCACTCTTCATGGCTGATACTGAAATGCAACAAATTCAACAAACTTCAGCTGAAATCAATATGGTAGTAGAATAGCCATCAATCTGCTCCCTACTTGCTTAATCCAGGCCAAGATTTAGACAGATTACATATGGTGACACTGCATACTAAAAGGTATTATTAGTGTCTGGAAGCTGGAAAGCCTTGGAGAGCTTTTCTTTTGTGTGAGCAGTGTGTCTGTCAAAGAATGGTGACTTTACTCTCCATGTGGATCTGAAGGGAATTTCATGTTGCTTGCACTGGATTACCTGAGCAGGAAGGATCTTTCAGGTATGAGAAATTCACTGTGTGCACCTAACAGGGTCTCAGCGGAGGCCCAGGCAAAGGAGAGGGTGTTCTGCAGTCTCCTTTGGGTGGGACTGGGTGGCATACAATGTGTCTCATGATGATCAGAACTCACTGAACTTCATCCAGTGAAAAATAATTTTTCTCCTTTTACCTGAAAGTGTTTTGAGCATGTAGAATTGCTAAGGATCATACCCAAAGGGAACATGGCGAAGAAGAAAGGAGTTTTGAGGATGGGATGTTGACTGATAAGAAAATAAAAGAACAGAACAAGTCTATGCTCTGTACATATTCATATGGGTTTCCCTTAACGAACCCAACTGTTGATTTCCTTTGTTCACACATCTGTTGTGATGCCTGTGAAGTTTGATTTTTGTCTTAAGAAGCTAATGTTTCACAACTGATGTTTTCAGCATAATTCATGGCAACTGATATACAAGGATGGCCTGAGGCCTGACATATCTTTATACTGACAATCAATGCCACACATTGCATGGTGATTAAAAGGAATAAAACTGTTTATTCCAGAACTTAAATACATTGTTAAGAACTAGCCTTCTAAAGCTACTCATTAATATGAGGATTTGGCCATCTAATAAGTTGTGGTTTATTCTTGTTTTACTGTTCATTAACACATGGTCAAAATAGCTGGCATCTCACAAAACTATTTTAAGAAGTATAGTCATTATTTTCATTTTTGCTTCAAGGGAAATATTTTTATTAGCCTGACCAAAACATCAGGCTGTGATGGGTATCATCAGCCTATCATAATCAGGCTGATGTTTAGGGTCAAAATTTTCAAATTATTTTTAGGCGATTTCCTACTCCCAGGTTGCACGGTGCTTTCATACTTTTGTAGCCGTTATCCTCCTTTTTAGTAGACTGGTTTTGTCTTGAAAATATATGGTCCTTCTCTCAAACCAGAATGATGAGATAGAAAACAAATTCATCATGACCAGCAGACTCTAAAGGAAAGTGAAACAAAGATGACAGCCTGTGTTGTGTAGCTGTAAGGGTTTGGCTTGAAACAACTCAGGAGGAAAATGAAAATCTATTCCCGTTTAAAAACAAACCACAACATGGTATGTATTGCTGTGATTCTAACCATAGTGATCATGGAACTTGTAATTAAGGCCCTGGCGATCTGCTTTAAATAACACCTTTCATCACTGATCTGAAACTAGCTGTGGCTTTTTCTGACTTTCTCATTCTTTCTGTTTCTAGGAAAATGGTATCAACCATTTCCCAATGACAAATAGGGGGATTCCAAATCAGAAAGTTGCAGCAGCCTCATAACCCATGTGTCTCTTCCGCAGCACATCCCATTTTGGAATCTTCAGGGGAATCACACTGCCTTTAACATCTCAATAGCTTCCATCTCTGTTGCAGCATACCCAGACCTCAGATCATATGTTCATGAAGTGTAAACTCATTTGATTCTATTGCTTTCAAGGGTTTTATGTAAACCAGCTGAGGATGTACGCCCACACACCTATTTATTTTGTAAGAGTATTATTTTCTGTGGAAAATCCTGTCCTTTTTTTTCTTTAATGATGCTGCCATTCAGTTCTACAGCATTGATGTTTAGTGTCAGAGGCACGGAGTACTTGACAATACTACAAAGAAGCTAAATATTAAGGGTGAAAAGGTTCCAAAGTACCAACTTATATACACAGCATAAAAAATAGTGGAATAAGAATCCAAATAAATGAAAAAATTGCAAGTCTTCTGACCCCTGTGGTTTCAGTAAATACTGCAACTATGATTAAAGAAATCAGAGACCTTGGAGAGCTTCTTAAAAATAAATAAAAGGAAACAGCTAAGAATGATGCAGAAATATCCATGAAGGAAATGTGTGAAAACCAGATAAGGGAAAGGCAACATCAACAAAAAATTATTGGCAATAAACTAAATCATTAACAAAGGTTATATTAAACACCATTCTTTCATCTCTCCACTCCCTCCTGCAAAGTGTAACAATTTGGCTGAGACACTAAAGGTAGAAGTCTTGAAAACCATATATAAATCACTGAAATAAAACGGTTCAGATCATAAACAGGATGAATTTATCCTCTAGTTTGAGATCAAATAAAATCAGGTCTTTTGGAGTGACACTCCTCTTCTAGTCCTGCTTCACTCATAAATTCAGAAAGCTGCTTAAGTTGTTCCTAATAGATCAACATGAACTATTTCCCCTTTCGTTTTGCATCACTTCCTGTCTCCTTTTTCCCAATAGTCCTCAGAAGAGCAATATTGCCTCCATACATATTTCTGCCTAGTGATTACTGGAAATGATTAGCGTATTTAGACTTTGAAGTTGAGCATCTGAATAAAAATCTTCAATTTTTATGAGCCTAGATTTTGGCATACTGTCCACAGAACACATTGATTTTACACTCACAAAATGAAGTACTGTGTCATTGAGGTTGGAAAAGAATAGGGTGATTCTTACAAAAATGAAGGAAATCAAATGTCAAATTACACAGGTAATCTTTGTCCTTCCATTTTCAAAGCAGATGAACCCAGTTTCTATGTTTCATTCATCAACACAGCAGTTTGTGTTTATAAATAAAAAATTACTTTTCTATGAGCAAATCACTGGAACTCTTCTGGTGGTCTCCATGTAATGTCATACGATAATATTTACCTTTTTTACAGAGCAAAACATATTAAACATGCTGTCAAGTCTAGTAAGGATAATATTCTACTGCTAACACTCATACTGAAAATGTAGAATATGCTTAAAACAATTTCTGCTAGCCAGTGACAGGTCAGTTTGGTGGTTTGGATACTCACCTGCAAGCTTGGACATGTATCTGAATTTTATCCAAAAACTTAACTTCGTAAAATGGAAACACTGGGCTAGAAGTGTCTCATAAGGTTCTCTTGCACAGCATCCAGTCTTTGCAGCACTCAGTCTGGTCTGAAAGATGTAGAGAACAATGAAAACTTCACTCATCACTTGCTGGGGTCTTTGGTGTGAGGTCTGTACCATCACTTCGGTCTGGAGAAGATCACTTTGGGGATCAATGCATCATCCCTTTTCCAGCATTACCCTGAAGTGGAGGCTAAGCCCAAAATTTAAGGCTGACATCAAGCCTCCCCGAAGTGCATATGATTTACTGTGAACGTGGCCTTAACCTGTGTTCCTTATAGGTAAATGGTTTACTGTAACTCTTTTATGGTTCAAGACTTTCCTCCTGTTTGAATAATGAAGAATAACTATTTTGAGGTTAAGATAATGAGAGCAAAGTATGCCTCTGCTGAAGCAGATGACAATTTTGCTGTCAGGGGGCAGGATTTCACAAGTAATGGTCCATTTTACATACAAATTAGAGTTCATAATAATGCCTTAAACTGATTATTTTCAAACTACATAGCAAACTATATTGCAGGCATATCTTTGTATACTGAACCAACTTTATTATAAATTAATTATAATTTTTTTTCCTAATCTTTCCAGAGGAAAAAAAAAAAGAATAGATAATAGATATTAAAATATTGGAAATCATTCTTCATTACATCAGTGCATCTGTACTGGATTAAAGACAATTACCTTGGCATTAAAATAGTGTTATGAAATGCAGAATCAAGTCCTTTGAAAAAAAAATCCCAGAACTTTAATTATATTGCAGCTTTACAGTGACCCTCCTGACAATAGACATCCTCCTTAGTTTTACTCAGGATTTAGTTACTGAATACACAGATAATCCTCTCAGTGACTCTTCTTTTAAGCAGTGCCATTTGCTCGGAAAAAACCTGTTTGTTGCCATATGCTAGCTAGAATAAAATGTAGCACTTACTGGGCATTTCACATTGTCTAGCACAGTGCCATGTGGATATAATGGTCTATGGACATAATCAAGTCAAGTTTTGTAGGCTAATATAAAGTGGTTATCACAGGAAAAATAATATGGGTGTCATGGTTTGGAGTTCCCTGTATAATAGCTCAGAACTATTCAGATGTAGGTGTTATTGAAATAATTACATTTAGAGGCAAAGTCTATATGTGTATCTCCCATCTGAGCTTCCACATTTTAGTGGAGGTGCACTGGAAAGGCAGATGCCATGATTAGCTCAGCCCTGTGAACAGATGTGAATGAAAACAAAGGATGAGAAAAGTCAGGGCTGATATTCAAAATATTTGCACACCAAGGGAGGTGCATCATATGAAATTCCCTGAGCCAAACGGACAGAAGGTTTTATAGCCAGAAAGAGATGTTTTTTCCCCACACCAATAACAGTTGGTCTAATTGCAATATTTCCTTTTCAAAGCACCTTACAAGCATGTATCAATGTTTTAATAAAACAACTCATCAGTCTTTTTCTTGGTCCTCTTCCTATGTTCACAGCTTGGTAGTAAACCTGATAGTTAGGAATAGGCATCTCATCCTTTCATCACTCCAGCCCTAAGCTACTTCCAAATTATAACAACAGCATTCTCATATGCAGCTTGTAAATTCACTCCTACAAGTCTTCTCTTTATCAATATCCTGAGATCAGAATGTATTTTTAGGCTGCATGGGTATTGCCATTCTCATCTCTATAATTCCTAATCAAGAACACTTACATTTCTTAATCTATTAATACCTGAAATCATGGAGGGGTTTTTTTCTAAGAGAAGAGAGGGCATGGCGAATTCTCTGTCAAACAAGTAGCACTTGTGATATTGAAATACTTACACACATGACCTTGAAGTCTATGAACAAGAGGAAGAGGCTTAGAGCTGGAGCACATAGTCCTGCCCTGAAAAAGAAGAAAGTTTTGCAAGGGTGTTATAGCTCGTTTCATCATCTATTCTCGGTGCAGCATTCAAAAGAAATTAAAGAAGAGGAGAACAGAAAATGAAGAAACAGAATTAGAAGTAGCCTTAATAACAAATTATCTCAGCTTTTCTAGGGAACAAAAGCATCAATATCGTATATGAGAAAAGTTCTGAAAGTTTGATTGAGGAGTCACAGATAGTATTTGGAATAACTTAGTGATAAAACTTATCACCTCATTTTGTTTGCCTTGAATCTTCTCTCCAGCAATGAATCTATCTACAGCTTGAGAGTAAAACACAGTTGCAATTATCTGCACCAAACTGTGCTCTGTTGAATCTTTGTTGTCAGGATAAATATCTGTAAATAGGTTCAGTCCTAGGTGACTGCAACATCATAAGACAGAAATGTCCACATCAATGGGGAATAAAGGTATACTATCAGAATAATATACTATGTACTGAGAGGACATCTGCAGTAATAGAAATGGTATGGATTCAACTTCAAAGTCCAAACTGTAAGTGTTTACATGTAAACTCTCTTATTCGACTCCAGAAACTCAAGCTGATTACATAAACAGAGGCAACTAGTGCTACTTCAAACATTATACGCTGCCAGAGATACTTCCACACTCTATAGGAACCTTTCTGTATCTCAGATGGCGGTAGATAACTATTTTTAGGCAGCTGAACAAGACCTAAGATTTTACTCCGAGTTGCCTGTCTCAGCTCCCATTTTACTGAATGGAGCGCTCATCAGCACAGTCTGTGGATCCTACAGAGTAGCTCAGCTAGTAAAACTTGTGTCTCTGCTACAAAACAGTGATAAACCAGCTCTTCAGCCTTCACTGATGTTATTTGCTAGGTGTGGGATCCATGTTCAGATTTTGTCTAGCCTCCAGTTGCTGCTTCAGAAGGATAAAGATCTCTCCTAGATTCCAAGCATACTATAAGCCCTATGTACATGCCTCATGCCCTACGCCCAACCAGCAGCAAGGACTCATATTAGGTAACAGAAACCCACCTAAGAATCCCAATAGCTGCACTGACAACTTAGAGAACAGATTACATTCTGACATCAACATTGTGAACACTTCAATTAATCTGAATCTGAATGCTTCTGGAGAATTCTGTATTTTCACAAGCATCACTCGGGATAAAAATGGTTTCTGACTGTCTTCTCACCCTTCCCTCTAGTAATGATTCTGTCTTCACACTGAAAATCAACTTGGCTTAACCTTAATTGCAGTTATATACAAAAATGGACATGAAAACTAGTAATTGTGAATCAACATAAAAGATTATATGATTGAAAGGTAAACAGAACCTTAAATAAAGGCAATTCACACAGGAATGTCATTAGCCAGGGTGAATATTGGGGACTCAATCTTTTTGCTAGCATAAATAACTTGAAGGAAGCTACTCACATGGGTAAAATTTATCTGATACTCTAAATTCCGATTGTCCAAAGAATTGCTCTTTAGGGTAGAATAAATCTTTCTAGAAGGGTATCACAAATAATTTAAAAGTAATTTGTAGATATTTAGATCCTTTGTTGCTCTTGTTAGAAATTTTGACCCATCATTTTAAATCTTATTTTATTTTCCCTACAAAACAATTTATAATACATATCTAGATTGTCATAAGTAAAAACAATTCTTGAATGAATTTTTTCTCAAACTAAATACAGTTACTTTTAGTATTTCAAGATTTCCCCCACATTTAATGCTTTTTTAAAAATGTGAGAAGTTAATTTGGTCATAGATTTTCTATTTTAATTTCCTATAGGAGACTAACAGTTCTTTCTTTTCATTTGGAAGAGAATATGTCAGACTTAAATATTGAATGATTTCCAAGACTGTATCATTAAACAGACTAATACAAGAAATATATATATTCACATCACTAAATCTCTTTAACAGTGAAGTCATTTTTTTAAACCAGTACATCTTCAGAATAAGCAAAGCTGTCAGCAGCATTTTGCCAGATGCTCTGGAAGAATATCTGGCTTCCATTCTATTTCTTTATAAAAACTACAATTTCATGGGATCCAAGTTTGCTACTGGCTAAATTACTTTAACAGACCTCAGCTGGAGTATCTCAGCTGTGTGCCCGGGATGGCCAGAGGGTCAAGAATGAAGGAATACTTCCCAAGGCCAAGGTATGAAATAGAACCTCTTAATAAAACTCCATTTTACTCCCGAGGATAAATAATCTTCTGAGACCAGACTACCTTAGGGTCAAACAGGTCTAATCTAATTCTTAAGAAGATCTCCACAACGGGTGGGCTCCTTCTCCTATAATCCTATTCTGCTAAGCATTAATAACCCAGCTGCAGCTGGTCTTCTTACCTCCCCCCACACTCAGGTGGCCATTCATCATCCTGTATGCTACTGCCAACATCCCAGAGGCAAGAGGAAAAGAGATCTGGTCAAACAGCAGCAAGCACTAAGCTGTGATAGATCGGAGGAGAAGAAGAAGGTGAGAAAGGAGGGACTGGCTCAGGCTTTTAGTGCGATTCCAGGATCCCTGCTACTTACAACAGACACATCCTGCTGCATTACGCAAGTAACCTTGTATGGCTTATTATGACCTTATGAAATATCTGTTTGTAAATCACAGTAATACTTAAATCTTTGCCTTAATTATGACCTCTTAAAAAGTAAGTAATAACAGAGCAGACACTAGGAGAAATATGTCCTAATTATTTTAGCTCATCCATAACCACTCTGGATCTCTCTATGCCAGCTGCAGAGGCACTCAGTTGGAAACTACACTGTTCAATAACCTCTGCATATCACTTTCCATTAAGATATGAAAGCCTCAGCTATCTACTTACGTCAGAGCCTAGAAGTCAATGCAACTTTAAATTCATGCTTAATATTCACAAATTCTTGTATTAGCATGCAAGAACATTAGGAGTTGTTTGGGAATTTTTTTCCCCTTCTTTTTGTTTATTATTTTAGGTTTCTTCCAAATGTAAATAGTCTCCTCACACAGGATGGAAATTATTATTACAATGAAAGCAGCCAGAAGGACAGAAGCTTGGAAATGATTTCTCCTCTGAGCAGTAGGAGATTGTTCGGGTCCTGCTGTTTTGAAAACCTTCTTCCCCCCATGCAGGCTACCCTGTGAAGATAAAGCCGTTTGAATATTTTGGCAATCAGAGAAGGCTCCAACATAAATTATGGATACAGAAACTCAGAAGACATTCTAACAAATAGAATACTATGGAACCCATTTTTCAGCCACCATATGGTGTCAACAGAATGCCACTTTGTTTCTTTTGGGTAGCAGCTCGTCATTAAAAACTAAACAGGCTGGGTAGGCTGGGTTGATCTTTTATTTGTTTGTTTATTTTTTTGTTGGTGGTTTTTTGTTTGTTTTTTTTTTTTTGATGGGGGGGAGAGAAGAAGAGGGAATCTACAGTCATTATGTTGAAAAAACTAACAAATTATAAATTGGCCTATTGCTTTACCATCTTTCCTTGGTGCATATAAATAGGTATTGACTTTTTTTCCTTTTCAAATAAGAACAGCAAAGTGTCTGTCACTGAAGCTCAGCTTAAATTTCTTTTATATTTTCTGATCTGATAAAAGTTATTCAAAGTATTTTATAACATTAGACTTGTTGCAGGTAATTTACAAGTTGTTCTTTTAAAAGCTAAACCTTGTCTCCTTCTTAATCACACAGTGCATGTACTTCCCTTGTATCCTGGAAGATTGTAATGGAAGATGAGACCAGTTTTGATTTTTGTTGTTCATTTATGAAAAAAGTGGTGCAGTATGCAGAATGCAAATATCTCCTAACCCAGAGAAGATTCTGTTTAATTTGGTAGGTTTTCCTTCATCATAAAATCTGACATAAAGCAAACTATTTTTTTCCATTAAGTGGAAAACTTGAAAATAGATCAGTTTTCACCATAGTTCCATGGACATTTTATGCAACTTACATAATTTTCCATTCCTCCAATACTAACCCTAAATTAGGTCACCTTTGCTTTTCTGCTACTGAAAGTAATGCAGCTGTTTTGAAGGGCTATCCAAAAAAAAGCTCCAGAAAAACAGTCTGTCTCTCTTTTTTCCAGGCTTTCTATACTCACATCTTCTTTTGCCAGCTATCCTGCAGTCAGAACATGAACTGGATCTTTGAGTTTGATTTTCAGCCTCGTGATGACAATTAGCTCTAACAGAGTGTAAGGTCACAAACCGAACAATTTGAAATTTTTGAATAAGTCAATGGCTTGACAGACGTTGGTGTATTAGGATTACAGTCTGAAGTTGTTACCCTTAATTTTTGTCTTTTCTATGCCAAAGTAAATGTACTTGGAGAGATCTCTTGACTCTTTCATTAGATTTCGTTGTCTCTAATTTTCATTCAATACTACCACATGTCATATATTAAAAGAAAAACAGATATCATGTAGAGACGGAATAAGCCATACTCACAAGCTGTCAAAACAATGACCCTGAGTCCATTTACAGTCATAGAAATTTGGCTTTCTATGGAAAATTGCTCATTTATCCACAGGACTATATGTCTTCTTCCTCCTTCATGGAGGAATATATCACAAATATTGCCCTCTCTCTTTCCCAGGTGAAAGTAGCAAATCCTGAAGCATGTGTAGCAACTTCTCCTCTGTTTCAAGTTAGCTTAACCTAGCAAAAGTTTTGTGTAATGATAAAGCAATATTGGAATCTGTCTCTGTTGATAAAGATTAACTCATAAACCCAGAAAAACTCAAAAATTAACTATATGGAATTAAAGAAATCAGAATGAAATCACTGAGTTTTGTGTTAATCGAGTGTTGCCCTGGTTTCAACTGGGATAAATTTAATTTTCTTCCTAGTACCTGGTACAGTTTTGAGATTTAGAATGAAAATAATGTTGACAACACAATTATATTGTAGTTGTTGCTAAGTTGTGTTTACTTGAAATCAAGGACTTTTCAGTTACCCAGCCTCTGACAGTGAGGAGGTGCATAAGAACCTGGGCGGGAGCATGGCCAGGACAGCTGTCCCAAACTGGCCAAAGGGAGATTCCATACTACATATTGTCATGCCCAGCGCATGAACTGGGGGAAACAGGCCAAGAGCTGCCACTGATCACTCTCAGGGGTGATCTGGCCATTGGTCAGTGGACGGAAAGCAATTACGTTGTGCATCACTTGTTTCTCTTGGGTTTTATCTCTGTCTTTTCTTTTCTTTATAATGATTAGTATTATTATTGTCATTATTACCATTAGTAGTATAGTATAATTATTGTTCTATTTTACTTTCTTTTAATTGACAAGATGTTCTTATCTCATCCCACAAGGTTTACACTTTATTTCCAATTCTCCTTCCCACCAGGGCTTGGGAGGGGAGTGAACAAGCAGTTGTATTGTTCTTAGTCTCAAGGTGGGGTAAACCCCTACAGGTATTTTACAAGTTAGGAATGGAATAAACCAACTAAACGATTCTCCCAAGACAAACTCTTTCTGGAATATTTTGTCCAATGCATTTTTCAGTTCAGTTGTAAAAAGCTATTGGCTATGTGCCATTTCCTGAATGGGATCTGTTATTAGCCCAGGATACACCACAGCCAGGAAAATCCTATCATTTTTTTTCTTTTTCTCAATTTTTTGAATATTTTTCTCAAAAGTGACTTTTAGAAAGCTTCCATTACTAGACTAGGTATTCCTCCTTTTTGTTGTTTTTAGTTGAGTCTACTTTTTTTTTTTTCTTTTTGCTTTCAGATGTGAAAAGCAAATAAGTGAAAAGCAAACTAAAACATGCTGCTTAGAAGCATATGTTATACTCTGTCTGAAATTTATACAATTCAGCTCTGCTTGTCTGGTCACAGTTGTCTTTCTTCCATTTATGTCTGACTGGATAAGTATGAATTAGAACTATAAATAGCTGTTGATATTTATTATTTGTATAACACCAGCAGTATGAGAGAGATATTTCAAAAAAGGTGTTATCATATCTTTGGCTACACAGGGTGACAGCAAAAAGTGATGGAACCCTGACAGCTTTGGTTTTGAATTATATGCCGATATACAGGAAGTACAAGACTTTCCCCTAGGAAATTCCATGTTATCGGCTAGAGATGAAGATAATGCAGGGAAAGTCTAGAAAAGCAAGTGTGGCAATGTATGCATATAAATATATGTCCACTAGGGAATTAGAGATGGTTAGGTTGGGACTGCTTAGAAGACTATAATATCAGTCCAGTTTAAATCAAATCTTATCTGAATTAATTTATTTCTTAATAGCACACATGCTAATGGTTAATCCTTACACATTATTAATCCCTAAGGTCATACAAAGCTATTAGTCTTTGGCACCTATATCCTAAGTCAGAGATGAGTGCACATCACCACATCCATACAGTAAACACTGATGGCTACGGCCACTGTCAATCCTTGTAGCTAAGATCAGACTGCAGAGCAGTTGATTAGAGAAGTCAGAATTGAGCCAGACTTACCTTGTTCCATCCTGTGACATTGTTGTTATTGCCCCCCTACCTCATCTGCTTTATCTGCTCATGACTGCTTATCATAGTTTTCAGTTTTGCCAATCATTTTCCATGTATTCAGCAGGATGATCTGTTTGCTAGTATTTGAGCTTTCTTTGTCTAGTAAATGATCATCATCATGTCTCCTACCAGCAGCTACATTCATCTTCCCTTGCCTTGATTATTCCAACTTAAATAGTCATATTTATATGTTGTATCTGTCTATGCCATCACACTGCTACAAAATGCTTATGGCATCACAGCATGATCTGGGTTGGAAGGGACCTTAAAGATCAACTAGTTCCAGATCCTCCATGCCTTAGGTAGAGACACCTTCCACTGGATCAGGTTGCTCATATACTTGTTCTCATTACTGGGTTTTAGTATACATATGTTCAGGTTCAAAGCAAGCTGTATACTGATTATATTCTGATAAGACATTTGCATAGCTGAAGAGGTAATGCAATTTGACCCCTTATTGAAGAAAGAAGTATTAATCTTATAATCTGACCTAAGGTTCATAATTGAGATGTCCAAAGAGGATCCCACTCAAATTTACTTCATCACTGAAAAATGTCCAGTAGTGAGCAAGACTGATCTGGAACCAGTTGCTCTCTGTTAGCAGCAAACAAAACCATCCTGATTAGGATGCTTTTGAAGACAACTCAGAGAAGAGACTAAAGTTACAGGAGATGAACTTGGATCTTTTCCTTAATCCTGTTCTACTATTTTTTTTATAGAGTTGAGCAAACTAGAGCAGATGCAATTATTTTTCCAGCTATAATAACTGTATAACAAGGCTTCAAACAGCTCAAGGCATGTTTTTAGGTGATGTACAATGTTGTAAATATTGCTATTAGTTTACCATTTCATATCTAATAAAAATCCCTGTGCCTTATCTGGCAATTTATGATGTGAAGAGAGAAAGAAAAGGGTCTTTATGTGGCTACTACACTCTTTAAATTAATTTTTATGGTGCTCTCAGAAAGTTATTGTTATCCATTTCACCAACAGAGAAATGAATCATGGATAATGGGTAAGCACCTTTGTACTGTTTACAGGGTTTCAGACTTTAAAATTTACATCCTGGTAAGAAAGTATATCAATTTAATTAGGTGCTTTGAGTAATTTACCCAAGTAAGTTGTTTGGTGATAAGTCCTTAGTCCTCAGTCTTTTTCTGATTAAAAGGATGATTAATCTTCAGTTGCTTAAAAAGCCCTCAGCAACAAAGGATCCATCCACAGGTTTTTCTAATATTCCCTTTTCCATTTATATTCTGAGCATGGGAATTAGGTGGAGACGAACTGCCTGGCACTTTGTTTGTTGGAATATATTCAGTATTCCATAATTGCAAAATTTCCTCATGTCATGCTTCAGGGGTGGGCAGTTTTATGTTATTCCCAGTTTTGATGATATGCCAGTTGGTACAGCTCAGTGCGTTTTGGAGCACTGTAAAATTGGAGTTCATGGAGCAACTGGTTTTCATTTCAGTCCCTTCTTTCTCATAGTCTGCTGCTTTCTCCTTGGTTCTGAAGTTCAATCTTTATGTGGAATTGTATTTCTACTCTTTGTAATGCCCATGAACACACCAGTACATAATCTCTCCACTAATAATTGTGAATTTAAACCCTCTGATCCCTTTTGCTCTCCCTGGAGGAATAAACACCAGCTACTTTTCTACCCTCTGCCCACCTTGCTTCTTAATGTTGGAATTTCTCTGGAATTTCAGTGGTAATTTCCAGCTGCTCTAGAAGTAGGATTTTCATATTGAACAACCCAAGAACACTGTCAGAAAAGTGATAATGAGCCCTCTGGGCTTGTGGAAACCATGGATGTCTCCCTAAAAGAGTTTCTGGAGGATGTCAGGAGAACTACTTTCTTCTATGAAGGAGAACTCTAACTTCAGACCACCAAGGCTTTCTGACTCAATTTGAAAGGTCTCCATGACCGTTCCAGTCATTCTTGCTGATGCCAGTGGTGTCTTTGCACTCCAGCAGCCATGCTATCTGTATACCTGTTGGTCAGTGCTGCCTGTGGCAGAAGATGCCTGTTCTGCATGATCTGAGGTGCTCCCGCAGTGCTGACCACTCCCAAAGTGTAAATGTTAATGATGCCAGGAGAGGAGCAGGGATACCTCACCTGACTTCCTGACTGTCAGTCAGAAAGTAATAGTCAAGAATTAGAGTATTTGTATTTTAAAAGTGTTGGGAGGAAGAATACAGCTAAAACCCAAGTGTCCCACTCCTATCACTTTTCTTAGGGCAGGATAAATATCTCCAAGGTTCCTCACTTCAGTTATACTCAGGTCCAGCAATTTTAAGTCATATGAGTTTATATGTATTTTCATACACTGACTAGACTAACTCTTATTTCACGCACTACATTTTAGCTGAACCAGATTAATTTAACCCGTGTTTGTGGCTGGCCATATTTAAGACTGCCTTCAGCATGTTACTTTACCAGATTTAAGTCAGCAGTGAATCACAAGCAAACTTTGGTCTGGCATTACCTAGCTTGCCCTCAGGTTAGCAGCACTGCTTAGAAATGTGTCTTAAAGAAAGTTGCCTGAAATGCTAACTTGAGCAATTTTAACTTCCCTCTTTTGTATAACACTGCTTTAGGCTTACAGAGGTAATTACATCGAGCTGAAATACCTGCTGCTATGTTCCCTTTCTGTACATGTGCAACTGCGGAAGGTCTGTGAATGTTTGGGATTTTTTAATTCATTATTTATCATTTATTTGGGGGCACTTAGCAGTGTCTCTCTCTGTATATCTTCTCTCTCTTTTTTTAGCTCATTCTCCATATTTCCTTGTTGCACAAGATCCTCAGGACCACTTTTCCTTCTCTGTCCTTTTTCCTTATCCTTAGTTTATTTTCTTCCACTGTTAAGCCTTGTCTTTCTGCTTTCCTGTTGCCTTCCTTGCCCTTATTTTTGGCCAGGTATTGCAGTTGACACAAACCTAATGTTTTCAGAATGAAAAACTATCCAACAGAATGCCTCTTCCCTCCATTAACTAAGGAAGGAGAGGAAATTAGCTAGACCACTAAATCTGAAGTCTATTTCCTTTTCTATTCCAGAAGTTACTGCCTGCTGTGGGAGAAAGACAACTGTGATTTTAGAATGTAGATTTTAGAATGCAAGTGTAATGATGATGTAACATCTTTGCTAAGCTTTGCCAAACAATCCCTCATTACATTTTCCTCTCATTTACTGTGTTTATCGTGGCATGCAGAACAAGGCAGAGGATTTGCCTGATTTAATGTCAGCAAGTCCAGTGGGATGAACACACTGCTATCCAGTGTTTTGCTTGTTTCAAGCAGGTCATGGGGAGTTAAACTACCTGAGCAGTCTCTTCCATCACCTCAGTGTGGACTGTTTCCTCTAAAGGAAACCTACACAGAATGGCTTTTGATTAGCCAAACTTCTCAGAAAATTTCCTGCTTTCTGTAACTCAGCTGAGCACATACTTGCAATGAAGTGTAAAGAACTGACTTTGCATTAATCCAATACATTCTCTCTTTAAAGAAAGAAAAAATATAAAAGCCAGCATTAATCACAAAATCCTGGAATCACAGGATAATTTAACTTGGAAGAGACATTTTGGAGATTAACTCTTAGGTCAGAACAAATTTTTCTGGGCTTTATATTGAAAACCTTAAAGGGTAAACTCTGCACAACCTGTCTGGACAACCTGTCCTACTGCAAGACAGTGGTTAAAAAAGGGAAAAAAAGGCAGAAAGTATTAGAAAAGTTCTTCTATATATTAAATTTGAACTTCTCTTTCTCAGTTTATTGTCTCCCATCCTCATATCATGCCCTACTGTGTAGAGCTTGGCTTCATCTTCTGCTTTTTCTACACAGCTGCCTTTTAACTCCCTAATGGATAAGCACAAGGAATTCTTCCTTCCCCAATGCAGTTGTTTTGCACTTTTCTTTGGATCTTCTCCCGTCATTGATGGACATTTCTTACTCTCATAAATAGAGCCATAACATCTTCTGATGAGTGTGCTTACCTTGTTTGTAACCCAGTTTCATGTGCTGCTAGATATTGCAGGACACATCATGAATGATAACTCAAGTTTCTTGAAATTATCACTGTGGGATTTTGCACAAACAGATCTAACAATTTCTCACATACATTCCTATTTAGTAAGTAAATTTTCCCTTCCTCATCTCTTCCTTAGTGCCATGGTCATTAATCTTTTTCTAGTCTTCAGACTCTTGATTTTAAGATGAGTTGTTTTCTTCTCTTTCATGACCAAACAACTCATCATAGTCAAATCTTCTCCTCATTTCAAAAATCTCTCATAGGATTTTATAGGTTGCTATATGTTTTTAAAAAATATATATTCCTTTAAAGTTTGCTTTCCCCCTCACCTATTGTCATAGTTCCTTCCCACTGTAGTTAAATTACATGGAGAAAAATGTCTCTGTTCCTTCAAATCTTTCTGCTAACCTTGCCCTTCTCAAAGTAGCACAGATGAAGAAGAAATCCAACAAATTTTGTTTTTAACTGGCCTTTTGAACACATGAGTAGAGGCTACAGTGGTGGCAAAAGCAGAATGTTGTTCAGGCTGAGCGGGTAGTACAACCATAATGTACTGACTATATGATTGACCTTCAGCAGAAGCAATATAAAATTAATTGTCTTCAGTTGTTTTCTGACCCAGTTTTCTGATCTCAAGTTTTCAGGATAAAGGGCATCTATATAGAATCATAGAATC
>VWZD01010943.1:0-112463 GCA_013396695.1 Sakesphorus luctuosus
ATGATATTTAATAGCAGGACATTTCCCTTTTGCCTGCACTACACTGGTGAATTGTCATATCAGACCCCAGAGTGCAGCACCAATGATACCAGAACCAACTGCTGCCCTTCTCCACAGGCCTTCAGGTGGTTTCCTCTGTATGGATGCAGCCAACAATAATACAAATACAGAAGGAAGAGAAGATAGAAGAGATACAGGACATTGGAACTGGCAGTGGTGCTGGGCCTTGCAGAGCTGTCTCTCGAGCGCTCACAAACACCCATCAAGCAGTGCTGGGGCTCAGTGTTCAGCAGACAATGTGGGGAAAGCTTGACAAACATGATTTGTTAGAGCAGACACTGCAGAAAGTCAGGGCCATGAAAAATATAAGCCTAATACCGATTATTTATGGTGTGCTGGGATTTCCTGACGGGGTATTTCAGGAGTGCTTTGTGAGCTGCCTTGGGTAAAGACCTTTCTTTCTGAAGCAGTGTCGATGAGATGCTCTGCATCCTGAGAAGGATGGAAAAATCTGAAGTCACTGATGGAAGCCTCTGAAGTTGGGCTTGCATCCACTGGATTTGGGATGGGATTGCAGTCTGGAACAGGTGAAAGAAAGGTTATGGGTGCAAGTGCTCATCGAGCCGCAGAGCAGTGGGGCAGCAGGATGAAAATGGGTTTATTTAAAAGATAAAACATATTGGACAAATCCTTCATGCTCCCATACCTGTAAGGTCTGTACTGACTGTGGAAACCTGGTTGCAGCCATCTCATATCAGATTAATCAAATGCCTCTTGTTCATGGCTAGACTTTCACCTCCCTCCACCTTTAAGGAAAAACACCGTGTGATGCCCTGGATTCTTCCTGCTTGATAATATCAGGCAGCCTTCCCACCATCTCCCTGCAAAACAGCACTCCCTGCCTCCACATGACAGGAGAAAAGTATGTTTTAAAGAGCAATATTAATAATAATAGCAACATTAAAGTGTGGGGAAGGATTACAAAGGTAATTCCGAGATCCTTCTCAGTAATGCAGGCTATTAACAAAAGATAATCACCTTTAAGTCAGTCACCTTTAGCCCTGGAGTAAAATGGAGGCACAATTATTCAATGCAGTACAAAAGTAATTTAAATAGAGATGGATGAAGCGTCGGCTCTCTCAGTTCTTGCTTGGGAAACCAGCCAGGGCCGAGTCCTAATGGGAGGAAAATACAATAAAAAAGGGCAGAAATAAGTCAGTAATTCCTGGTGTCCTACTCTCTGTTTTTCCACTGTAGCTGAAGTTGTTCACCCTTTGAATCATAAAAAGGGAAAGGGGAAAAAAATAGAAGAACAGTGTTGAAAAGCGGTTCTTCATGTTCCTTTTATGAGTAGCACTTGGAGTCTCTTTCACTCCAGATTGCCATAAAATGTCTCCATCCATTCGCTGTGTCAGAGCATGGGGTTTTGTCATCAGAAATCACACAGCCATGTGGCCCCATCACTTCTGCCATGGCCGGTCTGTGGCTGAGGAGCAGCCTGAGGAACGAGGTGGGATGAGATTCATATGGAAGTACCATGTCTGCTGAAAAAGGGCTCAGGAGCCAAGGCAATTGTTATCAGCAGACCAAAGAAACGTGACCATGGTGTTCATTTATGGGCATAGGAAGCCTTTCTGTGCTGGAAACAGGAGTCTTTCTTTGCAGCAACAGCTGTGTGATCCATTTCACTGTGTTCATATCTTGCCTTCTTCCCAGGAAGTGGCCTGTGGTTACTGAATTGCAAGGGCTTGGCCATTTTTGTGGGGTTGCTTCTGAGTGCCACCTTGCTGGATTTGTATTTAGAAATTTATTGGAGTTTTAGACCGGCAAGGAGAAGTGTGTGGACTCTGGAAGCAGTCATGAGATTGCAAAAGTGACTTTGAAAGGTCTTTCAAGCTGCAAAGATGAGCAGTTGGAGCCCTTGGAAATGCCCAAGGCAGGGTTGTAGCCACATGCAAGTCCTCTGGCCAAGCTGGCACTGACTCACCATCTGAGCCTGAATTCAAGCAACTACAATTCCCACTCTGAACATTCCCATTGATTTTCCTTCCCACAGAAAGAAGCACTGGAGCTGAGCATCCAAGCCCACCCCTTGTGTTTGTGCTGCCTCCCTGAGCAGCAGCAGGATGACAGGCAGCAGCAAGGTGAGGGAAGACTCATGAGCCTGGTGGCACGTGGCTCAGCCTGACCCTTGCTCTGGAGCAGCCAAGGACACTGGGGAGAGATTAGCAGGTAGGAGAAATTACAAACAGAATAAACTTCTTGGAAACCAAGCTGAGAGTTGCTGTGAGAGGCATTGTGAGTGGCTGCTAATCCAGGGACCAGAGGGAGGAGAAGCTCCAGTCCAACCCACTATAGAGTGGGATTAATTCTGTGTTTCTGCTTTATATCCTGTCTGTGAAAGTGAGGGGCCTCGTGTGCTCATTCCTGCACCATCCCCGAGTGGCTCTGTCTGGACTGCTGCCTGCTTTGGCTTTATAAACATTGTGGTAGGAGCTCAGAGCATGATTATTCTCAGAGATATTATCGCAGTGTGAGCTCCCATTGCTCCTTCTCCACTGCCCAGCTCATGGGCAGGCTCCTTACCAAAAGCTCCTGAGCTGGTGGCCTGCCTGGTCTAACTTGTGGGATGGGGCAGCTCCAAACCCCTGGTTTGTAATGTTGCTACTGCCTGCAACCCTCTGTGTTCTGGAGTATGGGCTCACATGTGAGAAGAGCTGCCAAGAGAGTCCTTCAGAGGTGTTTGAAGGACATGGGAGGGCCTGTGAATGTCCACCAAGGGAGCCCTTGTGTTGCAGTTTCTGAGCACAGCCAGGATCAGTGTGGAGCCAGCACAGAAAAGACCTTGCCCTACACTGGCAAGTGGAGTGTTGGAGGAGACAGGAGACTGGGATCAGCCTTTGCAACTGGAGAGCTTTGATGGCAGAGCTATCAGTGTGGGTTTTGTCTGTGTGTTTGGATGACACACAGCATTTTGGTGAGCAGAGGGAGGGATGGGGTCGGTCCCTGTCTGTTGCACAGCTCAGTGAGTCAGAGCAGGGCTGCACTGTGCTGGGATCCCAGCCCTGCCTGGAAATTCTCCATACGTCCATCAGCACCTGCACCATCTGGAAGTCTGAACCCTGGGCTTCCAACCAGAGTGGCAAACATTTAGGACCCAATCCAGGGTGACAATAACCATGGGAGTAACCTTTCCATCACATACTGGGTCAAGCCTGGTTTAGGCATTTCAACCCAGAATTTCTCTACAGGCTTTTTGGGTGGCAGTGCTTCCTCAGGACCCCTCATTTCACCCCATAAAACCTTCCTTAGGCACTCAGTCTTTGTCTAACCCCTACTCCAGGCTCATGTTCAAGACTCTGGTGGAGAATATCTCCAAAAAGCGGACAAATGAGCTGTGTAAAAACGGAGGTATATTGATAGTGCATTTACTGTGCTCTGATGTTAACTCTTGGTGTGCTGTACTGGGGGCAAGCTCTGAGCTGAACACTCAATGTGCTGTGGGGGTTCCTGAACACCCTTGGCCTCCAGCACTGGTGAGGTGGGTACTGCTGACTGCTCTGGCCCACGTGGGCTCCTGGAGATGTGGTTTGCTGCCTTCTTCCTGTAGCAGCATGTTGTAGTAGCCTTGTGTAATAGATGGCATTGAGTTTGTATTGGGTATTGTGTAGGAGGCACTTGTTCCTGGAGGGCATGAAAGGTGGATCAAACCCCAGATGGTTGTTTTCATCTCCCCCTGTTGTGTGAAAATGAGGGGCACAGAGGTCTGGACAGAATCTCGTGGGTGCTTAGAGGCTGTTTAGGCACCACCTCCCTGTTGAGAGCAGTGTGGGTTTGAGGAAAGAAGAAAAGGGAAGCAGCTGAATGTCAAATCCTTCTTGTGTTTTGTTCATCCAAAGCCCTGAGCAATTTGTGATCTCTCTTTCAATATCTGTCTATTAAAGCAGACCTTTTTTCCATAGAAATTGCTCTCAGGTTCTTGATCAGCTTGAATAAGCACAATGCCTTCCCTTGTCAGAGAGGCCCACTCCAGCAGTAAATCTGATGCTGAGAAATTAGATTTCTCTGCTGCTCCCGAGCTGTCACCAGAAGAGTCAGACGACAGCGATCCATGGGGAGAGCTGAATGTGGCATCACTGAGTCGTGTCTGCCTGAGCAGGCACCAGGCAGGGCTTCCTTGGCTCACCAGAAAAGCAGGTTTGCCCTTCAAAATCTCATTTGATTTGTGGTGGATGAGCTGAAAGAGCTGTGGGCTGAGGCTGGGAAGTGGGAGCCATTTAACTGCTGCATCTGGCTAAGCCAAACAAGATAACCCCCTCAGTCAGTGTTATCCATGTTTTAGAATCACAGAATCATAGAATGGATTGGGTTGGAAAAGACCTTCAAGATCATCAAGTCCAACCCTTGGGCCAACTCCAGTCCCTTTACCACATCATGGCACTCAGTGCCACGGCCAAGCTCACTTGAAAAACCTCCAGGGATGGGGAATCCACCCCCTCTCTGGGCAGCCCATTCCAATCCCTCAGCACTCTCTCTGCAAAGAAGTTTTTTCTCATCTCCAACTTCAATTTCCCCTGGCAGAGCTTGAGCCCCCCGTGCCCCCTTGTCCTATTGCTGAGTGCCTGGGAGAAGAGACCAACCCCCACCTGGCCACAACTTCCCTGATGTGGCACTTCCAGACAGTGCTGAGGTCACCTCTCAGCCTCCTCTTCTCCAGCACAAACACCCCCAGCTCCCTCAGCCTCTCCCCACAGCACTTGTGCTCCACTCCCTTCTCCAGCCTCGTTGCTCTTCTCTGGCCCCGCTCCAGCCCCTCAATCTCTTGCCTCAACTGAGGGGCCCACAACTCAACACAACACTCAAGGTGTGGCCTCCCCAAGGCAGAGTCCAGGGGAAGGCTCACTGCCCTGGGCCTGCTGGCCACGCTAGTTTTGATGCAGGCCAGGATCCCATTGGCCTTCTTGGCCACCTGGGCACACTCTTGGCTCCTCTTGAGCTTCCTGTCAATTAGTACCCCCAGGTCCCTTTCTGCCTGGCTGCTTTCCAGCCATTCTGTTTTAGCAGAGGAAAAACTGTTTTTCTCTTTCAAAAGTCCTGGCAGAGATGGGGTGGTATCTCCTCTGTGCAAGGTGGTGACGTGTTGGTGATAAGATGTCCCAGTCACTGAGTGACCCTTCGTGTCTGGGGCCAGAACTGTTTTTAAAACTACTAAGGGATGGCTCAGAGCATCCACTGCTCACTGTGACAGATTGAACACCAGTAACTGCTGGTGGCCAAGATACCATGAAACAGGCCTTCAAATCCAGAGACAGCTGAGAAGAAAAAGTTTAAAAAAACCCCCCAAAACATTAATACTTTGTTCTGCTTTTGATGGCCTTTGCTACTCATGCTTTCGAGCTTTTCTCTGCAGCCACAAAGTTTAGGAGAGCATTTAAAAAAAAATTAAAGCCGAGATTTTCTTAAAATCACATGTTTTCAGACACAGGGGACTTGAGAGTAAAGCTCCAGATATAATCCTGAGATTTGGCAGTGCTCTTTGTATCATATTAAGTGATGGTCTACAGCACTCGTTAATTGCTGCAGGCTGAAAACCGATTCTGGCTCCCGACAGAGGTCTTCTGCTCATTCTCAGCACAGAAGTTTCTCCAGTTCTTCTGGGTAGGAGGGAAATATCACTTTCTAAAGGGCATAGGTAAAAAATTGTGCAGCAGGATAACCCGTATTCAGCTTGAACTGTATTTGTAGGTGTTTTATTCAAAGCAAAAATTGAGTATAGGCAACTGGAATGATCTAAAAATGTGTTTCTGACTAATCATACAGGTTATTTTGTTTTTATAAGCCTGAAAGTCAGTTGAAGACCAGCAGAAGAGAGCTGGTTAAAACAGACCCTAGTTGGTGATCTGGATTTGATGGACACAACCAGGATCAATCCACATTTCTCCTCTGTCAATTGGACTTTGTGCATGTCCCCAGGGGAGGGAGTGTTACCTGGCAGCTACAGCACCAATCTGAAAATAATTCTCTTTTTATTCTTCTTTAAAACAGATCTGGTTTTGGATCCAGGATCAGGCACTCATCTGCAGTGCCATTCCTGCCTGCACCCTCTGAGTTAGGCACAAAAGCTTTTGGGGCAGCAGCTCCTGTCCCAGATCTGGCACAGGGGGGCCCTACACCAAGCCAAAGCAAGGTTTGGGACTGGGCTGGGCTCCCCCAATCTCCATTAGGATGGATTTATGGCAGCTGAACATATTGTCCTTGGCCACAGTGGAGACAATATGTAGGTGCCACTGGAGAGCCCGTCCCGTGGTCCCCACAGGTGTGCTGGGAGAGGCAGCACCTCCTGGACAAGAAAGGTGTTTTGCTGCAGAGCTGTCAAACACAATCCTTAGGATGCAGGAGAGGGAAGTTGGCCTTTCATCCTCTCCAGCAGCTCCCAGCCAAATCCCCATTATTTTTACAGGCATCCTCCACCTGCTCGTGGGCCTGACTGTGCCATTGCCAAGGCTCTGCTCTGCCTGCCTGTCATCTCTGAGCGGTTCTGCCTGCCTGGAGATGCCGCCTTTTGCTTTTGGGCACTGTGCAGGTGACCAGGGAGCTCCCAGCAAGGGCAAGGAGCCTTTTCTCAGTGCTGGCCCCAGGGCTGAACACATGGGGAGGTCACCTCTCCTATCCCGTGGAGATTTCACACTGGAAAAGCAGCAGCAATTCACTGTGGCAGGGGGGACTGGGGCAAAAAGGCAATTTATCTTGGATGGGGTTGGAGAGGAAAGCATTGGCCTGTTGTCCTGCTCCCCTTTTCCCATCCCTGCCCTCGCTCCACTGCCCACATCCCTGTGTCTGGCAGCACTGGCTCCCTGCGAGTCCTGCCACATTCCAGCAAACTGCCACACAAACACAAACATCAAAGGGCTGGCATGTGTGTTTTCTGAAGCAGCTTTCGAGGTTTTACTGGGCTATAAAATACAGCGACGAGGATATAAAAACAAAGCTGTGATGGACTTAGCAGAGAGCCAAAGCAAGCGAGGAGAGAAATGATGAAAATGAGAAAAAGGGTTATGAGCGAGGAGTGATGTATCAGCTCCATGTCAGGAGGAACAGATTTTGGAATAACTGTGAAGAGCATAAAACTGGTTTAGTCATTAAGGAAAAAAAAATAATAGAAAAAGAAAGAAAAAAGAAAAGGAGGAAAAAAAAAGCCTGATAAAAATGAATAAAGGAGGAAACTTCAAAGCATAAATTTTTCAACTGCGTGACACTGATGTTTTGAACAGTTGTTCTGTGTGAGATAGCAGCAGTGATTTTAATGAACTTTAAAGAGCAGTATAAATAGGAGCAAACAAAGAAAGACGATTGCATTAGCTCACAGCGAGGCACGGAGCTAATTGCCTGAACAGGATTTAAATGGCAGGTTATTATTTTTTTATTTATGTGCATAAACCTATTTTTCTATTTGGGCTTAAGAAAATAGAATAAAATAAACTCAAGCATCTCAGTTTGGATTTTCCAAGGGAATCAAGTGCATGCTTGATTTCCATGAAGAACGTGAGCTGCCGAGCCAAAGGGCAGTGAAATGGTGCAGCAGAGAAAGCAGGAGCCTTTTGTTGGCCTGGGAGGGGGCTGGGTGGGTAGAAGAATTCATTTTAGTTTGATGCACAAACTCTCTCTGATGTTTCAAATGGATTTCACAGTGCAGCTGCATGGGGGACTCAGAGGATCAGAACCATCAGAAATGGGAAAAAAACAGGTCACCCTGTTCTTGGAGTGGGTCACCTTTTTCTCATCCTAGGCTGGAGATTTTCTTAGGCTTTGGATTTTCAGCTTAGAGCATTGTTTGTACTCAGGCTGCTTCTTGCTTTCACATGTCCTGTAGCTCAGGGCTTGGTGTCCCCACTGCTGTTGGCAGCAGAACTGGCTGCTGGGGGAGGCAAGGGTGGTCCATGGATGGCACCCACTTCTGGGCTTGGCTATTGTGGAGTATCACTGATGCCTGATTTCCTGGGTTTATATACTCAATAAAAACTCTTTTTACTTATAAAATGTATCTTCCTGATTTTTTGCTGATGGTTAAAAGCAGAAAACAGATTATTTCCCCCCAAATCTGCTGTGAGCGAGCAAAGAACTCAGTGAAGTAAACTCTGTGTGTGAAGTAAATTAGAAAGAAACTCAGCTTATGTCTGAAAGTTGGAAAATCATCAACCAGATTCCCTTGAGGGTCTGAAGTTTCTCAGTGTCAAATCTCTCTCACCTGTTGTACATTTGGCGGATGAAGAGCCACCACTGTGGAGCCAGGCAAAAGGAGGAGCCAGCCCTGCACATCTGCAGTGTTGAAAGCATCCTGGGCTGTGTAACAAGGGAGTTGTCTTGTTAGAGAAATTTGTGGTCCTTCACGAACTGCTAAGGAAGTTAATTAAAAATCACAATCTCTAATTGGGTACATGACTGGAAAGCCAATGTCCTGTGTACCTGAAGTGCAAATTCAGATTGCAATCACTGCTTCCTACTTCCCATCCTGACTAGTCCTGTGATGACTTCAAAGTTTGACCCACTTCAAGCATTAACAAGCTCTCTCCAAGGCCCATTATCACTCTGCTGCTTGTGACACAAGGTTTCTTCTGCCCTGGGCAAGAAGTTCACAGCCCCTGCACTCACTGTCACCCCTGGGCTTGCCTTTCTCTCTGTGCCATTTCTCCTTGGAAGAGGCAGTTGCTGTGCAGCACATTTCTGTGCTGACCACCCATGATCCTTGAATGTTCTGCCAAAGACCAGCAGCTGAAGGAGGGAATCATCTCTCCGATTTGTTAACCACAGTTCTGGTTGTGGGTCAGAACAGTAGAGCCTGGAGAACATCCAGCCCATCTCCATCAGGTTTTCCAGCTGTCGTCCCCCATCATCATTTTCCTTCTTTGATTAAAGAGCAACTTGGATTCAGAAGCCCCCAACGACAGCCAGCCTTCAGTGGAAATGTGATTAATCCAGACTTGACTCCATATTTGTTTTAAATTAAAATTCTGGAGGAGTCCATGTGCTTTTCATATTCATTCTTCCTCACCACGAGAGGGACTGGCCCAGGATGGACATTTCTGAGCTGCTCAGATGGCGAGGTATTAGAGCGATTACAATTATCAGCACTGAGATTAAGGGATTTGGGTTGAGAAGAGAGGGAACTGGGCAAGAAAAAAGCAGAAGGAAGGCAGAGGAAGAAAGGAAAAATGCTTCAATGCCTTTGCTTGCGACTTGGAAACAGGTTGTGTTTGCAGTCCATCAGCTCCTCTTGCCTGCTTTACTTTTAGTGACCATAGTCTGGGCTACCATGAGAGGTCCTTTAAAGTGTGGCACAGTTGGAGGGGACAAACCAGCTCAAAGCAGAAAGGAGGCCTCATAGTTTTGCCAGCTTCTAGAATCCAGCCTGAATCAAATGCTTGCTCAAGGTTGCTGAAGGTTCAGGGAACATAAAGGCTCTTGCAGTGCTGTTTGCAGAGGATTTAATGGGTCAGCCTGTTCTTTTTGGCTGTGCTGAGCCGCGTTTTGGAGCCAGAGCTTTGACTTCTCAGTGCCAAACTCCTGGTGCAGTCAGTGGGGCTGCCCTTTGGGAAGTGCCTGGCCTTGCCTGGCTTGAAGATATTGATCCCCCTCCGAGGTATTCGGGTGACAGGGACACCACAGCTCAGTTCTGCAGACCTGGGCCTGGCCATGCCGAGCCTGGAAGCTCCACACTCTCGGTCCTCGTTCCAGTCCCATGGAGATCACGTCCTGGGTTTTCTCATTAGCATCACCAAGGAGGATCTGTTGGATATGGATTTATTCTTGAGGACATTTCCTCCTCGTGTCCAGGTGTTGATGTGCAGCACTGACATAGCTCTTGCCTGACCTTGGTGCCCTTCAGAGCAGGACTGATCCACAACAGCCCTTGTGTTAGTGAAATGTGAAGACTTTTTTAGGCTCTACTGAGGGACAGAGAGTTAAGACAGAACAATTTATAATGGGAGAACCCATCCACCTTCCTCAGCCCCCTGACCTGGTCTGGACTGCAGCAGTTGCAGTTGGGAACAGTCCAGCTCCATCCCTCTGCTCCAGGATGGAATGTGCCCTGGATGGGTTGAGGTTTCTGCAAGTGTAGGTTTTTCTGGGCTTGTGCAAACTCTGACTTTACAAAAGCTTGTAAATTGCCCACATTTTTTCAAGGATAACCACGAGGACATCCCCAATAAAATGCCTGCTCCAAAATGGGAAATGCAGGAGGAATTTTTAAGGAAAAAAGTTGCTTGAACTATTTAACTTAGCTAAAGAATGTTATTTTTGCTTCTCTCCTCATCCCAGAAAGGGGCAGGTCATTTTAGATATAAATTAAAGAGCAAATATTGCTGGAGGCAGATTGTTCACCTGTAAAATCTCATCTCAAATCATTAAAGTTTGGCAAAGCTGTGTAAACATGTGAGGCTGAGAAACATTCAGCAGCTTTAAAACTTGATACTGTATTGCAGATATTCATTGGCGATTACATCACATCAAAATAACAAGTTTTAACTAATATTAAGAAAATTTATGATCAGAAGAGGCCAGAATTTAAGTTGCTGCCTTGTGTAAATGTAGATATGATTGCCTTTCATTTCATGGTCACCTACTATTTTTTTTAGATACCGTATCAGAGCCTTGTCAAGCATTCAGTGGGAAGAGGGGAATGGTCTGGGTAAAGGATGTGCTATCGGATGTTTATGCTGCTCCCAGGGAACACTCCATAGTTCACTGACAGTAATATCTTGGGACTCTCCATCAGGAATGCAACAAGCCAGAGATATGGTAAAATTCAAAACCTATTTGGTTTGAACCTCTGAGATCTGGAGCTCTGCAATTCACTGCCAAAGCAAAGCTGCCCCAAAATTGACCTGAAGAAACTTCTTGCATATTTTCATAGAATCTCAGAATCACAGAATCGATGGGGGTGGAAAAGACCTCCGAGATCATCAAGTCCAACCCTTGGTCCAACTCCAGTCCATTTACTAGTCCATTTTGGTGGAGTCCTGGAAGTTCAGGGTAGTGGAGGTGAGAGGCAGCTTTAATCTGCTAAACAGTCTGTGCTTTTGTTAAAAAAAAAAAAAGCAAACAGTGTAATTAATATTGGGCCTGATGAAGTCCTAAATCCCTCATTGTTTCTTGCTCTTTTTTGCAGCCATTGCAATCCTTTTGCCCCTTGCAAACTGGTCAAAACAAAGCAATTCTGTTATATTCTGGCACCAAAAACATAACAATGAATTGAACTGAAATCAGATTTTCTTCAGTGGATTACTGAGAGGCAAATTGAAATGGTATTACAAATAATACCTCATAATTACAATGGGAGTGATGAGCACCCCTAATCATGCCTGGCAGCTATGTTTGTTAATAGGAAAGCAAAGCAGAGGAGTATTCTGACATTTTTCTTATTATTTTTAATGCAATCTACAGTTTTCAGGCCAGAATTTGAAGGTGGAGCAAACAGCCTTCACTGCCTCCAACACAAATAGGCTGCAATGCACTGACCAAGCCTCTGACTGTGTTTTGCTTTAAAAAAGCAAAGACCCCCCCCAAAGTCTTGCAGTAGGGACAGAGAGCAGAGCTGTGGGACTCTGCTTCATTTCAGTGGAAACTCTGTGCATTAATCATGGCTTTGATGCACTAAATGTTTCTAATTAACATCCAGCTTAAAACCACATGTGCTCCAGCCTGTTCTGATGCTGAAGCAGCACAGGTAACCTCAGGAAAACCACGAACAGATGGCAGGGCATGGTTGGGAAAATCAGGAGAGACATTTGGTCACGTTAAGCAAAGCAGAAGGCAGAGCAGCAGTTGTGGCTGAAGGCTCTGAGTGGGCTGTGCCCCTCTGCCTTGGGGTGGCAGCATCCTGGGAAGGGCAGGGTTGTGTCCCACTGGTGTGTGTGCCATCACTCACCTCTCACCTCACTCGGGTCCTGCCCTGGTGGCAGAAGGTGCTCATGGCCAGTGTGGCTTGGAGTGGCCAGCACAGATTTTTCTGGGAATGGGGAAAGGCATTAAAGTGGTCAGTAAGTGGGATAGCCCAGAGAGGTGGTGGCTGCCCCATCCCGGGAAACATTCAAGGGCAGGTTGGATGGACTTGGAACAACCTGGTCTGGTGGAAGGTGCTTGTGGCAGTGGGGTGGAACCAAATTATCTTTAAGGTCCCTTCCCACCCAGACCATTCTGTGATTCTCTGATGGTGGCTGTAGCAAGGATGGGTTTCCTGAAAAATTCTGGATGCTGCTGCATCTTTTCATCACTCAACTCACAAAGATAAGGTTTGCTCCAGTGTAAGGTCTGCCTTGTATCCTCTTAGTGCTTTTAGTGCCGTTCCTGGAACTGCAGTGTCTGGGGAAAAGCACTGGAAAATTGCACAGCATTAGTGTGCTGAGGAGGAGGTGGTGTATGTGAAGCATTTGACCTCCTTCTGGCTCCTGTGGCTGGGACAAATCCTGATCTCATTTGCAGCAACGCAAATCCAGAGTATCTACATTAAGCACATTAAGTTTAGTGGAGTTACTCTGAGTTTATATTGCTGCACCTGGTAAATGGGAGATGTCACCAGCAGCCTTTCCGTGACCCAAGGGAAGGGAATAATGAAGGCAACCTGCAAATGGAAGGATGAAAACAGTTCCCGACAACAGGACTTTTGCAGGGGTGTGAAATTTATTGGGAGTTGCTGCAGGCTCAGCCTTATTTAAAACCAGCTCATGCTTTTGGTGCTGGAAGTGTGGAATTAGAAACCTTACTACAGGCATTGGGTGTTTGAAACATGTCAAAGGCTACCTGGGGCCTGCCTGGAGAAATGGTTCTTCAGAGCACTTTAGGAAAAGTTAAAGTATTTGAAAGGCTGAACTTTTACTTTCTCATTTTCCCTCCTTTTTCCAACAAGGAAAGGAAGACGAGGAAGACTCAAAAAGAAAACCAAAAAGAAAGAAAAAAGAAGGAGGGAATGTAAACTTAAGCCAGTTTCATGAAAAATTAGCTGAAGGAATTAAATACTAACAATTGCCACATATTTTAATTCTCTCAGCAGAGGAAGATCCACCACACATTTCAGTTTTGCTACCCACCCCCCAAACTCCAAATGCAACATCACCAACTAATCTCAATGTTAAAGAGTCCTTTGTTTTCCCCAATTATATAGAAAATTCAAAACATCTGGAAACTAAAGGCTTCTTTATGTGCAGCATTCTAGTCTGACTCCCAAGAATCCCAGAGAATCCGTGTTTTCCTGGAGGTAGATATGGCAAGACACCTGATTAACACGATGGAGGAGCCTGACTCAGGTATTGGATGCACTTTGGAGATGCATTTCTCCATTGTTTTTCCATGGGAGACAGCCCACCTTCCTCAGGAAAAACAGAATTGGTGTGTTACCCACACATGTCAAATGTTAATATATAGATGACTGTGAAAATATTTAAAGGTCCAGTGAGAGCCTTTATTCATCCCAGTGGAGATGCAAAAAGGGACTTTTAGCTCCATGGCACATTTTATCCATCTCACTGGATTCCTGTGTCCCTCTGGCTGAGAGCAGGGAAGTGAAGCTGCGTGGAGTGAGGCAGCTCCTCTCTCTCCATGGGAATCACTCTGGTTTGGGTCTACACACGGACCCTTCCCCTCATCACTGGGCAGCTGGGCAGGTGTGGACTGGCAAAAGAAACTGCCTTTTAATTTGGGATGGGGAATCCTGCTGGGAAAGGAAATGTGGAGAGTGGAGTAGGAGTTAGCCAGTGAGATCTGAAAGGATCTTCTCTCATTCACTGGGGCCAGACTCTTCTGACTGCCATCAGGTGAATGAAAGGGCTCCACTGCCCTGGGGACAGAGGTCGGTGCTCCATGTGGTTCCTCTACTCATAAGGTACCTGCCTGAAGCAAGAATAAAGCCCTGAAAGTGTCTATTTTTCTCTGTTTCATGTCTCCTTTTTCCCTCCTGTCTGTGCCCATGGTCAGTTACTCTGTGTGTTGATTTTCTCCTCCTCACCTTGTGCTGTGGGGTTTGATTTTGGGGCAGGCTGAGTCCTTGGCTGCTCTCAGCACGCTGCTCATGTCTCATTCCAGAAGTGCTTAAAGCCTCTCATTTGTCATTATCAGACTTAATTTGGACAAAAATGCCACAGATTAGATCTTTCTTACAGGACTTGGTTGTCAAATAGTTTTAAATCACAAAACAAATTGTCGCTTTACTTTTGATTCTTAGAAAATCCACGCTGGGTTTTAGAACTTGGTAAGTCCTGGGAACACGCACTGGGATTTTCACATTACTTTCTATGCAGGAGGAAACCCAGAGCTGGTGAAAATCTGAGCCTGTTAGAGAGTTCTAGAGCTCTGTCTGCATTTCCTTGCTTGATCCCAGGTAAGAAATATCCAGCAGGTGTTCAGGGAGTAAAGGGATGTGATTGAAAATATTTCCCAAGTGCAAAGGCAGGAGCAGTTCATGGTAGGCAGCAGGATTCCTGCATCCCATGGGGTGCCTTGCCATGTCCTGGTGGAACAATTCTCAGTGTGAACAGCAGTGGGAGAAGGAGGGAAACAACATTAGCTTGCAATAATTGAGTGTATGAAAATTAGCAGGCGTTTGCCGTCCAAGCGCTGTTTGACTGAATTTCCTCTTCAAGCGAATTTGACAAGCCTGGAAGATGCTGTTACACACAAGAGCTCCTGTTTTGCTCCCTGTGCAGCTATTTGCAGCAGCTGCCAAAGACCCAACGAACTGTGGGCAGGGGGAAATTTCTTCCATGTGCTGATTTGTCAGGTCTTGTACAGCAGAACATGTCAGAGACTGGCAACTGCCCCTCTGCGAGAGGGTTGGGGGCTCCTGTGCTTCAGCAGTTGGGATGTGGCTCTCAGAAATGAGGTGTGTCTGGGCTCACCAGTGCTGCATAATTTTTTGACCAGGTTGTTATAATACACCTCCCTCTCCCTAATTCATTGGTACAACTGTGTTTCTTTGCAGATAAAATAAAATTGGATAGCAGCACAGAAGAAATGATGATTTATCAGCAAACTTCCAGTGGTGAGCTGGGGGTTCTGGAGCAGTCCTCTAAACCTGAGCTCTTCAGAGAGGATTCTTCAACAGAAAACAGTATTAGTTTCTGCCTTTGCTCCATGATTACTGTCCTGATTTCCTTAACAAATACCTGATGGTGATGAACAGGAAACAGCTCTGCTGGTTGGTCGGATCAGACACAGTCCAGGCTGTATCACAGCCCCTGGAACTCTGAGAAATGAAGGTGCTTCATTGCTAAGTCTGTTAGGAACAACCATCCTGAGATCTTACTCTGCTTCTGCCAGGAGGTCCCACCGAGCTCTGGAGTTGGTTTAAGGACTTGGTTTAACCAGTTACCTCAAGGAAGTCATTGGCTCTGTCCTGACTGTGGCTGACCCAAATCCAAAAGTATAGAAAATACTGAAGAAGTGGGTGACATCAACGTGTATTATCTTTCCTTTTATGTCCATCTTGTGGGTTGGACACAGCAGCATGAGGGCCTGAGCCCCTTGGGGGGTGCAGAAGCATTGCTAGAAGGGGCTCCAATGCTGACTGGCAGCAGCCTGAAGAGGCTGAGCTTCAGCTGATACCCAATTAGCTGATTATCCCAAAGGGAATTGAAAATGAAGGTTATCTTTCAACTTGTGATGAGCTTCCAAATAAATATTCAACATGCATTTAATAAGACAGTTTTATGCATTATTTAAGTATCAATTGATGGGTAGAAGACGAAAGCCTACACTGCAGATGCTGAGGTCTGAAAGGCAAGGGCAGAAATCTGGTGAATGAGGCATTAAAGGAGATTTGTATCACTCATTTTATTGGAGTGTTATTTACACAGTAATCATGGAAAGGATTTTAGTAAGAATTCATTTCTGCATTGTGGTTGTTTGGGGCTCTTTTGTTTTTAAAACACAAATAGCAAGGGTACAAGATGAATGAGCTTAGGGAAGAGAGGATGTCAAGGCAGGGGTGCTCCAGCCTCCTCCCTGGGGCAGGATCAGCTCTCCTGGGGCTGGGTGTAACTTTGCTCCTTGGAGTTTTGTGCCTGGGTCAGAGAGAAGGGCTGGTTCACATCAGGGCTGAAATCTTTTCCCTTGAACTTGGAGGGTTTGATTCTCCTCTTGCCCTTGATTTGACATGTTTCAGGATGGACTTTGCCATGAGCAGAAGCCCTCCCTGGGCAGTGTCTCTGCTGCTGAAGGACAGTCCAGCTCCTCATGTGCAGTGGGAATTTTTAGTGCTGTAGTGGGAAGTCTGGACTTGTTGCCTCTTTCAGAGTTGCTGGATTGATCAGGCAGAATACAGAGCAACAATGCCCTGTTCCCATGGAGGAATAGTGTGTGGCTGGGGGTCCAAGGACTGATCCCTGTGTTGGGGATATCTGACATATCTGACAGTGATGTCCTGTAGTTTTCCCTACTGAAATTTTGTGCTCCTCCAAAACTATTACCTAAAGCCTTGATGATGTAATTTAACTTGTCGCATCCTGCAAGAAACCCAAGACCTGGACCAGCATCCTGTGGTTTTGACACCACGGAATGTCATTGCATCTTTTCTCCTGTGGGATAACCAAGAGCAGGATGAGCCTCGAAGTCCTGTGAGATGCCACTTCATTAATTAAATAAACCAGTGACCTCTGAGGTGGATCAAAACAAGAACTAAAGGAGGAGAGTGGGTTTTCTTCCTGCTGCCTCTACAGTGCCTCATTCTCCAGCTGCCCAGTGGGACTCAGCTCCCATGGTATTCCAAATATTATTTTATGCTTTATATTTCTTTTCTTTTTTTAAGAAAAGGTGCTAAAAGAAAAGGTATTAAAACAAAAACAGAGGGTCTGTCCTGATTTGTGGGACTTCCTTTTTCAGCTCTCTCGGTTAAATAAATTTATTAGTCAAGTTGGGATTATTTATCTTTGCTCTTACAAAATGTTTTTCCCTCCAAAGGACAAACTGCCAATGTATTATTAAAGGGAGGTCAGATCCCAGTGCCCTTTTTCTTGTTGATTCAGTGTTGGAAGGGAAAACTTAAAGGGTGGGTTTTGTTAAAGGACATTGTTAAGAAATAAGAACTTCAATTTGCCTTTTGCCTTCAATTTTCCACTTTCCCCTCCCTCTTTCACTCGGTGCAACATGACCTATTTTCTGTTTATATGCTGTTTCCCAGCCTAATTTGTCTAGTACTGAGTATTTGCATTTCCATTACTTTTAAGAAAGATTGCATCTCCATTTTAATTGAAAAAATCACCTGTTTTATTTGAAATATAAATAATTGTCAAATGTTTCCACTGATGTTTATGGAGATTTGTTTTAGAGCCTTTATTTTGCATCTGATGTTTTGATGCTCCCTTTAATTTGGTGCACGTGGCCATATTTCTTAATATCTTTAAATGATCTCAAGCATATCAAAAAGGTAGATTTTTCAAAACAACTTAGAGCCACAACTCTGAATAATTGATTTTTTACTTTTGGTTGTTAGGCTAAAAAAATGTTTCTTCATTTCTTTCGGATAACATTAAGAGGAAGATTATTCAGCAGAATAAACAGGGGGGGCTGAAATGTTTAGCTTGATTCATTTTGCCTCAGCTGCAAGCTCTGAAACCATTTAAATCTCTCCTTAAAAATTAAATGCTGCTGATTTTTTTTGAAAAAAAGTGCACTTAGGAAGGAAAAATTTAAACAGTTCAGAACACCTTCAAAATTCTAAGTAGAAACGTTTTTTTCCCCCTAAGATGTCTGGTTTTCCTCCCTTTAAGAAGTGTCTTCCTTACTGTGTAGTAGTTACTGTGGGGTTGGTTCCCATTCCTGTAGGGTCCCTAAATTCAACAAAGAAAATGATGGTTCTCCAGAGTAATTCAGCCCTTCTACCTTTCATAGAATCATAGAATCAGATGGGTTGGATGAGACCTCCGAGATCATCAAGTCCAACCCTTGGTCCAACTCTGGTCCCTTTACCAGATCACGGCACTCAGTGCCACATCCAGTCTCATCTTAAAAACCTCCAAGGATGGAGAATCCACCCCCTCTCTGAGCAGCCCATTCCAATGACTGAGCACTCTCTCTGCAAAGAATTTCCTTCTATTTTCCAAACTCAACCTCCCCTGGCAGAGCTTTAGCCTGTTCCCTCTTGTTCTAATGCTGGTTGCCTGAGAGAAAAGACCAGCCCTCACCTGGCTACAACATCCCTTCTCTAATAACTGCAGGGATAACTCTCCTAACTGCTATTATCTCACATATTTACAGTTGCAGGGGGCAAACCTGGGCCTGTAGCTGTGCTGTGTTAAGCTCAGCCTGTGCTGGGCAGTGTTTAAGCAGGGGCACTTGCACATTTAGGGTGTGAATGTGTTATGCTGTGGAGCAGAGGCACCAGGAACGGTGGAGTTCAAAAGGGAAAGGCATTAACATCATGAGCAATATGCAGATTAGTCGATATTAACAACCATACTCATTTAGAGGAAGTTGATGAGCCAGCAGAGGAGGTTCCTCCACAGAGTGAGGATCCTACAGTGACCTTGGCTGGGGGCAGGAGAGGTCATGCTATGAAATATGGTCATGTTGTTAAGGGCTCTTGATGCTTTGAAGGTGCTGCAGGTACTTGGCAGTTCCAAAGCTTCATTAAAACCTAACAGGGATCTTCCATCCTCTTAACATGATCCATTTTGCTATTTCTGCTGGATACCTAAAATACTACATTGTGTTTTGGCTGGTGCTGGCAGTTTAGGAGTGGGTGAACTGATTCTCATGGGAAATATTTAGAGATTCAGATAGTCTGAGGCATGGTGGAAAATATTTAAACCCAAGGTGTTGTATTTTTATCAAGAGACCTTTGTGAGTCTGTAAGATGCGAGTTTGCTGCTTATTTTGAAAGAAAGGCTAACAGTGTTTTGATTATCTCCGAGCACACTAAGCTGACTCAGTGTAATGTAATTAATGAGACCATCTTCCATTAGAGGACAGTGGGAAGAGCTCTTGGCAATTACTTCACAGGCATCAGAGAAATGTTGCTGAAACAGGACTGCTCAGTGCCCAGATGATGGTGTAGGGAGATGTTGATTCTTCACCAGGCACCAGCTGCAGCCTCAGTTGGAGCTGCAGGAGCACAGGGTGAGCAGATGGAGCTGCTGCTGCCTGCCCAGAGCGTGGCCCTCAAGGGCTTTTTTGGCTTAAGGAACGGGTATTTGCTCACACCAACATAACCCCTCTCCACTGCCAATGTTCCTTCAGTCGTGCTGGGATCTCTGAGGATCATCTGAGGACAGCCTGGGCTCAAGCCCTTGCTCCCAAGTGGGGATGAGCTTGGTGGACAGTTTTGATCTTTGCAGTGATATGGATGCATTCCAGAAATATTAACAGCAGCCTGTTCCACGTTGAATATAGAGATCAGTACTGTCTTCCCTTGCTGCCAAACTGGAGAAAAGTCCTGCTGTTTTATCAACTTGCCTAAATTTCCCCATAACTGAAATTATGACTAGTGGCCTGGGAGACACTCTTTTTTATTCCCTCATCCATTTGCTTAGAGACATGGACATATGAGTGTTGGGAATATCTCAAGCCTTATTTAGCCTGACCTGCTGAATAGCAGACTATAAAGTTCTGCCCATTAACCTCAGCACTGAACTCATTAACTCATTTCTGGATGAAACACTTCTTCCATCCTTGGTCTGAAGAGACCATGTGGTGGACAACCCACCATCACCCTTAACAGCTTGTTTTAGTGCCCAGCCTGTGTCTCCAGCTGAAGCAGGGATTATCCCTGCTTCTCCTGTCCTGTCTGGTCCCTGGTTCACTGCAGCTTGCAGCCTGCACACATGAAGGTCAGGACTCAGCTGGAAGGCTGCTGTAGGTCAGGAGGGAGATGGTTTGGGGTGAAGGTCAGGTCTCAGGAGTCTGACCATATTTTGAGCAGTAGCCCTTAGCTCTGGGGTTTATTGGTGGCTCAGGCAGGGCTCAGTGCTGCTGTCCCAGGGGATTGCAGGGGTGCCAGCTGAGTGGGATAGGGTGAGGGGGTCACTGGATGGCACTCACTTGGCACAGCATCAGGGTTGATTTAGCAGGTTCCTTCTGGGTTTCCTTGGTCAAACTGCATAAGAGAGTGCACTGTTCTCCCATGCCTTGCCTGGCCACAGTGCTGGTCTTTGTTATCACAAGCCCTGAATTCACTTACAAAAGCATTTGGCTTCTTGTTTATCTGGTTCCTTGGGCTCCACAATTAGAGCTGCTGCTGAGACAGCAAAGCCTGGTTTGGGAGACCACCAGCACAGCCCATGGGGGAACACTGAGGCTCCTCCACACCAGGATGAGCTGCCTGCAGAGTGACTGTGGGAGTCAAGGGATAGATTTGCCTTTCTCTGGACTGAATAAACACAGTGAGACTCAGTCTGTTCCACACTCCTGCAGTGCTGCCTGAGCAAAGGGGCAGCAGCCCACTGGGTTCAGTGGGGGGATCCATATTTCACTGGGAAAAACTGTGGGTGAATATTGTGACAGGGAGCCTGGCAGCTGGAGGTGGCCTCCTGAACAGCTTTGGATTGACCACCTCTGTTTGGAGAGTGCGTTTTTTTGGAGCTTGTCATTTTTAAGGGCATTGATTTTAATGTGTTTTCTTTGGCTGGTGATTTGACACCGAGGGAATTGGCTCCAAGAAAGAATGGCATTCCTTGGACTTTCACCTCAGCATGCCTTGACTGGAAGCTCTGGCTGTCAGTGGTACCCAGAGAGAGTTTTGTTGATGAAAACCGTTCCTTGAATCCCTCCCATGCAAGTGCTGAAATAATGAGCCATTTGTTTGGAGAATGGTCGTCTTCCCCATGGACAGGTGCCATTTTGAGTGAAACCATCACAAACAGCACGCACAACCCTCAGGGATGTTGCACAGCCACCACGGCGAAGAACAGGCTTTGGCATTCCCCAGTGGAGTGGAGATTGCCAGATATTCCTGGGCTGATGGATAAGTGACATCAGGAAATGTTTGCAACTGGCTGCTCATGAAAGCTTTGGAGGAGTTCTGAAGTCTGAGTTTTCCCTCATAGAGTTGTAGAGTTTTTAAGCCTGGAAAAGCCTTCTAAGATCATCGAGTCCAACTATTAACCTACACTGCCAGATTCACCACTGAATTGTGTCCCTTAGCACCACATCTACAGTTTTGGGGGCAGTGATTCCACCACTTCTCTGGGCAGCCTGTTCCACTGCCTACCTTTTCACACCCAAAATTCCCAGCAGGTTGATGTTTGCATCTGGGGCAGTTTCAGTGGGTAATGCTTGTTGGCAAAGCACAAAGTTTATGACCCTACAAAGGGCATGATGGTTTTTGTTCTCTCCTTGGTTACATGTTGGAGGATAACTCAGCTGTAATAGGATGAGCCAAGTCTTAAAGGTTTAAAGAGCTCAGGCTGTTTGGCTTGCTGAAAAGAAAGTTTGGAGGCAACATGGTCATGGCAGGTAATTCCCTGCACCAGGAGATGTGTAACAGATAGAAGATCTAGTGGATGGATGTTGAAGTTGGGTTGGAAATAAGACAACTGTGGAGCAACACAGTAATTACCCAGTGGAGCAGCTGAGCAGGGCAAGAGGGAAATTAATCCTAGCTTGGATCCTTCACCTGGAACCTGGATATCTTCCTGGAAGGGATGCTCTAGTTCAGCCGTGTGTGAGCTGGATAACGTTACACACCGGTGGGAAAAACAAACTGAAGAATGGTGTCCTGGATCTTTTCACACACTGGGCAGCTTTCCCTCGTGTTACTGACCTCACCACAAAAACAGTTATTTCACCTTTGAAAGTAACTGCTCTGGGCTCTGCACCTTTTAAAAGTCACTTTAATAGCAATGTGGAGGGCTGGGTCTACACTCCTTCAATGGGGAAATCTCATTACATGTTACAAGGGGTTTTCCTGGAAAACAAACAAACAAAAAAATATTGGAACAATTGAATTGTTTCATTTTATCCTAATTTTGTGCCTGATTTGTCGGGTTATTTCTGTCTGGTTCATTCAACCATTTTTCTTTAAAACACGATTGGCTTTCAAACAAGGAAACAAAAATGTCACTTTGAAAGCAAACAGTGAAAAGCCTGGTTCTGAAAACTGGCACAGTGATGGTTGTCAGGCCTGTGCCAGGCATCACCTTCTCTCTCCCCCAGCTGCTTGGTGCTGCAGCCTGCTGCTGAAGCCCTGAGTGCAGCCAGGGCAGGGATGCTCTCGGGGAACTGGTGCCACAGTTTATGTTGCAAACTCTTCCAGGCTGTGGTGAAACTTCAGGTGTGTGGGCAATGCTGTGTGGCTGTGCAGGTGCCATCAATGCATCCAACATTGCATTTCTGGAGGGGGTCCAGAGAAGAGCAACAAGGCTGGAGAAGGGAGTGGAGCACAAGTGCTGTGGGGAGAGGCTGAGGGAGCTGGGGGTGTTTGTGCTGGAGAAGAGGAGGCTGAGAGGTGACCTCAGCACTGTCTGGAAGTGCCACATCAGGGAAGTTGTGGCCAGGTGGGGGTTGGTCTCTTCTCCCAGGCACTCAGCAATAGGACAAGGGGGCACGGGGGGCTCAAGCTCTGCCAGGGGAAAGTGAAGTTGGAGATGAGAAAAAACTTCTTTGCAGAGAGAGTGCTGAGGGATTGGAATGGGCTGCCCAGAGAGGGGGTGGATTCCCCATCCCTGGAGGTTTTTCAAGTGAGCTTGGCCGTGGCACTGAGTGCCATGATCTGGCAAAGGGACTGGAGTTGGCCCAAGGGTTGGACTTGATGATCTCGGAGGTCTTTTCCAACCCAGTCCATTCTGTGATTCTGTGATTCCATGTCCACACTTTGGAGGTGGGGACATGGCTTGGGTTTACGTGGCAGGACTGTCTGCAGCCCCTGTTGCAGTTGTGTGAGGCAGCAGAGCTGCACACTCAGGGCCAAAAGACATTTCTGTGCTTCGTATGTAGTGTTTCACTCCTGATAAGGCAAGGTGCAACGGGGCATAAATCATAATTAAATAGTTGTGGTGTGATGCTGTGTTTTCCCTCTTTCTCTTTGTGATATTCTCTCAGTTCATCAGCTTTATAGCTGGGGCTTGGAAGGGCTCTGTGCCTGATTCTTGCTAAAAGTTGCAGAGATCTGTTAATGTGGGGCAGTTGCCCTGCCTGTTGTAGCAGTTCTGGGCTGCAGGTCAGTGTGAAGGGATTTGGATAGCACAGTTCCATCTGAGGGCCTGTCTTGTTAATGCTGCTTTATTGGATGACTCCTGGAAGAAGTTTTCCTGAGCTGTCACAAGGGCTTGTAATAAATCTTAATGAGGCACCCCTGCTATGATTAATCATTTGTTTCTCTTGGAGGATCATGGCTTATAGTCCCCAGGGAGAAGGAGAGGAACCTCAAATCCTGTGTCAGGGCAGTGTCAGTGGTTACCTGGCTGTTTGCTATCCAGCTAGAAAATGTTGCTGCAGCCACCCCAAGTCCCCAGGATGTGTCTGCTGTTTGTAAAAGTCAGCATTTGCCTCCCAAGGCAAACAACTCTCTTGAATGAGCTGCTTTGTTTTAACCCAAGGGATTCTTTCCCTGCCTCTCGTGTTATAAAGGATGCAGGAGGGATTTACAACCAAGTGAAGAGAAAAGGTGACAGAGCCAGAGGTAAAGCCCACCTGAGCAAAAGCTCCTGTGGCTGATTTCATTGTGTTGGTATCAAACAGCTCTGCCTGAGCACTGGGACCGTTGGGGGAGGCTTGGAAAGCACAGTCAAGGCAGCAGCTTTGTGGATCTCAGTTTCTGAACTAAAGCTGAAGACCAGAGCTGACCAGTTTCCCAGAGGTGTGTGACACATCAGGCCAGTCCTGTGCCTTCACCCCCTTCCCCTTCCTTTCCATGTTACATGTTCTGTGCAGTTTCTAACGTAATTTTTGCTGTCAGCAGTTAGCAGAGACATCCCAATGTCGGGAGCTTTCCAGCTGAGGAGGCACAAGAATCACAAGGTAAATAAGCTTGGAGAGATCTCAGGGAGCTCCAAGAAGTGTAAATTAACTTCATTGCTAATTTGCCTTTCTCTCAGCAGAGATACCAAAATTCATGTGTGTCAGTCAGTCTGGTCTGACTGAAGACAGAGCCTGTCAGAAACATGTCCATTGTGGTCTGGTTGGCCAAGACACAGGGCTCTTAATTAATTAGTGCATCATCCCTTGATGAGAACACTGACATGGTTCTGTAGAGGTCCTAAAGTAGCAGATCTAAACCCCGCTGAAGTGTCCCCAAGTCTTTAACTGACTGAATCAACCCTTGAAGTAACTGTTAATTTGGAACCCTCTAAAGGGACAGTGCAAGGGCTATGCTGGTAAAATAGAGGCTGGACAGGCTGACAAATCCCCAAGAAGAGCTTCAGTGATCTCCACTGCTTTCTTCAAGGGATTCAAGCCAGCAAAACTATCTTAATCCAGGCAATATTGTGTAATCCTCTGAGTGGGTTAAACTTGTGAGATGGCAAAGATTCATCCCATTAAACCTGGGGGCTTAGCTGTGGCATCTGAGGTAGAGCATCATTGCCCTCAGCAGTGGAGAGAGAGATGAATGACCAGAGGATGATCTGGATTTCTGTGGTCTCCCTGCTTTGGTAGCTGCCTTCTGGACAAAGAGAGAGCTGAGGGAGGTGCCTGCTGTTTGGTGGGAACACTCTGAATCCACAGCTTTGAGGGCTGGAAATTGGAAAGAACCTGAGAAATATGGTGGCCAACCTTGTCAGTGGGAATTCTAGTGACTTGCTGTGGTTAAAAGGGCTGAGGTACCCTTGGGGATTGTTTTAAGATGAGGTCTGATAAATTTTTGGAAGGGTTTTTATGACAAAGAAGCAGAACCATCAGGGCTTGAAAAGCCTGCCTAATCTGGAGGTACCTCCAGAGGGTTTGAAAAGAGATCAGATGACTCTTTATTTGTACCAGACTTATATACATTCAATGAACAGTGGATGCATCTGTTCACCTTTGATATCAGGAAGGAAGAGTTTTCTCCCATAATGAGGAATTTGGTTTCTGGTAGTTTGAGAAAACTCTTCCAGTGGCTGTAGCCCTGGAGCCTGCAGCGTGGCATGGGGAAGCAGCTCACTTCAGACCTTCTGGTGGCATCACATTCTCTTTGATGCCCAACAGTTGCCCTCAGTCTTGAAAAACTCGGGTCAGAAGGATATTTTCCATCCAGATTCATTTGGTAAGGATTCCAAGGGATTGCTTGGTAGACGTGGCAGGTTTTTATTTTCTTTCTGATTTTTTTCACATTTGTTTTGCTCACCGAAATAACGAGATCTGCTTCCCATGTTCCCCTACGAGCTGTATTTGAATTCCCTCCACGTGTCTGCTCGCTCTGAAGAGGAGCCCTGGGGGCAGGGAGCCTCTGCCACATCATTTCTGCCAGACTTCACGTGAGAGATAGGAAAGGAGACATCAGGGTGTGATGGTAAGTAAGGGCTGATTTGAAGGGGAAATGGAGTGCAGGCCTAGGGAGAGACAGACACAACTCATACTGCTGGAATGCAGTTGCTGATGGACCAGTTACATTTAAAAGGCAAAGGTCTAAGCCCAGATGTTTAAGAACTTCATCATGGCTTAAACTGGCATAGCAAAGAAAGGGCTCTTGTTTGAAAATAGTTTCTTTGAGGTTTAAAAAGAGGCTTTAACATGATCAGCACCATCTGGCATTGAAATCTATGGGTCCTGGGCACAGAGAGCTGGAGAGAACAGAGTGCTGCCATCCTTCATGAGTGACAGACCTCCTTCTCCCTGCCACTGTCCTCATCCAGCATCAAGAGGGATCCAAGTTCTCACGGCTGGTTGAGCACAGCCTTGCTACTGTGGCTGGAGCACAGCACCTCAGGTGGTGCAGAACGTGACAGAGGGGTGGAAATGGTCCCCAGAGTGGGGAGAAGGGATGTAGTTAATGGAGAGAGTGGAATTTGGTGTGTTTGTCAAAAGATCTGGCACCACGAACTCCAGGAAACCGTGTGATAGACATGAAGTACAGGAGAGCCTGTAGCCATCCCATTTATGTCCCTTGCCCACCATTAGGTCCAAACCAGATCTAAACCCACCTGATATTCTGAAATTGTTAATATGGGAGGCTGAAAGCATTAAGAATTGCAGTGACCTGCCATCTGAGAGCTGGGGCTTCTTTTAGGGGCCATTAGATGAAGATGTCCTTCCAGTTCCAGGGGCTTGGTATTACCTCGTGCTGCTGTTTCACATCCACTTCATTTTTCAAGGTGAGCAAGCTGAAGCAGTTGCAGTAACACACTGAAGGGAACAGACAAATACTAAGATTTCCTATGGAGTAATTCACCCTAAATGGTCCCTTGGAAGCCAGGCAAGGAGCTCCTTTGGTGATATTGCAGTAGAACTGCAAGTAAGAGACCATGGATGAAGACACAAAGCATGTCAGACCTAAGTCATATCTACTGACTTCATGTAGCAGAGCTGCTGCTGTGGCCACCAGGCTCCAGTGTGGACCTGCAGCCTCACTGATGTGAGTGGCAATTCCCTTTGCCTTTCAGGGACAGCACTTTGCCCCCTCACTGTCTAATGTGCAGCTGGATCTTTCCCAGTGATCCCATTAAGGCTCTTCAGGGAACTGCGGGAAAATTATGTTAAGAAGATAATTAGAGGGGAGCCTGGATAAAAAGGCAGGTCAAGAACAATTTGAAGAGTTGGGGAATGACTTCAGTCAGCTGAAGAGGTGTCATAAGGTCTCTATTTCTCTCTGAGATGTTTTCTCACTGCCTTGGAGGAAACTTTAGCTGCTGCTTTGTAGATGCTCCTCTGTTTTTCAGTATTTCCCTGGCACAGAAACCTCTCCTTGCTGTTTGTATACCAGGTACTGGCAGAGCTGGAGTTAGCTGAGAACAGTTGGATTATAGGATTTGGAGACAGATGGGACCTTTTCCATTCTATTATTTCATGATTAGCTCACAACAGAACATGTGAGGCAGTCACGTATTTCATATTCACACAACAAACTATGCATCTCGTCTGAAACAGCTCTCGTTCCCTTCTCTGAAATGGAGTATGAATTTCCATCTGGAATATATAATGTGGTTTCCATATGTACAAACAGAGACTTGTTACAAGTATCAAAGCAGAAGGGACGTTTTGGATGATAATGTGCTGTGGAAGTGTCTGCCCAGTGAATGCATGAGAGGTGTCATTTGATTCACAAATCCTGTGACAGGGACAGGGCTCAGGGGTGGGGTTTGAGCCCAGAGAATCTCTGATATTCTGGTTGAGGTTGCTGAATTTAAGACATCCAGTGCTGGAGTGGGATGTAATGCATGAAGTCCAGTCTGCCCAGGCCTCATGAACAAGAGGTCCAACTTGTTTTTCAATCTGAAAAATATTTGATATCTGGTTTTCCAAAGCTCAGCTTAGATGGGTGCTCAGCATCATCCCCCTCCTGGGGCCAGGCCACCATAAATACTGCAACATGCTGCTGTGGATTGGTGCTGTAGGGCTGTCCTGGGCACGTCTCCTGGTGGTGAGGTGACAGCTCTGGTGTTGGGTGTTCTGGTGATGTGACAGCTCTGGGGTTTGGTGTTGTGGTGGGGTGACAGCTTGGGTGTGTGCTGTGGTGGTGGGGTGACAGCTCTGGTGTTTGGTGTTGTGGTGGGGTGACAGCTCTGGTGTTGGGTGTTGTGGTGGGGTGACAGCTCTGGTGTTTGGTGTTGTGGTGGGGTGACAGCTCTGGTGTTGGGTGTTGTGGTGGGCTGACCCTGGCTGGACACCAGTTGGCCTCCAAAGCTGCTCCATCACTCCCCTCCTCAGCTGGGCAGGGGAGAGAACATATAACAAAAGGCTTTTGGGCTGGGATAAGGGCAGGGAGAGATCACTCAGCAATTACCATCATGGGCAAAACAGACCTGACTTGGAGGAAATTAATGTAATTTATTACCAATTAAATAGGAGTAGGATAATGAGAAATAAACTCAAATCTGAAACTCCCTTACCCCTACCCCTCTGTTCTTCCTGGGCTCAATTTCAGTCCTGAATTCTCTCATTCCTCCAGTGCCAGTAGCACAGGGAGGTGGGGAATGAGGACTGCAAACAATCCCTCACATATCTGTGCTGCTCGTCCCTCCTCAGGGGGAAAACTCCTCACACTCCTCACACTCCTCCCCTGCTCCAGAGTGGGGTCCCTCCCACAGGGGAGAGCCCTCTAAGAACTGCTCCAGTGTGAGTCCTTCCCATGGGCTGCACTTCTCCATGAGCTGTTCCAGTGTGGATCCCTTCCATGGGGTGCAGTCCCTCAGGAACGGGCTGCTCCAGCATGAGTCCACCACAGGATCACAAGTCCTGCCAGCAAACCTGCTCCAACACGGGCTTCCCACAGGGACACAGAACTCTTTGGGCATTGTCCTGCTCTGGCATGGGGGCCTCCCCAAGTGCAGGGGGGTCTCTGTTCCCCGAGGACCCCCATGGGCTGCAGGGCCACAGCTGCCTCACCACAGGCTGTACCACAGGCTGCAGGGGAATCCCAGCTCTGACTCCTTGGAGAAACTATTTCAGACCTTTAGGTAGTTTGGGGTCTGGTTTGGACCTAATGATGGGCAAGGGACATAAATGGGATGGCTACAGGCCTCTTGTATCTCATTTCTATCACATGGTTGCCTGGAGTTCATGGTGCCTGACCTTTTGACAAAGTGGATTCCATTAACTCTCTCCCCTTTTCCCCCTTTTGGGGACTGTTGCCACCCCTTTGTCACCTTCTGCACCACCTGAGGTGCTGTGCTTCTCCACACCTCCTGCCCTTCCTTCAGCACTGTCCTGGGTGTCTGCAGGGCTGTTTCTCTCCCGTATTTTTACTCCTCTCCAGCTGCAATTCTGCAGGATTTTTTGCCCCTTCATATATCTGTTATCCCAGCAGTGCTACCACTGTCCCTGGTGGGCTCAGCCTTGGCCAGCAGCAGGTCTGTCCTGGAGCTGGCTGGCATTGCCTCTGCTGGACATGGGGGAAGCTTCTGGCAGCTTCTCACAGGAGCCACCTCTGTATCCCCTCCACTATCAACTCCTTTCCAGGCAAACCCAACCCAGGTGGGGTGTCAGTGCTGAGGCTGTGGAGAGTTTCTGCTGCTTTTGCCTCCAAACCAGACAGACAGTCTGGCCCTGCTGCAAGCCAAAGGTGCCCCATTGCTAATTTAACATCTTAGTTTCTGGTTAGTTTCCATTACACATAGAACATGTCACAGTTTTCACTCTTTTTTTTTCTTTTTCTTTTTTTTTTTTTTTTTAAACTTATCATATCCTCAAAGCCTGTTTCTGAAGGGTGAATGGATTATTTATTGCACAGTGCAGTTTTGTGAGGATCTGTGGAAATGGCATCTGGTCTCCAAATGGAGACCACCACCCCCCCACTCCCAGGTCCTTAAGAGAACATGACAGTAATTGAGCAATAATAAAATGTTTCAGGAGGAGTGTCGGAAAGTTCAGAGTGGTGTGGGGGAGTTATAAATCTGGGCTGAATTTGGCTTGAGGAAGAAACCCCGTTATAAACTTATTAGCTGCTGACACTGTGCTTCTCTCACCTTGCCCAAGATGTAAAGCTCACCTCAACACCGTCACGCTGCCTTTCACTTGCACCTGCCTCAAGGTGCTGCTGTCTCAGGCACTGCTCTGCCTCCTGGGGGATCAGTAGCAGAGATCAAGCACATGATTTACTACATGTGATGGGCTCTGGCCAGACCTCTGTGTGTTGTTCCAACTGAGACAAACCTTCTTCCCACTGAGCTGGAGTTTGGGCTGCTCATTCCTGCAACAAGAACCTTGGCCAAACCTTTAGATGTGCAATTTGTACATCTCAGAGTGATTTGTTTCAAAATATTGAAGCCTTGGCTGCAGTTTTCTTCAAACTATCTTTTCATTACCTAGGTGGAGACTTATCCATCTTTAGAGTCCTCTGTTCGTTATTGGTGTTTCTAATTTGTGTCTTTCAGAAAAGATTTCTCTTTTCCTGTCCTCCTCTGAATGACTGATGGGTTTAGAAATAAATCCAGAGTTTCAAATTCCAAGATGGGTATCTCTTAGCATTGGAAAGCTGTTTCTGATGGGTTAAATTCTACTCTTGGATTGCAAGAAGTTGCCTCCAAATTTCAACCTAAAATCTTACAACTTGTCTAAGGAAATTCCATGGGCTGTTACTACACACAGTGGCGGGAAATGGACTTTTCCAAATGGTGACTGATCTCACCTATTTTACCTTTCTCTTTTGGACATGGATGAAGGTGCATTTCCACGGTTGGTAAAGGTGTCTCGGTGGTGACTTTGTGTTGGACATCTCACTCTGAGACCATGAGCTGATACTGTTGCTTAAAAATGATTTCTGACGTGGTCTGGGATCATCATCAGCCAAGGGGTTTGTCTTCAGTAATTTTTGACATCTATTGTGCAGTTATTTCTTGATCCAGGTGATGGACAGCTTGTGGTGGCCCCTGGTCAATCTGTCAAACCCATGGTCCCATCAAGGACTGAAACTGAATCTTCCTGTCCGTAGAAGGAAAATAATGTGATGCATCTCTTCCAAACTGGTCCTTGAGTGTCCTGCATTCAGCCAAAATGACTCAGAAACGTGTAAGGAGTCTAAAAATATTGGTCTGACTGAAAAATCTTTCCTTCATCTGGCTTTGTGAATCTTGTGAACTCTTGTTTCTCCAATCAGTGGTTACAAAATACATCTCAGTGTCTTTTGGAGAGAGTTGTGGAGGGACCACGCATTTAATTAGGAGCGGTTGCATACATCAAAATAAATCCCTGCAAAAAGTGACATTTTTAAGGAGATCTCGTGATAAAATCGCTCTGGAGGCAAAGTTAGGGTTTCCCAGTATCACATTTAATTAACTTAGTCTGACTTTTATAGGGCTTTGTGTTATGCATTTCGTTCTTCAGTAAACAAATGGCAGAAAATTAAAGCAGAGCAACTGCCAATGAACAGTAAATTTAATTGAAAAATAATGAGTTGCCATGGGGTGCTGTAGGGTTGTGCAAAGATAACGTTATTTATCTTGGAAAAGTTCCACTTGCATTTGTCAAGACATGATATATGTATTAGGGGAACAAAAGGAAAAAATACAACACGAGATGGGAAAGGGCTAAGGCTGGATTCCTCATCCTGAATTTGGGGCTGGAGTTTGGTGGAGTGAAAAACTGATTTCCTGTGCTCTGTGGCAGCTCAGTACAATTTCCATCCGATGCATCACCAAGTGAGATGTGGTGTCAGGAAGAGAAGTGACTGGAATTTTTAAGGTCCAGATGAGCAGGAAGGAAGATGAGCATCAATATCACAGGAGGGGAGAAACATGTGAAACGATCTTGGTTCTCATGGTGAAACAAGAGACTAGATCTGAACACTCCCTCTGCTTTTCACATCTATTTCAAGGGAGATTGAGTGTCTGCAAAACAGCAGAGCGAGCACTTGGATAAAGGTGCTGAATTAAGGCAGCAGTGAGAGATGTCTTAATCTTGGGTTAAAGAGATACATTTGTATCCCCGGGTTTGTTCCTCTTTGAGAAGCACTGATTGAATAACTGGGCTGTGAGCAGCAAGAACAGTTTGAAGTTGCTCACTGGCAGCGCTCATCCCACTGACAGAGTGAGCAGAGCTGCTCCACAGTTTCAGTGGAGAGGCAGATGCCAAGCCCAGGGTGCCTGTGGGCTAAGAGGGTGTCCTGGGCATCCCAGCCCTCTCCCTGTGGATGAGCCCTCTGTCTCCCTGCACACCTTTCTGGGATTGCACACATGTGAAATGTGATGTGTAGCAGCTCCTTTTTTGCAACATCTGGTTTCCAAGCCCATCATTTCCCAGCAGCTCCCACTATGCTGCAAACCCCACCTTATTTACAGCCTTCACATTTGGAGGGCTCAACAGAGCCCGAATTTGGCTGACATTTGCAGGTTCCTGCTTTTCATTTCGACCCATTCTTGCTTTATTTTTAGCTGTTATAAAATGACACATGTTTCCGTCTTTTAGGTAATGAGATGCTTTCCACTTAATTCAATCACTAGTTAATTTGATCCTCTATTTAATTTGTTCCAAACGTCTGGAAGCAAAGTTCTGTATCTTAAGTATATGTATATATTACACACATAGCTTCCACCCCTTGCTCTGATCGTTCTCCTTCCTCTAAACAAGCCTTATAATTCAATCTTAGGCTATTGAAACTTGCCATTTAATTAATAAGAAAAGCCCAAATCGAAGCAAGATAGAAGGAAAAGAAAAGGTTTAAGGAATGAATCCTGGTCATAAAAGATGACTGTGACTGAAAGTTGCCTCATGGAGTGCCTGCTGTTGGCTAATAACTCTGCTACGGGCTATCAAATCCATGAGGGTGAATTGATGGGAAAAAAATCTTTTAGGAAAATGTTAGGGATAAATATGAACAGCCCCGTGGTGCGACAAGATTCAAGGCTCTTTGTGATATAAGGGCACATAAACCCAAAAATGTGGTGCAGCAGAGTTTCATCTGTCACGCCGAGGCCTTTGGAGCTTGGAAATCAGATGGTGAGGGAATAACACTGCTGCAGCCTGTGCCAAATCCGTGTTGTCTCCAGCGCTGTCAGGAGCACCCACCAGCACTCCATAAAGCTTTCACTTCCATCCCCAACAGATCCCTGAAAGCCCCTCACCCAGCCGGTGTAATCGAACACTCACCTCGGTGCTCAGCTCAGAGCTGACCTTTTTGGCTTCAGAGTCAACAGATCAGCCCATCTGAGTGTCACATCCAGCTGGGAGCTGGGACTGGATCCGTTCTCAGCTGGCAGAGCTGTGGGGGTGTGTGCCTGCACAGCCCAGCATCTTGGCCACAGGATGAGCGGTTACAGGTAACACCTCCCAGTGCTCCTGTGCAAAGGGCAGGGAGAGCAGACACGATGGGAACCTGCGGCTTTCCAGCCCTTGGCTCAGGTGTGTTGGTGCCATGGGGTGGGTTCTCACACATCCCAGTTGGAGCAGCAGCTCAGAGGAGGGCTGCAGGAATCCTGTCAATGGATCCCCATGGTATTCTGCCAGGAAGTTGCCAAAAATCCTGCCATGCAACTGCCTTATTCCCAGCGTGTGCCTGGAGGTGAGCTTGGGGTGTTTCCCAGTCTGAGCAGTCACAAGTGTTGGGATGCCCCTGAGAGGTGCCAGCTCAGAGAGAGCTGGGCATGGAGAAGGCAGTGCCCCTCTGAGACACATCCTGCCTCAGCAGGGAACCCAGCTTGCAGTTAGTTTGCTTTGGGAGGTGATGGCAAGGGAAAGCCAAGCCAGCCAGCAGCTCCACAAGTACCATGAGCTGTGCTGCTTCCCCAGCACACACACCCCCTCCCTGCCTCTGCTGTATGACCACGAGTGGGCTCTTCCCTGAAAAGGCATGAAGGTTGTGTGAGATCTGTTGGGGTTTTCAAGGCTGGAAGAGACATGTGGGTATGGCTGTATTAGACACTGGCACTGCTGGCAAAAGTGTTTTCCCACACAGGCAGTTTTTGGTGGCTTCCCCCTGCCCTTGGTCCTGCCCTGCTGGGGGTGGCTGTTCCCAAGGCACAGGGGCAGGAAGGTGTGGGATGTTCAGGATGATTGCAATGCCGGGACAGGGGAAAATGGAGGTTGTAAACAACTGAGAGAAACCACCCAAAAGCTGAGGGGAGAGGTGGGGAGGGAACAACCCCACGATCTGTTTAGCGAGCAGTGAGGCAGCGTTGGCTGGGATTCAGTTCCCCCACGAGATGGAGACAGCGCTGCTGGTTTCAGTTACTTTCCAACTGTGGTGCAGGAACAATTTGTCTCAATAAATTGTACAGAATAATGCAACAGGACAGAGCTCTCGAGAGGGCATGAGGGTTTTTATGGGAACCATAGGATGAATATTAACAAACAGATCCTGTTGCTATTGCTTACTGGTGGTTTGTGACCTGAGCTCCACAGCCCTTTGTGGCCTGTGTGCCACAAACTCTAAGCTAATGCCCTCTGATCTCCATGGACCAGTTTGTTTGATGGTGTCTCTGGTTTATGTGATGGGGATCTGTTGCTGTGCCACTGTGTGGAGTGGAGCTGAGCCCTCCCTCTCACCCAGCAGCCACCCAGGACAGCACGAGCATCAGTGTAATGAAACTCCTAGAGAGGGAGGAGGCTTTTAACTCCTTCGCAGAAATAAAATCATCATTTTTGCTGCTTTCACCTCTCTTGCTGCTTTCATGAAGCAAACTGCTTCAGCATTCCTCCTGTGCCACTCTTCCCACAGATGTGATGGTGGCTTCAGGACAGCTCAGGATTCCCTTGGGAGGACACTCTCAAGAGTGTAGACCATAGTGAGAAGACAAGAGGGAATGGCTTCAAACCAAAGGAGAGTAGATTTAGGTTAGATGTTAGGAAGAAATTTTTCCCTATGAGGATGGTGAGATCCTGGCACAGGTTGCCCAGAGAAGCTGTGGCTGCCCCATCCCTGGAAGTGACCAAGGCCGGGTTGGACAGGACTTGAAGCAACTTAGTCTAGTGGAGGGTTCTCTGTATCTGGCAGGAGTTTGGAACTAGATCTTTAAGGTCTCTTCCAAGCCAACCCATTCCATGATAATTCCTGTCTCTGCCATTGCTTTCCTCTCTGGTCTTGGTCACATCACTTCACCAGTGTGACGTGGGGCTGTGTTCTGATGTGCCACTCACAGACAAGCCCAGGGAAGTTTTTTCTGGATATTGTAATGCACCTGGCAGGAAACTGGGCTTTGCTGGGTGTTTTGCATGATGCACTTCAATATAACGAGTAAGTGGAGAAGCATAAGAGGATCAGTGTCAAAGATTGCCAGCAGTGAAGGGGAATGTGCTGAGAGATGCATGGTGATGGGAGCACTTTGGGCCCTTTATTGACTGCAGTGTCTGGTCACAGTACTGACCATCTCTCTCTCCTTCTGGCCTGTCTGAATCTCAGTAATTTTAGTTTTTATTTTTGAAAACACATTTCATGTTCCCAAGCAGCACAAAGGAGCTGCTGCTCTGCTGAGCTGCTCCTGAAGCTGCTGTTATTTTGATGCCATGTACCTTAGGAGAGTGGGCACCCCACTGTGATCCAGGGACTGATCCTGCATCCACCATCACCCCATGGCACTCTCCACTGTCAATGCAGTGGGTGCAGGAAGAGACCTGGCACACACCTACAGAGCCTCTGCTCATCTCTCCTGTCTTCCAGACCTGTCTCATCTCCTTTCACCACCATCTAAATCTCCCTCCTCTTCCCACCCCGATGAAAAGCAAACCTAATAGAAAAAGCAGTGCTAATGATCATGACCCTACTACTATTTTATTTCCAATTGGCAGCTCATGCAAGCAGCCCTATTTTCTGTTCTAATAGGAAACTTTATGATGTACCAAATTGCCCTGTAATAGCCTGTGCTGAGTTGCCTCCTGAAAGGTAAACGAGTTTGAATTTTTATGATCAGTTATTATTACTTTTTTTGCCTATTCCATAAAAAAAGAAGGTGGGGATTGCATTAAAGGGACCCCAAGGTTGCAAACTGGAGCTGCTGGGAGCCAGGTGGTGCCTTTGGAGGGCTGCAGGTGTGGGGCAGTGCTGCTCACAGCTGCCTGACCGTGGCTAGTGGCTCTGTCCCCTACTCGTGCTGGATGTCACCTCCTGGTGAACAGACCTGCTCACCTGAGGACTCACCTGGATGCTGAAGGGTGGAAGAATTGGCTTGGCAGCCACACAAGGGAGGGGTTTGGGACATCAAAGCCCAGGCGATATTCTGAACGTTATGGAGTGCCATCTCCTGGCTTGATAGGAATTAACTGGGACTCCCACACTGGGTACCCTCCACAGGCAGCCGGGGCAGCTGCTCCTGCTGCCTTTAGGCTGATGTCCAGGTCAGGAAATTATCCAGGGAGGCAGCAGCAGGATATGGGAATGCCCAATCCAGAGCTGCTCACCCATGCTGGGTGGGGAGAGCTCATTTGCCAGTAATGGCTTTGTGTGCATTAGAGTGGCTGAGCCCTCACACAACCCAGGCTGGAAGTGACAGGACTCTGGGACATCCCATTAGCATTGTCCACTGTGTTTCATAGTGGACAAGCAGCAGGGAGGTGTGGCATGTGATCCGGGGAGGGATTAGGCAGGAAATATTCCATGGGCATCGGGGCATCTACTTTATTTTAGCTAAAATTTGGTGTCTAAATATTTTCCTGACCTTGCATGAAGGTGGCTGCAAAGACCATCCTTTAATCATCTCAGTGCCTGCTGGTATTTGTGAAAACATGTGATTTTGGTAGCTGGACCAGGCTGGTGAGCTGGAGACTCAGAAGCTGGAGCAGTAAAGATCAAGTCCTTCCTGGTAACAGTTTGTCCTGTCCCCTGGTTATGGTCAAGGCTGATCCTCCCTGAGGAGCTCCTGTCCCAGGTTGGTCTGTACCCCAGGTACTTTTAATCACTTCCTGTAGCCATCACATCTCCATCAGCTGATGGCAACTCTGATAAACCTGAGGGCATAACAGGGAACCATTTATGTTAAAACGATTTAAAATCAATTGAGGGAGTGCACTTTTCATTTTTTTTCATTATGCATATTTTTTGAGTAACTAAAAATTGTTTGAAAAATCTGCAGGATCTCTCACTAAGTAGTTCAACAGAAAAAGGAGATCTGTAATGGTGAGAAAAAAAAGCAATGGTTTTGTGAAAAAATGATCATACACTTTCCACTGAAGTGCTTGGTAAAATCCTGTGACTAAAAATACTGTACAGAATTTTGCAGTAACATTTTATCTTTGGTTGAACAAATGACATTTAAATATATCTAATGCCAGAATCTGTGTTTAGAAGGTTGACCATCAATGCCAATTACTGTAGCTGTGTGAATATAAATATGATTTTGATGATGATGGTGATGAGGATGATTGCTTTGCCTGGTACAGCTCCAGAGCTGGGCAGCCCCCCTGGACCTGCTGCTCTGTTCACTTCCCCCCATCTTGATGTGCATCCATGAAAGCAGAGAGCTCCGAGACAGCCCTCCAATCGTTTGAATAAAGGGGGGGTTAGTGGAGCTGTGTATGTATTTATAGAAACTTCTGTTGCTTGCCTGTCTCACTCGACTGTCACTGCTATCTAACAGCAAACCAAATCCCTGGTGCACTTTGTGGCAGGCAAGTGGGGTACCTGTGTTTACTGGACACTGGTTTTGGGGGCCCTGGGAGGTGGGACAGTCCCTGGGCACTGGGACAGTCCCTGGGCTGAGCTGTGTCGGGGGTGGTGGTGGCTGGTGCGTTGGGTGCAGGATGGATTGGAATTCAGAGCCTCTGAGAAGTGACTAACAACAGCCAGGGCTGGTTCCCAAGGATCCCACCTCTGCTCAGAAAGCTTTTGGAGTGGCCAGTTGGAAGGTGACAAGCTCCTTCTGCCCATCCATGTGTCTGACTAATCCCAAAAATAGCTCATGGAAACCAGCTCTCCCTGGAAAAGCTGCAAATCCATTTCAGTATGTCTGGTTTGAAAATTCCTGCCCTGAGTGAGACCAGCAGCCCACATGTGCCTGACTCACCTCCGTGGCTTTGGGAGACATGGGCATCCTCCTTCACCTCCTTCAGTGAGAGCCTTCCATGGAGCCAAGGGGTTCTTTCCTTCTCCAGGGAGACCAGAGGAACCTCACAGCAGAAAGAAATAAAAAGCAGATTCTCAAACTTTTAAAATTTAGTGCTGGGAGTGATGAAAGAAAGGGCAATCATTCTCTTGGATTCACTTACTGTCCAACTTTTGGAGACAAGATTACTCACTCTTTCCCTGTGGAGAGGGCAGAAATGAACATCAGGTGCTCTGACATGATTTAGGCAATTACCCACCCCAGCCTGGCTGTGTAACACCAGTGAGCATCCTTTTGCAGTGATAGTTATGCAGTTCCTAAGACAAATCTCCTGGCAGAGAGCCGGAGTGGCCGAAAGCAGATCAGGCTGGGGTGCTCAGCGATGGCTTTGCCGACTCCTAACTCATCCCTTGCCTTAGTCCTTTACACCTACCAACACCCTGCTTCAGTTTCTTTTCAAGCTGTCTGTTTATTATATGTGGGTGAAATCTGCTCATGCTGTACTGTTTATTAGTCCAAAACTGAGGTCAGGCAGGTTGGATTTCTTTCCCGAGTGCTTTTATAATATTTGTGTTAGCTGGGCAGCTAAGTGCTGTCAGATGTAGTGGCAATGGAGCTTGCTGCTGTTGAAATTTTTATGGTTTCATGCATTTTACAGCATCACCTGTCAGACTCCAGCAATCATGATGTCACCTGTAGTGGAATATATAAATTTGAACAGAGGAGACTGGAGCTAAGGGAGTTCTTCAGTAATCTGGGCTCCTTTCTCCCCTCCTCCTCTAGAGGGAAGGCTGGGAGGTCTTAAGACATGGTGAAAGAGAAGGAGCAGAGCTGTGCTCCCCGGGGCTTTGCCCCAGCCGTTCTGCATGATCTGGGCAAAATCGCTGCCTTCACTGTGCCTGTGGTTTCCATACTGCCTCTTTGTTCTGCTGGCTGTGTCTCCAGGGATGTGGTCCTGTATTCATCCTGAGACATGGGAAAGGCTGGGGCGGTGCTGGGGAGTCTCCTGTGGCTGTGCTGTAGGCTGGTACCCCGTGTGTGGGATGGAAAATAGGGTGCCATGGGCTGGCAGGGAAGGATGGAAGGAAGGATGGCTTTACCAGGCAAGTTTTGAAGCATTTATGAAGGGAGTGATGGGACAGGGTATGTTCTATGTGAATAAGCACCTTGGCATACCCTCTGCCTGTTGCACTCATGGACTCCTCATGACCAGCTCTCTCCTCCCAAGCAGTTTGGTCTCAGCCCAGTTTTAGTGTCATTGCAGCTTGGATTTCCAATTTACATCAACAGCACTCAGAGAGAGTGAACAAAGGGCCTAAGGAGCACGAGGTCTTGTTGAGTGTGAGCTGTCAAAGCCCAGTGGAGGTGTGAGCTGTGTGGTGGAGGGTGGGAGGACATGCTCTGCTCGCCGTGTTGGGCACTGGAATGGGTGTGACTCCTGGTCATACCTTCAGATCACCCATGGCCCACACTCTCCACTGAAAGAGGGGTTCAGAGATGCATGGAAGGATTCAGCCACAGGTCAAGCAGCAGCTCTGCTCTGTGTTTCTAGAAGCAGGAGCATGATTGTGTTTTATCCTGGTTCTCCTCACTCAGTGTAGTCTTGTCCCTGCAAACACTCCCTTAATTAAGAATCAAAACAGCATTAAGATAACCTATGTGGCTTAGTGACCCTAAATGAAGACATGGAGCTGAGCTGCAAACCCTCAATAAAAATGGCTCAAGAACTCAGTGACCAGGTTTTAGGAGCTCTGTAAGTGATACACATCTCAGGGTATCGTCAGGCCTCAATGAATCTGGTTCTAATAATCGCTATTTACTGAGGTTTCGCAGCTATGCCAGAGGTACGTATCTGTTACCTTGTGGTCCAGCCTCAATAAGTGTGTTTTTAATAATCAATTGGTACTGCAATAATAAACAATAATTGCTTTATTAAATATGAATTTGAACATGTTCTGCATTTCAGTCGTACTGAAATCACTGTCTGTTTTTATTTTCCTTTTTACTCTTTTTACCAGCTATTGGTACCAGTGTGCACCAAGCATTACTGTTCCTTATAGGGTTTTGCTGACTTTGCCTGATTTATAACTCATGACAGTATTTCGGTGCTCTGTTCCTACCCCAATCTAAGCAGTCTATCAGTTGCTTCCAAGCAATCTTCCTGGGAGGAATGTTGCAGTCTCTCTTATGGATCATTAACTGGAAATGAACCTGGGGCCTTCAGATGTGAACACACTGCCACACAAGCAAGCAGGCCAACACTTTTAGTTGACAGCGCAAGTTATAGTGGGATGGGACTCTAATCTTTTACAGAAAAACCAATAATTGAAGAGAAAAGTTGATTTCTTGCAGTGCCATTGAAGAAGCTTTATTGTTTTCTGAGCCTGTGTCTCAGCTCAGGTCTTCAGAGCCAGGTGATCCCATGGCTCAGACATCCCAGCTCACCTGCCCTTCCTGCAGTGGGTACAGCCATGGGAGTGGTCTGGGGGTCCAGGCAGGGCTGCAGGGATGCCCTGTGCTTCTCTGGCCAAACCACACTGCTTCCCAGACTGCAGTGCTCCGTGGAGAAGGGCGTGGAAATATGAGGAGGTTTGTCTTCTTCCCATCAGCATCTAAAGCAAGTTTTCTTTCCAGGGCTGGTTCAGGATTCTGCAGAATGCGATTGAGTGTGATGAAATATTCAACAGGCCAGTCTGGGACAACAAGTGGGGAACACAAGTAGTGTCCATGATCCACATCACTCTGACCAAACACCCAGTTGGTTCATCTTGCATCTTAAATCTTCTCTAATTTCTGAATTTGTCAACCTTTAGTATCACCATGCTTGGAAATACTCTGCACTCCCAAGGCACAGCAGCTGTTCCTGTACCTGCATGGAAGAGAAACAGGAACTGCTCCTGCACCTTCTGCTTTGATTTCATTTGAGGAAAGCTTTGTATCCCAGTCCCATCCCCACCTTCTCAAACAACCTTCAGTGTTGGGTCAGACCACGCTCCTCTCCCCAAAGTGGGACCTTGTGTACTCGTTAGTGGCTCTGGGGTGGGATGAGTGTTTATCCCCCACTTTACCATCCCACACAGCTCACCCCAGAAGGCGGAGGGAGGAAGTGCTGGTGCACCCCTGTGGCTGCCAGACCCCTCTGAGCAACGAGAACCGTGTGTGTGTGTGTGCGTTCCTCGCGTATGGTGAATGTCACATCGCATTAAGGCACATCAAGCCCTAACGGGTGCAGAGTTCGATGCCTTTAATTAGTCCAGTCAAAGGCAGGAATTCCCTTCTGCTGGGTGAGTCTGCTCCCATGACAAGAAGATTATTGGCCTCAGCTTGTGATCATCGAGCTTGGAGTTTTCCATCCCACTTTAAGTCATTTGCAATTTTCTGTTCCTCATGCTGGTAGTTTTGAGGGGCTGGTTTTGTTCCAGGAGGGCAGGAGGTCAAAGCATTTTGGTGAATGGCAGCAAGCCCTGTCCCCAGTGCCTCTCTGGACAAGTCTGCTCACTCCTGGGCTACCTCTGAACTAGACATTTCTGTGTCTGTCTGGACCTAACAGAGAGTCTGGGAGTGAACCAGGACCTTTCTGGGGAATGCTGGTGGTGTCTGGTAGACATCAACTGGCTCATGGTATTGAGAAATACAGTGTGGAACACACTGAGGGATAGAAATCATAGAGTCATAGAATGGTTTGGATTTGGAGGGACTTTAAATCTAATCTTGTTCCAACCTTCTAGCAAGAGCAGGGACAACTTTCACTAGACCAGGTAGCTCCAAGCCCCATCCAGGTAGTCTTGAACCTGTGAGGAGACATGTCACCATCCTTCAGCTGCTTCAGCAGAGTTGCTTACCAGTAAACCACTGGTAGGTGGTTGTGTGTGAGCAGTCCCATGTTGCTGCTTGTCTCTGCTCCTGACTGATCCTATTCAACCACCTCTCCATCCTCAGGGTTATAAACATCTTGGGGCAGAGCTGAGCTCCAGCACTGTGGGGCCCAAAGACCCATGGAGAGCTGCTCTGGGCTCCTGTTGCCTGGAAGCTGCTCTGGCTGTGGTGAGTGTGGATAAATTCTTGCATACCTGTGCTGTTGTCTGAAAGGTCTAAAATGTCCATTTCTAGGATGTTTGAACATCCCCACCCTATGTGTCTTTCTACTTTATTTTTTCTTGTGAACATTAAGATTTCTTATGCCATTATATATCATCCCATTACTGGAGATGATGTGATAGAGGGGAAATAGCTTAATTCCATATTTTGTCTCCTTTTTATAATTTTTTTTTGGTTTAAGCTAAGCTCTGCAGGAGCTTGAGTGTATTGTTCCTTTGTCAGAGCTGTAGAAAGGTTTTTGTGTCTGACTGCTTGTCCGTTTTCTCAGCTGAGTACAGTATTCCTCCCTTGACTCTTTGATACCCTGAGATTTTCTCTTGCCACAGCAAAACTACTAAACTTTTGGCTTAAATGGATCTTTGTTTTGGTAACTTAATGCTATCACCTCTGAAAAACAAGTCTGAGGCTTGAAAGCAACTCCAGAGTATCTCACAGGTCTACATAGAAGTGGATCAAAGGTCTGGTGAGCAAAGTGTATTCTTGACACCTGTAAATAAGAACAAATTGTTTGGGAGTACACTAAATATTGTGGAAGCACGTGAGAACTAGAGATGCTTGGAGTATTTGTTGGATTTACTGCAGCAAACTTGAATTCTGTATCAGAGATAAAATGAGCACTTGACAGACCAGAAGTCTTAAAATTTAATAAATTTTTGGAGGTTTGGGATGTGGATCTCAGCTGATAGAAGCACAGATCACTGAGATGAATAAGATCTTTTTCAAAACTGTGCAGGTGAGATAAACACACAGATTGCAGCTTTTAGTGAAGTCTCAGGAAGCAAAATGCTGGGCTGGTCCTGTGCTCAGAACTGACAGACACCATGGGTTGAAGTTTCTGGAGACCCTCATGGTGGTTATTTTGGGCTAGTTCATAACTCAAACTCCAAACCAAGTTCTCAGGCTGGGGGTTCTCATGTGCCCCTGGGACCCTGTGGCCACGGGCAGGGAGGGGATATGGACATGGCCCTGACTGATGCTTCCTGCCTGCAGAGGCAGCTCTGTCTGCAAGAGTCAGCATCCAAGATTTAAGGTCAGCCAGGATGAATAATTTCCAGAGTCTGGCAGCTTTCCAAGTCACCCCTGTTGTGGATATTACCCCACATAAAGACCACTGTGATATGCTGGGTCTTTGGGTTGGAACACTATTTTCCTAGCAAATGACTCCGTGGTGCACCTGGGATGCAGTGATTGATGAGGCAGATTTGCATGAAGGATAAATGCTGAATAAATGCAGGGAATCACACAGGGGCTGTTGGCTGGAAGCTGGAAGGGGCTGTGCTGGAGAGGAGAGGAGAGCAGGGCAGAGCAGAGCAGAGCAGAGCAGAGGGAGGCAGTGAAACCCTGCTCAAGCCATCCAGGCCCTGTGTTTAGTCAGGTGCAGCCCAGCTCATGTGCACAACCCTCCTGTTATCTTACCTTAAATAAAACGTCAGTGGGACGTGTCAGAAAGAAAGGCCCTGGCTCAGACACCATGAAAGGGAAGTTTATTTAAGTAATTACCAATGAGGCAGTGGGTGCTTCCTGAGAATTAATGACTGCTGGGCTTGATGGCCTCTGCCCAGTCCTCCGGAAAACAGCCCAAGCTGATGGTCTGGTGGTGTGTAGGGAGGTGCAAGTACACGTGGGGTGTGATGCGTGGGTGACACTGGTGTTGGTGGCTCTTGGGGAGGTGGCTCAGCAGAACAGAGCAGAGATTCTTACAGAGTCTTGGGGGAATTCCTTGGCTCATTTAATTGCAGTGATTGTGAGCTGACTTCCCAAAAGGTCTTTGGAATGCTGAGCTTTAATATCCTCTGCCATGGTCAGAGGGAGGTAACCTTGGTTCCTCCCTAGTCCCTGAACTCCAAAGAACCAACACTGGTGTCCTGACTCAGAAGATTTGGCTTGGTAGTTTTGAGACTGATCTTGTTTGGTTTCCACAGCTTGTTATGCTTCTCTTGCAGTCTGGTAGACTTTCCTTTTCCTTTGGCAGTTCTGTCTGAAAAACCACTGAGCTTTCTAGTACTGTAATAGCCATCATTAATAATGATACCTTTAAATTTTAGTCAGCCTTTCTAAAGTGTTTTCACAACTGTCTTCTTTGCTAATTGCCTTTCCCCATTGTCCTGAGGAAACTTGCATTTTCTGGAAGTTCTGCCAAGGAAGGAGGGGGGACTTGGCTCTGATATTTTTATATTTTTCCTAAGCAGCCATTGTCAGCTGGTGGAGCAGAAATAGTTTTGCCCAGAATGTGGAGATAAAAGGCCCCAGAACACCAGTAAGCAAGTCAGGAAACAACTAGCCTGAGATGGGAGGTTGGAGCCAGCTCCTGCAAAGGGGCTGTGGGTCAGTCCCTGCCTCACATCTGCTCATCAAGCAAAGGGCCAAGTGGAGCAGCAGAAATGGAGTACTCCCCACATAACCACACTTTTCTGTGCTCCCATCATGCAGGAGGACAAGGCTGGGGCATTCCTCAGGCAAGTGAGAGGGAAGGGACCTGTTTGGTGCTTGGGATGGGTGTCCCTGCAGGTGTGGGTAGAGGTACTCTGGTGGCTGCAGGGAAGGGGAGTGGGAGCATGGGAATAGTGAGGTGTGCCCTGAGCTTCTTTCTTAGCTGAGATGGAGCAGGAGAATTTGGAAAAGTCCTTTCCTGTCCTCCACAGAGCTGTATGAATCCCCATTCATCTCTCCACATATGCAGTGGTTGTTCCAGTTGTCCATCCTTTAACCCCAGACATAAACCTATGAACCCTTGTCCTCTAATCTGTCCCAGTCACAAGAAATTTCAAATTATTCTGGGATTTTCAAACTGTCAAAAGGACATCTGCTGTTCCTTCCTTTTCCAATGCTGCCTGAGCCACCAGCTAGGTCAGATAATAATGGTGGTGTCAAGAAGTGGCTGAAATGGGGATGTCAATAGCCATGAACTTGGGTGAAGGGAGGGTTACACTTGGTTTAGAGTCTGTCCCAGCCTCGTGGCTTTAGCAGTGCTACTCAAGGACACCAGCTCTATCGGGAAGTCAACTCCAGAGCACTTGCCCTGGTTTCTAACACATCCAGATCTGGATCCCTGAAGGGGGGTGACGCAGAAAGTGGCAGGTGGGACACACTGTGGGCAGGTAAATCTGGAAAAGGTTTGCTGGTGGAGCCCAGCTTATATTTCACTTGAAACCAAGGCATCCCTGGGACACTTTAAGTGAAAAATGATCATTTTTCTGATAAATTGTAATGACAATTTCCAGCTAACTCTAAACCCAGGCTTTTCTTTCATGCAGACCCTTTTTTCTCAGTGTTCCTGCCCCCCTGACCATGCCACGCCAGCAATCTGCAGGATGCTGAGGGTTGGAACTGAGGAATTGTTGGTGATCAGGGCGTCCTAAATGCCAGGAGCAGATGCAATAAAGGACTGTTCCTTTCCACTTGAAATGCCTGTTGCATTTGCCAGGCAGCCAACACTGTAAATTCATTCTGACTATTTAAAAAGACCTTTTAAAGCTTTTGAATGGTTTCTGGCTCATTCTGTGGCAATAAAACCATAGTGCCTGAGAGTCAGACGTTCAGGACCTTACCAAGTAACTAAATAGAAGATACTTAGAAGCATTGTCAAGTGCTTAGGAACAAGATAATTATGCTGGCCCTTACCCTGTTGTTTGCATACTCATAATCACTGTCCAGGACTCTGTCTAATGACATTTGGGGTTACTATGAAACAAAGAAATAGGGTAGGGATTTGCAAAATGGGGATCCCACCTGCTGTGGGGAGGTGGAACAGTTGTGTCAAGGAAACAGGCAAAGAAGGGAAGATGGTGAGTTTGCCTTGTCATCCTGCTCACAGCACCAGGAAATCAAACATTGCTTGTCTGGTCTGGTTCTCTAAGGGCAGATTTCACCTGATCCCTTCAGATGTCTCTTCAGAATGAGACAACACAGTGTTACCTGTTTTCTCTCCTGTCCTGGTTAGGGTGGGAGAAGGGCTTGCTTCCTGCTTTTCCTACAGCTGGTATTCAGCTCCAAAGGTGTCAAGCTTCTCTGGTAGGGAATCCAGCTCTTTGGAAGGGGAAGTACCATGTGTCCTACCCTGATGCTTTCCCTAGGCATCTGCTTTTTGTTGGATTGGAGTCAGGACACTGAACTAGGTTGGACATTTGGTGTGGCAATTTGGTCATCCCAAACTCAGGTTGAGTTGATGTGGGGAATGTTGGCTTTCACTCTGGAACAGGACAAGCTACAGAGCACTGGATATTTTTTGACTGGAATATGTTGCTGCCCACCCTCACAATTGAGGTAAGTTGTTGCAGGTCCCTTGAGATTCACAGGCTTGATCTGGGGCTGCTTAAGACCAGAGCCCTGTGCCTGGGAGGGATGTCAGCCCAGACTACCACAGAACTTCCCAGTGATCATTCTCCTACCTTGGGGATGACACTTGGCCTCCACTTCACCCTTGCACACAGGAACCCATGACTGTTTGGGCTGATCCCACCCTGGTTCTCTTGACCTGGGAGCGGTGATCACTCCCTGAGGAGTCCAACCATGAGAGCCTGAGGAAAGGAGAGCTCAGCAGCTTTAGTGAGACACTACAAAGCTCAATTGGAGCTCCACAAAATGCATCTGCCTTTCTCTGACACCCCTCATCATGGGAGCCCTGGGGACAGGCTGGTGGTCACAGAGGCCACTAAAGTGACTTTCTGGGAGGTGATTTCCCTGCAAGTGACTGAGCCCACAGTGTGCCATGGGACCCAGTTTGCCAGATGGCTCCCTGGCATCAGATCAGGGCTTTTCCATGCAGCAGGGAAGAATGTAGTTGTGAAGGCTGATAAATGGTCTGTGAAGATTTGTCTGGTACCATTTTTGTCTTCTGGGAATGAGGACCTCATTGCAGATCAAATGTCTGGTCTTTAAACTGGCATAAATCAGCATAACTCTAGCAAAGTTAATGGAGTTGTGCTGATTTACACCAGCTGAATTTATACCATCAAAAGTCATTCATTTGCTCTGTCTCTTCTCCATTTTCCCCCTTTCCTTGGATTAGAAATGAAGTCTATAAAGCTAATATGGTCCCTGCAGCAGCATAACTTCCATGGAGTGTTTGCTTGAAGAGGTTAAAAGCCCTATAAACTGCTTTACATTCTCTAATAATAGAATGCAGATGCAAAGGGGAAGGATTTGATGGTCAATTAATGCAGAAACTATCCAGTGCTTTGCATAGATCCTACTGCCTGGCTTTGAAATACAATGCCCAATTAAAACCTTACCCAGAACTATACAAAGATTAAAAAAGTAATAATAATCTGCAGCTCTCTAGGTAGCATGCTGCAGTTTTCAGGGTGCCTCTGAGCTGTGCCTCATAAACTCTTGGTTAAGGTTTGTCTGGGTGTTTCCAACTGCAACTGCTCCTGGAGAAAAGCCGTGAAGTAGCATTCAGCTGGCAAAGCTGGAGAGAGGGCTATTTAATGGAGGAAAAGAGAAGGGGGGTAAGGAAAGTGTTGACAATCCCTTGTGCATTCTTCTGAAAGGAAAAGAAAATGATAGTTACTGTAAATGTTCTGCCCTTCAGCTGGGTTATCCAGAGGCCTCGCTGCTGTGCTGGGACAGGCAGTGCCCGTGTGGTGGCTCTGGGAATGGGATGGATGGGATGGAATGGGCTGACACAGCCTCAGCATATTCCAGGAACTTACTTTGCAGCTGGGTTCAGTGTCACTTGCTCCAGTTCTTAGGGACAATGGCATTGATGACCTGTCAGGGTGTCTCTGCATGTGATGGTGGTTCCAAAATAATGGTGCAGGTTATCAACAGAAATTATTTGGTGGAGTGAGAGGTTGGGGCTGCAGTTGGGTGGATGGGATCTGGATTTAATAGTCCAGAAGGTGGAATGAAAGCCCTTCCCTTTCAGTAGTCCTCACCAGAAGCAGGAGCTGAAAGGGGAGAAGGCAGTTTGGTCAGCAAGGAGCAGTGGCACTAATTAATCAAGGCAACAGCCACCCCTTCCTTGGCTCCAGAGCTCACTCACTGGCAAAAGAAACCAGTGTGGAAATGCATCAGCTTCTTTTAAGGGCTCTAGTAATTTACTTGCTGTACAGAGTGACAAAAAGGTGAAGTAGAGTTCTGCATCTCTGGTTTGCCTGGAGACACTTCCTTGAGAACTGAGCCCAAGGACACAGGCTGCCTTGGCCAGAGAGATCTTCCACTGGGCTGCCAGCTTTTCTGGAATGACCCCACTCCTTGGGTAGCTCTTGTTGCCTACTGGATTTCCTCTTCATTAATCAGACAGAAAGGGATCACATTACTGACCTTAACCACCAAAAACTTGGGTAGCTCATACAGCCAGTTAGTTCTTCACCTGCCTGAAACTATCTCTTCAAGGAAAACTAATGCATTTAATAGCAGAGATCCAAGGAAGGCCAGTTCCTTTCTTGTCAGGGTCTCCTTTGATGTGCACAGAGCAAAGTAGTAACTGAGCAAAGCCAGTGGCTCTGGCAGGGATTCATGGTGGTGGCTTCCCCTGGGCCTGAGCAGGAGGCATGGTAAGTCCATCTGTGAGGCATCAGAACGCTGATGCCAGCCCAGCAGGTCTTCTTGTTCTTTCTCTGCCTCTCTTTTTCTCCTTTTCAGGGGTTTGTAGAGAGGACTGGAAGATACAATTTTTTAAGAAGAGTCATTGAACCAGCTAATAAATAGAGCAAATCTATCTCAAATGGGATAGAGCCCACCGAGGATGGGGAGTCTTCCAGGTGTGTCTTAAAGCCCATTTTAGGTTGAAAGTCTTGATGTGTTTCTGGCTGAGCTCACACACCTTCCTCAGCCCCTGGTTTTAGTCCCAACTGCCTGAAATCTCAGCACAGATTGCCAAGGTCCAGAGGAATTGCCTGAGGTTGGGATACTAAAACTAAATGAATGGAGCATGATATGAAAGCATAATGGGTCTGATTTTTTTATTGCAGGAAGGCCTCTCGACACCCTTCTGACAGCATAAAGGGTCATTTACATCTATTTTAGGCAATGTAAAAGCTTGATCCTCATTTACACATGTTGAAAAGAAAATATAATATGTACCAAGACTAAGCCCCTTCCTACTGCCAAAGTGATGGAAAGAGACTGTAGTGTAAATAAGGTTCAGGCCTGTTTTCAGTTCCAGCACCACGAACGTGCCGGTGCAGACACAGGAATGATGCCAAATGTATTTATTTTGGCCTGGCTGGGTGTTTCTTCAGTTTTCTGTCTGCAGAAGAGAGTGAATGCAAACGTTCTGGCTCTGCCTTCTACGAGAGCCACTGGAAGTGTCACTTCCCCCCTCTCAGGCAGGGACCAAGGATGCCATCCCAAAGGCCACCTCACAGAGGATGCTCTTGTTGGGCAGGACCTGGGGGACCGGTGGCTGCTGAATGGGCACCTTTGTGGTGAGAGTTGTGAGCTACGTGTTTCCAGCTGCTGAGCTGCTCCCAGGGACTCGTCAGCAGCTTCAAACCAAGCAGGAACTGAGGATGCACAAGCTGACAAACTCTGTTTGTGTCAACTAAAGGGAAGCAGAGCTCTGCCGCCTGCCGGAAATGGGCTCCAGACCCTCTCCCGGGGTGCAGGAGACACGCAGTAACTGCTCAAAGATGTGAGTAGTTCCCTAAACAGGATGATGATGACAATTACAGGCTGATAGGGGCTCAGTATTTACATCTCCTTAACCAGTTAGACTTTAAACCCAATCAGAGACTGGGAGAGTGTTGCTCTTCCCCGAGAACATTGAAGGAGGCTGCGATTTATCATGGGGCACAGGGCAAGTGGCTGATCCTCCACAGAGGTTCAATAATGTGGACCATCTGCATGCAGATTGTGGGGCAGCCTCTCCCCATCCTTTTTTCTCTCTGTGTAGGACAAGGGGCAGCCTAGATCTGAAGGAAGGTGCAGTTTTAAGCAGGGCTGACATGCCTCTGTGCCAGCGTGGGACGGATTAGAATTAGTTTCTGCTAATTTGCTCCACATGGAGCTTTCAGTTTGAATTCTGTCTCCCGAATTAACAGGCAGACCACCCTCTCAGTATCCTGACTGCTGTATTTCCCTTTGTGAGGGAAGAATTTCTCCTCCATCCTGCTTTCCCTGAGGTTCAGGCAGTGGCATACCCACTGCTCCAAGGGAAGGGGTATCTGTGGCCGTGTGTATTTTCAGTCTCCTGGAACCCTGAGCAGATCCAAACCTGAGCAGTCATTTTAGAAAACAGCAAACCCTGCAGTTTGGGAGCAGGAAGGATGCATAGATCAGTCATTATTATCTCCTGGGTGTTTTTTTTTTGTTTATTTTTTCTGCCTGAATCACAGATTGTTCCTGTTCAAGAGGCAGTTCTCAGTAGTCTCACTGCTCTTTTTCACAGACAACCCAAAATGAGTCTTGTCAGAGAAGGTCCAAGGTCTCTGAATTTTTGTAAGTACTCAAGAAACCAACTGTTTCTGCAGAGTGGCATTAAAAAAAGTGCAGAAGGTCCTATGGCATCCTTTCTGTTGCTAATGAAGAGCACAGCCCCTCCAGCTGGGCCAGGCCCATAAGGCTGAAAAAGAGAAATGCTACAGCATAGACTTAGTTAATTCATCTGAGAGTGATGCACTTGCACTGCAGAAACACCAAAGCTTCAGAGTGAGACAGAAGGTACCTGCTCAGACCATGGATTGGTGGGGCCCACCTGCTGCCCCATGCTGAGGGTTGCTTAGGGTGGGATTTTTGGGGCTTCATTCAGTCCAGGGAAAATGCCTTAAGTCTGATAAGTCCTTCAGGAGTCTGTTCGACCAGGTTTGCATGGGGCAGGTTCTCCTTGAGGTTCACTCTCTGTGGTCACCTGCTAAAATCTTCTGTAGGCCATCCCAGGAAGAGCTGGTTGGACTTGGCCAAGTCTGGTTTGGATTTTCCTCCTTCTCAGCATATATTGCCATCCTGTGTGTGGTTTGAGTCTCCCTGTGCTTAGGTTCCCTCCTGAAAAATGAGATTCCTGTTATAACAACCCCTGTCACATCCACAGTAACCTGGGTAAATCATAGCTATGTGATTTCTCAGTGGAGATCTGGACATTTTCAGTAGCTTCTGAGTGTTAAAGAAGATGTTTACCTGGAGCTGGAACTATTCCTGATAACTTACACTGAGATCTTGGAGTACCTCTAGGACGCCTGTAGATATTCAGGAGCCCAATACAAACCTCAGGTAACACAGCTCTGGAACCAAAGACTTGCTGCCCTTGATATGAGGCAGAATGAGGGTGAATGTGATGGTCTGGAACCAAAGACTTGCTGCCCTTGATATGAGGCAGAATGAGGGTGAATGTGATGGTCTGAACCCAAAGTATCATCACCAAGGGCTGAATTTTTCCCTGAGCCACCCAACCATGTGTAAATCTGGAGCACCTTCACTGGAGGTGGATGAATAACCTCAAATGAATAAAGACACCTTTATAACATTTCCCCATTTGCCCGAGAAACAGTAACATTTCTTTCTGTTTGAATTTTCGGAGGGTTCCATATTTCATTCCTGTTTTTTGAGATTTTGGTTACATTTTGATCCCAGCCTCGGTGTAAGAGCTAAATTTGTGCTCCTGAATTCTGACTATATTGAATGGTGTTTTGTGTGTTAACTGTGGTGATGTGTGTGCAGGCAAAGACTGGGCAAAGCAGGAGGAACAGAGTTTCTCTGTTTGGGCTGTTTCAAGACAGCATGTTCCTGGTTATGTTCTATGTGAAATCTTACCAGTGCTTCTGCAGGGGTTTTATAAAAGCTGTCCACAAATTTATTACCTCTATTCAGCCAAGACAGGCTATCTCTAATAGTTCTAACTCAAAAGGCTTCATTTTGTCCTTTCCAAGCTCTTTTTTTCTCTTGTTTTTTTTTTTTTTCCAAAGCAGGTGTCTTAGAATTTAATTTCTATATTTAATTTCTCAAAAGCCTTTTTCAAAGCCTCCAAGTACACCCAGACAAAATTGGTGAAATATTTTATTTGATGTCTAAGCATCTTTAAAATGTGTTTTTATTTTGAGTTGGGTGAATTGATCTTTGTGGGTTTTTTGTTCACGACAACCTGGAATTCTTTCCCGCAGTGGCAAAGAAATAATTTATTCACCTATTTCTGGGGTTTACCTCTTTCCCAGGGCCAACAGAAAGTCAGTCTGGGTTTTACCTCTCTCTGCCCTTCCTGCTCTTTTTTATTACACACTCTTGCAGGCAGCAGTGTGGACTTTCTCAGTGAGGGGGTCTCCAAGGCTGGGTGTTTATTGCTCCTCCACCATGACTGGCAGCAGGCCTTCCCCTACAATGGCTCCAGCACGGAGGTGTCTTGGCAGGTGACTGTTTCCCCTGTGGTTTTCTCTTTTTCCTGCCTGCTGGCAATAAGATGAAAATATACCTCTCGTGTTCTTTGTCCTACATTGTATGCAGAATGTGGGAATTCTCCTTGGGGAGAGGAAGAAAGAGAGCAGGTTGTCTGCTGAGCACCGTCTGTAGTGCAGGGGGTGTGCTTGAGGGCTCTGTGGGCACAGCTGGGCTGGATAAAGGCACAGAGAGAGCCCAGTCCTGGCAGACTGGTGCTGGGAGGGCTTTCACTGGAAGTGCAGGAAGCTCATCAAAAACATCTTTCACCAGGACATCCTGCTCTTCTCAGACTTATTGTAAGGAGCAGCATTGGAGGCATTGCTGGAGGTGCTCCCAGGGGTATTTGGCTAAGGTGGTCCATTCCCAGTCTGTCACCTGGCTTTGTGAGTCTCTGAGCCTGGTGTCACCTTGCTGAGGGTGCTGCCAGCAAAGTCCAAGCTGTCTGGGGCTGTGGGGTGCTCTGGAGAGTGGAAGGGCAGCAGGGCAGTGATGGCATTGCAGCCACCTGAGTCCTGTTCCTGGTCCCTCACAGGCTGTCTGCTTGAACTCACTCTGCCTCCCTTCTCCATCTGTAACTGAGCAGCCCGATGCTTCTTTTGTTTGTGTTTTACAGCACAAACAACTCATGCAAGCTGGAAAGCCTTTGCCATTATTTCCCAAACACAGAAATATGTGTCTGCAATGTGGCGCTTTTGAGAGCAGCATCCACTCAGATGGTGGAGAATCCATCACAGCCCGGGGTGAGCAATTCCAATGGCTCATTACTCTTTCAATTACAAACTGGCACCTTCCTTGCAGCTTGAATTTGTCTAATTTTGGCTTCCAGCCCTTGGATGTTGAAATGGCTTTGTCAGTTAGATAAAAGAGAGTTCTGTTATAAGAGATCTCCTCTTTAGTAAGTGCTTTTTATTGTTAATAAGATACTTCTTCCTCTTCTTTTTGATAAGCTAAAATATTAAGCACCTTCAATATCTCAGTGTGAGCAGTCCCTCTCCATCCCACAGCCCTCAGTCTGTAATTTCAGTTCCCTCCTGGGTTCCTACTCAGGTACCACTCAGTTGCCTGATAAGCCCCTTGTGCCATGAGACCTCTGTGTGGAACTGGCAGATCTACCATATATTCAGTAGACCTAGATGCTGGTGTCTGCATTGAGGCATCTGTATCAAGACCTCAGACTCCAGGAAAAGGATATAAGATCCAGCTCCCTTAACTTGAACACCTATAGGTTTAGTAGGAGACCAGCCCTGTCACCTGCTCTCCTGAGGACACCTCGCTCAGTCAAAGTGCTTATGTGGCTTTCTGGTAACTAAATTAACACTTAATAAAGTGCATTGCCCAAAAGGTGACTGTGGCATAACACACCTGTCCTGGTTAATGAGCCCCTGGTATGATTGGGAGGCCTGGGCTCCTGTCAGCTTTACCTGTGAAGCTTTGGTGGAAGATGCTATGCTGTTGATGTAGACCTATGTGCTGGTTTGATGGTAAAATCAAGCAGAGTCAGACTGTTTATTCTGATTGTTGTGCCCTCAGGCACAGAGTGTTGTGTTTTCTTCTGTTGCTTGGTCCTGGGCAGCTCAGAAATTGCCCCAGTCTCTGTGCTGGGATGGAGATGTTGGCAGAGAACTTTCAAGGAGAGTCATCAGCTGTGTTCTCCACCCACACATCTACCAGGGGGGAATATGAACAACACCTCCAGTTTTCTCAGGGCTCTTCATAATGCTTTGGGATGGCCCCTGTTTTAATGAGGTTTTAGAGCTGTTTGACAGTATCCTGGCTTTTCTTAGTGCAATTTGTGTTTATATACAGTGACTGATCATGTGCCAGGAGTTTTACTGTGGACAACAAATCTCATTCAATCGACAGCAGAGGCCAACCAGCCATTGTTTAACCTCCCTGCTCAGAACAGCGCTGGATGACTCCAGGCGTGCCAGATGGGACCTACCACCCTCACTCTGCTCTACATGAGTAATCAGCCTGCGGATGGCCTGCAGATTCCCTCCTCAACTATGCTGGGCAGGAGCTTGTTTCAGGCCCAGCTGGAGAGTTCTGCTGTCTGATAGCATGGGAGGTCTTTGATGCAGTGTCCAGTCAATCAGCCATGGTGGGACTTCATATCAAGTCTTTGCTGTTGGAGTGCAGCAGCTGAGCAGAGTACCTGGCTGTTACACCAGACCGTATTTTCCTCTGTGCCAAAGGTGTTTTCAACTGATCCAACTGTAGAGAGGCAGTGAGCCCTCTGAGGCCCATGAATCAAAGGCACCAGGAGATCTCTCCCTCATGCACTGTTGGTAAACTAGTCTGCCTTCACCACCATAGCCCAAGGCTCATGAGGATGTTTTGGAGACACTCTGCTTTGCAGACTCTCATTTCAGGAGCAGCCAAGCTCTGTGGAGCAATATTTAGTGAGCACACAACTAAATGAGACATGAACATCCTGATGGTAGCAGGGTAAAACACACGGATTCATTGCTCAGGTGAGGAGGAAGTGCTGCAGAGAGCTGAGAGAGCCTGAAAGAACAAGCATGGATGTGTCTAACCCATGGTGTGAAACCCGTGCTATAAATAACGGGCTGATGGAAACCAGATCTGCTCTGTGTATGCTTCCCATTTCTACTCCAAAGCAAGAAACTCGTTTGCAATGAAACGTTCATACATGGCCATGCTTTGGCCTCTGTTCCTTGCCCCAAGGCATGTGCTGGTCCTCCAGAGACCATTAAAAGGAGGCTCTGGGCGTGACCTGGGAAAGGAATGTGCAGATTTCTGAAAGATTTCGGATGGGGCACTACATGTGAGGGTAGGCCAGCACCATTTGTTTTATAATAGAAATGATCTCTCTTACTTGTTCCTCTCTGCCCTCATTTTACAAAACAAAACATTGGTAGCCAAACTAACTTGTCTGATGGCAGAAGATGGCTGTAAAAATAAGTACTGATGATATCAACATCCACCAGTATTAATATTTGATGTTTTGGTCTCTTCAAGCTGCCAGTCAAGTAAAACAGAGAAGGCAGGGCTTGCCATGTACAGCTGTCCTCAGTGCTAAATCCTGCTGTGAGCCATCAGAGCAAATAAGTTCATTTCTCTCTTACCTTGTGTTCATGCAAATCCCCACAGCTGTGGAATCAAGCCTGTGTGAGGCCAGAGTGAGAGAGAAGGGGCGGGACCACTGGCTTTGGGGAGCGTAAGGAAAGCTGACTTTGGCTACCAGTTTTCAGGGAGTTAAAGAGAAGGAAGCATATTCCCTAAGGCAAAGAGCAGAGACCCATTTGGAATAAATCTGCTTGCTGGCTGCACTCCTCACTCTGGCACTCAGCTCATTACGATTCAGGCCAAGTTTTGCACCATGGTCAGCTTTAACTAATAAAGATCTAGAGTGGTACCTTGCTAATCTCATTAGATGGAGAGGTTATGTTTTGGTAGTGCTTTCTGGGGGAGGGCAAAGAGAGAAACAGGTTTAGCAATTCCAGCTCAAAGCCATTTCAGTTTTTTAAAAGTTTATATGTGTATTCATGACATACATACATATATATATGTTCATTTCTGCTAACTCTTTCTACTTAATTCTCCCACTAAAAGTAGTTGCACCAGAGGCCCCACTTACCCGTCCCTAGGGATAATTGCATTCCAGGCTACAGGGACTTGGAAACTCCAGTAGTGTCACTGCTTGTGCCTGGGTGCTAATCCACAGAGGACTGAGGTTCCTTCTTGTGTCTTGTTGGTGTAAAACAAACTGACTGCCCCCCATAAAGCCCAGGAGCAGCTGCAAAGTTAAAACCTGCTGATTTCAGTGCCTTGCCAGTGCCTCATTGTCAGGTTTATTTTCAGTGACATCAATGGATGTTTTTCCCCCTTCTGAACTAGGCTTTAAAAATCCCAGGAACTGGGCCAATATTAATAAATCGGAGCTCTTCCCCTTGGAGGATGAGGCATTGCCCACCCTGCTGAGCCAGGCTCCTTGCAGAAGGAGAGAAAGGGAAAAATCTGATTGTCTTTTTTTGCTTCCCAGACTGCTGTGGCTCAATGCTGGTGTGTGTAAACCCAGAACTGCTGTGTGGATCCACAGAATTTTGACACCACTCCCTGGGAAGCGTCGGCAGCTTCACTCTCCCTCCTTCCTGATGGTGGGACTCGCCGGGAACCCTCACCGTGGTTTCAAACCGGGTCCTGAACTGAACACAACATCCTGCCCACCACATTTAGATGCTGTAACTGATGCAAAGAGAGAGAGGGAAACATATTGATGGGATGCACTTGACTAATCAATTGGTCAAGGTGCTGGCGCGGAGGCTTTGCTGCCCCTTATAATGTTGTTCCTTCCCCTTCCTTGTGTCACAACAAGGACGTTGTTGTGTTTTGCTGAGTCCTTCCTTGCTTGGGGCCAGTCATTTATCAAAGGAGATTTCCATCTTGGCCTAATAATTCATCTCTTATTGCAGCCCTCACTGCTCCGAGGGCCCATTTGTTTCCTGTTATCACAGTCTAATTATTTGGGGAAGGAAAATTTCTGACTATCTTGGGGCCAGTGGCCGAAAGCTCAGGAGAACCTGCCTTGCAGGTAGGGCTGTGCTTATGAGCGTGGGAGAGGGGTTTCCAGGGGGTCAGACTCATCTGTGGGATTGCCCCTGTGGCAGGGGGATGTTGTAGGAGTCCAGAGGGTTTGACATGAAACACAAAGTCTCTTTTTTTTTGGTTTAACCTTCCCTTTGTGCATTTTTCACAGTCAAATGCTCCCACATGTGTCACACCCACGCATCTCCCACCACCCACACACTCACTTTCTCACACACAGTCTCTCTCACACTCTCACACATTCTAATAAGAAATCCTGTAAATTGAGGGGGTTTGATTTTTTTTTTCCTCCTCTTCCCTCCCTTGGAAAAATGGGAACAAAAAGAGTGTAAGAATTTGTATTCATACATACTTGGCCAGTGCTGGGATTCTAGAAGGGAGGATGGGTGGATGGATGAACAGAGAGTAATCACAGAAGCATAATTAATAATAATGACAGAAAGGCATCCTGCTCCTATTAATAGTATATGCACGACTTTAATCAGCTCTATCCACCATCCAGTGAGAGACTTGAACTAAATCAATTGCTGGTTTCTGTCAGAAAGATTGTTCTGACCAGATTGACGGGGGGTTCCCCTTGGTTCTTTATTTAAAAAAAAAAGGATAAATTATTAATTTATAATTAATTTCTGCATCTTTATCTGACCCAGGATAATTTCTTTGTTTTATTCAATGACTCCAGTGCAGCTCTGAGGCTGTGGAGGATGCGTCAGAGAGTTCCTCAGTTCTCTCCTCACTGGCTGAGCATCCTCTGCTCCTCATTCTGCTGCTTTTTTTGCTCAGTGCAAAGCTCTGGACAGCCAAGCTGGGGAGGGAACCATTATTAAGGACAGCAGGGCTGCCTGCAGTCACTGTGCCACTTCTGTGTTTGTACCATGCTCATTGCTCTATAAAGCATTTTGGAATCACCTGGAGCATGTGGGGTGCACTATAAAATCCAACTCCATCTCAGTGTGTCTTGCAGCCATTCCCTTACTCTGAAAGCAGCAATAAATTCAGCTGGGCTAGTCAGAGCCACTTGTACCACTTCAGAAATGTTCCTGAAAAAGAACTTCTAAAATCTCATTGCTTTATTAAGCATTTCATACGTTTGAATTGTCAATTGATGTATCACATGCAAAAGAGACAGTGACTAGAATAATAACCTTTCCCAACATTTCATTTTGAAGCCCCATTTACTTGAACCGAGCTGCTTCCAATAAATATTTCACAACATGTTTCTCCTCCACAAGTGCACTTACAACTTATGAAGCAAATACAAATGTTTTAATTCTGACAAAATGAGCATCTTTCATGCACCAGCCTCGACTCGGCACATAGTTTTGTGGCTAAATGGCTTTCTGATTATCATGTCCCAGGATATTACTTCAACTGAAGTGATATGAAATGTCATTAAAAAGTAATGTTCCTCTGCTTTGACAATCATATTAGTAAACATTGGAGGCTCTGCAGGTTATATGTCAGGCAGGCCGACACTAAATGGGTTTATTAACATATACAGTAGCACTTTGTCAAACCTCCTTGTTAATCTAAATTTGCAGGTGACAAAAAGAAAGAGAGCAGGGAGCAAGAAGATGGTATTTAAACACTAGTTAGGTTGCACCTCAAGTTAGAGGAGGCAGGATACCCCAAGCAAGGTCAGCCCCTCCCCTGGCTGGCTGTTTCCCTGGGATGCCCAGCTCTTGCCCCCAGGGGAATGTCCTCTCTGAGCTGATGGGGAGCACAGACACTCATGCTGGAGATGAATGAGTGCAGTGGGAAGGGCTCAAGTGGGTTTATTTCAAGATGGGGGTGAATAGCTGCATCCCCATCCAAGGCAGCTGGGTTCTGGTGCCAGGACTGGGGCCTGCTGGGCACTGTGGGGAAGGCAGGGAATGTGAGGGGCAAATACAAGAGGACAGATGAAGTCACAGGGACAAATGGGTTAACACAGGGATGTCAAGTCATAGAATAATAGAATATGCTGAGTTGGAAGGGACTCACAAGGATCATTGAGTCCAACTCCTGGCCCTGCATGTGACACCCCAAGAATTCCTCCATGAGCCTGAGAGTGTTGTCCACAAGCTTCTTGAACTCAGACAGGCTTGGTGCTGAAACCACTGCCCTGAGGAACCTGTTCCTGTGCTCAGCAACCCTCTGGGTGAAGAATTTTTTCCTTATATCCAGCCTAAACTTCCCCTGCCTCAGCTTCATGTACCACTTCAGCTTTTTTGTGCCCTTTATACATTAATTCTTGGGGAGGGTCAAGGCACTGTTGCTGTGTAGCCTGGGCATGGAACTGAGTGATGGAGCTGAGTGGCCTTTTGGAGGGGATGGAGGGCTGAGATTAAATCTGCTCCAGGATCCAGGCAGAGGAAGGATGGACACGTGAACTGGAGGAGGGAATGTGCTCCTTTGATGTCCCCAAAAGATGGGACAGCAATGAGAAGTTCAGGTGCAGCTGCTGGGGTAGCTGATGCTGAGCCCAGCCCAGGTGGTACCTGGGCAGCAGCCCTGGCTGCCCTGCCACAGACAGAGCGACCATCCTCTGCCAAGGAGGCTCTGGCACCACTGCCAAGGCCACTGCAGTGGTGGTGGTGATGCCAATGGGCAGATTTGGCTGCCAGGTGGGCAGCAATGAGGCACACACTGTGCTCCTGCTGCTCCCCACGGCACTGGTGGAGAACTGGATTTTGCCTGTGGAGAGTTATTCACCCAACAACTCCAAATGCTTCCTCTTGGGCTGGGAGCTAAACACCTATTTCCAGAGTTGTTCAGATGGCATCATCTGTTTGATAGACCAGAGGGACTCCCAGCACATACCAGGGAGAGGTGGCTGGAGGTGCAGAGCAAGTGAAATGGGGCCAACAGAAGCTGGGACCAGGGGACCTTCAGGAAAAACTGGTTTCCACATGGGAAATGAATTGCATCCCCACATCTTCTGTGTCCTCCTCCTCCTGCCTGGCAAAACTTTGGAAGGGGTGACTAACAGCAGTCAAACTGTGTAGTGAGGCAGATTTCAGGGCTGCACTGGCATCTGGTTTGTTCTGGTGCTGGGAGAGGCACTGAGCTGTGTCCTGGGGCCTGGTGGGGTGTTGGAGGTGGTCCAGGCTTCCCATGCAGGTCGAGAACAGCCCCTGGGCAACCCTACAACAAAAAACAGTGTGTGCAGGGCTGGCTGCATCGTGGGGCCCTGCCCAAACACTGTCAGCAAGGTGGGAACCTGAAGAATACCACTCAGTTTGGGATCAAGAGGCATTGGAGGTTTCAAGTTGTAGAAGATGAACTAATCTCTCTCTCACCAGAGATCCTGGCTTAGAAATTCACAAGCTGTTTGAAATCATCTCCTGTGCTAGTTGAGAGGGTCCAGGGCCATAGACAGGTAAAGCCTGGAGGGATCTTCTGGTACTTCTGGGTTCCCACACACACTGAGTGTGATCCATTGGGATCTCTCATGTATTTTTTTCTCCCAGAGCGGGACGATGACAGATCTGTATGTGGCAGAGTGGTCAGGTATGTGTTGCAAGGATGCTCAGAATCTACAATTCCCCTTCTCCCTCTGGAAAAATAACCAGACTTGGTAGGGCTGCTCGAAGGTACCATTGAGTCAGGGGTTTCCAGGGCTCTGTTCATCTGTTGGGTCTGTGCTGGGAGGAGGTGGCAGCTGAGCTGTGTGCTCCCTCACGCCAGCTCTGTGCTCGCCACGGGGTGAGCAAAGTCAATGACTTGCTGCGGTTTTTATTTTGGGAGCTGGGAAGTGTAAGTACACTGGGACCTATTCTTGTCCAAGTGACTAAGACTCTGCCAGCCTGGAGCTCTTCAGCTTGGCAAACAGATGGTGCGTGGAGGAAAAGCGTCGCTATTCACTGCTCTGAAAGGCCTTTTCTTCCCACAGCAGCGCCTTAAAGGTGCAATGGTTTGGTTGGTCAGGGCTGAGCAGTGCTGGGCATTCAGGTGCCCTTTGGGGGATGACAAAAATAGGGCAGAGTCACAGCTGCAGCCTTGGGTGGGTTCTGCCTTGAGAGGTTTGAAGGGACTTCTCCTCCGCTGGTGTCAGTTGCCTCATGTGGATGTGGAGAGCTTGGCCATGGGATGGAGCAATGGGCCTCAGGGATCCTCTGGAACATCATTTCTTGCTTCAAAGAGTCTCTGTTCCTGGAGTCACTCAAAGCCCTGTGTGCTCCAGAGCTCAGCAAGACGTGTTCCTGTTGTGCAGGTGCACCAGCCACAGTTGCTCTTCCTCACCAGCTCTCCTCATTTTGGGAGCTGGCAGCCTGAGGCTGGATTGCCCAGCTAGGATTGCAGCTGAGCCCATGGCACCAGTGCCCTTTGCAGATAGGCACAGGGCTGATGCTGCACAGCCCAGCCTGGCAGACCCACCTTCAGCAGCACCTTTGGATCTGCAACCACTGTCTTCAACCCTTGAGCTGCTTCAGCAGCAGGCAAAGCGGAGGCTCTGGGCAAGAACACCAGCCCAGAGACCATCTCCTCCCCTGCTTCTCTTCCCCCACCCTGCAACCTCCCCCTGCACTCATCTTCCCTCTGCTCCTCCTCTCATGACTCCAGAAATAGGCTGGTTGTGCTGCTGTGACACATGTACCTGTGACAGAGGAATGGGTGTTTTAAGCCCTGGGAGTGGATCCTGTCAGTCTGGTGGTTTCTGCTTTGTTGGCAGATAATTACAGTGTGGAAGGGAAAAGTGTTTGCTGAAAGCAGGAACTTAATGGGGTTTACAAAAGATGCTTTGTCCAGGCAGCTACTGGAGTTAATAAAACTCAGCTTGGGCTCCATAAAGCTCTGTAGAGCTTAAAGTCTGAGTTCTGCTGAGTGTTGCCAGGCTGGGAATTTGAGGTTGGAATTCATGATTACTGTCCAGTGCTCCATGGAGAGCTGTGGGAGTACAGAGGGTAAGGAGGACTTGGGGTTGTACAGGAACAGCTCTTGAGCATCCCAGTTCACATGGAAGTCAGAGCCAAACAGGCACAACCATCCTCAAGTGCAGCCAAGCAGTTTGGTTGCTGGATTTCACAGCAATGGGATCCGTGCTTTGTGACAACACTGCAAACTCCCAGAGGGTTTCTCTTTGGGGACTCATCACTAGTGAGTGCTTGGTGCATTTGTCTTCCTTTGCTTAAACAGCAAGACTAAGTAGTGAAGAGGTGAAGAGGGGTATGGATTATTAATGCTGTAGTGTCATTCCTTCTTGTGTGATCCCATTCCTAGTTCCCAGGTGGGATGTTACCACAGGGACTGGGTGCTGACCCAGCCCAAAATAGCCACGGACCCAAAAATGCTCCCTTGCAGCACTGGGTTCTGCTGCCTGCACTCGTGCCTGCTGGTTGTACCTGGCCCTTCTGAGCTTTGAATTTCTCAACATGACATAAAGGCAGTGGGAGCTGAAAAGCTGCTGAATTGGTAACTTTTGGGGGAGGGAGTTCCTACTCTTTTATTGTCTTTTCCCTCTTTCCTGCAGTAGCTGCAGTAGTTAAAAGAAAAGTGTAAGAAAAGGGAGGAAGGGCCTGGAGGCATCAGGTCAGAAAATAAATACTGAAAGAATGAGAAATGGAGTTATTTGGAGAGCAGAGTGATTTGCTTTGAGAGCCAACTTCTTTTTGCTTTCTTTTTTTTTTTTTCTGGTATAAAAAAATGTGAAAAAACAATTTCCTCAAAATATCCTATTTTTCTTTCTTTAAAACTTCAGGCAAACTTTTGGTGTTTCCTCTGTTCAGGATAAAGTTTGCAATTTAATAACCTTGTTATGTTACAAATCCTGAGACTTGGCGACTCCTGCCCTTAGTCCCTCTGCCAAGCACAGAGCATTTCTTGACCTTTTAAAGAAAGCCAGAGATAATGAACCATTTGGACCGTAGGATGCCCTAGTTGCTTGGAATAAAATCAGTGTGGCTGTGAATTTTGGAGAGGAACAAATGTACAGCTCCAAGCCAGCAGCACGGGCTGAATGTTCGCTGTGATCTCCCACTGCAGAAAGAGCCATAAAGTGCTTTAAAACAGTTAATAAATCAGAGGACATGGGCAGAGTGAGATCTGGGCTGCACAAGGGCTTCAGAAAGTGTCTTGAAAGGTCCAGAGAGAGGGGGAATTTGACTGGCTGCCCTTGAGTTTCAGCTTGTAACTGGTGAATCTTTCTCCTTCAAAATTCTCATCAGCTCCTGTGAAATGTGAATGCTGAAGAGGCTGATGCTGCTTGAGGGGAGCTGAATATCAGATGCTTCCCCTGTTATTGATGGCACTGGAAATGGGAGTGTGTGCCTCACATTTCACACCTCAGATGCTGGAGGTGCAATGGGAGATGTTACTTTCATCAGTACTTTCTGTGGTGAGTTTTAATTCCTCTCTGAAAATGGAAACACAAAACATTGTGGCATCATGGGTGTTGTCCCAGGTGTCCTGACCAAGGTAAGAAAGGTTGCCTGGTGAGAACTGCTGACCCTTGTTCGTGAAAGGGCCCCAGTGATGTGGCTGAGGAGTGGAGATCAAGCACCAAACCATCCTTCCCCTGATCTACCACAGCAGCTCTTCAGAGGGGCATCTCCTGACCTACTCCTGAAACTGCTGGATCCACCTCCTGTGGACACACGCTGAGCAGCAGCCAGGGCTCTGCAGTCTTGGAGGGTTCCCACACAGAACAAGAGTACCATGGCTCTCTGGTCCTTTCTGGAGACCAGCAGATGTTCATGCATGATCCTTTCTGTGTTTGCTCATGGATGACTTTTCTGCATTGTTTATCTGACCAGGTCTCCCCCAGTGCCTGGGGGATTGAACCAGGGCTGTGACTTTCCTGTCTCCTGCATGTGGTCACTCATGCAAGTGCTCTCTGCTCAAGTGTTTTTGCTCTTTTCATCCATCTGCTGAGTCACTCTGTCCCTTTTCCTTGCATTTTCCATGGTATTTCTGTCTTTGCACCAAGCTTAGCCCAGAAGCACCAAGCTCCTCTTCCCTTGCTCTTCCTGCTGAGCAGGGTGATGTTCCAGGTCCACAGTGTGGACCCAATTCAGCACAAACATTCATCAGCAGGGACACAGGGACACACACACACATGTGCAAACCTGGCACAGGATGGGGCTGGCAGGCTGGCATGAGCTTTGCTTCCACAACCTTATTTCCATCTCATCCAGCAGAAGGGACAGAGAAAGGTTTTTGGCTGGAGCAGGAGGAGGGATGGTTAATGCACTCCAGTCCTCCCCTCGCTGGTGCCATGGAGAAATGCATGATTAATTTGTTTAAAACATCACTGAGGATATGAGTGTTATTCCTATACTGCAAAACCAGAGCCAGAGCCTTGGTCTGTAATTCTTTTAGGGAGAGATGTCAGAGTTGGTCTTGATTAAACCTTTAGTTTAATGTTGATTAAAACATGGTTAAATTATTCATGTGTCAAGCTATTCATACCATACAGAGGGAATTTAGAGTAATGGGATGGGTTGATGTGCCCAGTGTTAGAAACTTGTTGTTGTGCTCGTTAGCAACTAGCATGGAAAAATAAACAAACAGGATGGCAGGGGAAGGCCCTTCTGCTTTCCCACCGCAGTGTAATGGAGTTGTCACTGAAACTGAAATAGCACTGGGTTTATGGTGATTTTTAGCCACAGATCTCATGTCATAGCCTGCTTTCCTGCCAAGGAAACACAGGCAGGCTCGCTCTCCTCTAATGGGGAAACCCAAAACATTGCAGAATGTGGCCACCGCCGTGGGGGTGGCACAGAGCCAGCTGGGACAGTCCCGTAGTGCCATGAGAAGTAATGATTTAGCGAAGGGAAACCTCCAAAGTCAACGCTCATAAGGAAAATCCCGGGACTGTTTTGGTGTCTGGCACAGTAGATGAAACACCAGGCTGAAGGGATTTCTCCGAGAGGTCTTCCACTCTCTATACAGTGCTGGCTTTTTTCCTTCAAAGCTGAGAAGTTTGGCTTGTGTCTAAGACACCCCGTGCTGCCAGAGGTGCAGTTATACTGGTCACTGGAGGGTCTTCTTGTTGCCATCACTCCCAGGGATAAAACATAAAACTAGGAATGGATGTGCATGAATCTACTCTGGTGCCTGGGTGGTTCAGACCTGGGGGCAAGGGTGGTTGGGTCAGAGCCACATCCTTGGCACTGGTGGCCTGTGGAGGAGCACATGAGTGGAGACTGCCTTTGTATTCACATCTCCCTCCTTTGCCATGCAAAAACTGAGGGTGAGGAAGAGAGGAATACCCTGCAGGGTCTGGCCTCATCCCTACCCTGCTCAGAAAGGTGCTGCAGGGCTAGGGAGGTGGGTGCTGGGCCCCCAAATGGGCAGAGGAGAGCTGGCACAGAGGAGGAGCAGCAGGAGAGGGACCACTTTCCATCTCTTGTAACCAGCAGCTGAGGGGAAAGCTGGTCACAATGAAGGGAATCACACTTTAGAGAAAAATAAAAGTATTTTGAGTTTAGAGAAAGGATGACGTGGTGTGTCAGAGGAAACAGCGAACCTCTGAGGTGGCCCAGCACAGCCTTGCACTGCTCTTGGACCCTCCAGGCAAAACTTCAGAATTTTGACAAAGCTCCAAATCTTGACATTTTGTAATGTTGCCCAGAGCCCTGTGCACCCCCTTCCTTGCTCAAATGGGCTCCCACCACCATGACATTCCTGGGCTGCACAGGGGTGGTGCTGCTGGTGCAGGGGAGGCAACGAGCCCTGAGGGGTTGGAGCATGATGGGGGCTCTTCTTCAGGGCATGGAGGTGAGTTGGACACTGTTCTTTTCTTTATTATCTACTGACCAACAGGTCCTGCTGGCTGAAGATCCACATCCTGGGCTACACATGAGCCATGGCTTGGTTTCACCCAGCTTGGCTGGGCTTGTGGGGGTAGCAGAAGGTGTTTCCTAAAGTCTGTGCTGCTCAAAGAGTTTGGAGGGGTTGGTGGGGCATGAAGGAAGGAAGGTCATTTTCCCATGCTCAGTGCTCATCTACAAGCTCAACATGATCCTCCAGGTCATTTTTTAGGCCAGCCTTTCTCAGGAGAGAGAATCAGGAGTCAAAGCACTGAGTGCCATGATCTGGTAAATGGACTGGAGTTGGCCCAAGGGTTGGACTTGATGATCTTGAGGTCTTTTCTGACCCAATCCATTCTATGATTCTATGAAAGCCATGGCTTGCTCCAGCTAAGGATCCCTATGGCCCCATCAGGGGGGTCTCATCCCCACAGGCTGGGAGAAGGATTGAGCTGGGGAGCTGATCCTCCTACACCTCCCCACTTACAGCTCCAAAGCCTCAGGTTTAACTAATGTCCCACCACTCTTGCTGTCCCACACCCTGACCCCAGGCAAGAGGCTGAACACCAGCCAGGAGCTCTCCCACAGCCTTACTTCAGCTGAATACTGAGTTTCCCTACTTGCATCTACCAGGACACAACTCCTGACCCCGCTGCATTCAGCAAGAGCTCTGAACTCCCAGGGGCCCACTTTGGGGTTTATAAAGCCCCATGTCTTCCTTTGGGCATTGCTGGTGTTTGTGGGGACATCAACACAGCTCCTACTCAACAGGAACTGTGCCTGGGGAGGCATTTGGTCCTTGTTAGTAGATGCTCAGTAGCTCCTTTGTCATTTTTCTTGTTTGTCATAAAAAATAAATACAATTTAATAGATGATCTTACAGAGCAGGTTTTGGCAACAAAACAGACCGTGTCCCATTGTAAACTTGCTGTGTATAATTTAAAGCAAGATGGAATATAAAACCATTTCCAGCTCAGAGGAGGGAGAGGGAGACACAGATTTAGGTCTTGATTGTGCTGAAATGAAAAACAGCACATTCTTGGATAGTGTATTAAATCAGGCATTTTATTTTATAGAGTCCAAACTATAAACAGCCTTTTTAAGAATAATTAATCACATCATTTATTTTTTTGTTTAAAAAGTTTTGGGAGCTGATTTCTTTCATTTCTTTGTGCATTTCTAGAGATATTGTGTGCAAAAAAGCAGCTCTAAACACCAGAGATGATTATTTGGAGACCAGGGAGGACTTTAGGGGGATGTTCCTGACAAAATCCCATCCATTAGCAGAGATTGAAGGAATATCTTGAGAAGCCTTTGGGAATGCTGCCTCTGGTGGGGAAATCTGGGCTCTGGAGCCAGGGGCAGGGCTGTGCTGTGGTGGTGGGGAGGTGAGTGGGAGGGGCAGCTGGTGATGTGTTAACCATCCATGCTGTCACAGACCAGTTTTGGGGAGGTTGGTGGGGACTGGGGGTCTTTTAGGAGAGGCTGCTCCTTGTCTGACCTGTGGTGTGCTCCTCTTCCATCCAGACTGGAAAAACTTGCCTGTTGCTCTTGCTTAAACTGGGCAGTTAATTCTTTCTGGGATCAGAAAGAGGACAGGTCTGTGCTCTCAGCACCATCTCCATCATCCCACAGAGCTCTGGGCAGAGGACCCGATGCCCTGTTGATGTAAATCACCACATCTCTACTCCAGCTGGCAGAGGGATGCAGATTTCTGCCAAGGAAAGAAGTCCAAAGGGCATTTCCTCCATCCTCCTGTTGTGTGAAGGGACCAGCTCCCCCAGGTTGGGAGTGATGACTTGGTCTGCTCTGCTAGTTCAGTTCTGGTTTCAGCAGCGCCAGCATAAATCCAAAAGAGTTCCAGGGAAGTCAATCAAGTTCCCGGAGATGGAAGGCCAGAGGAGATAGGAAACTGTTCACAGCTCGTCTGTAGCTGCTGACATGGCACACAAAAAGCTGGCTGATGGCAGCAGGTTGTGCCACAGGCAGGTGCTAATCTTGCACTTAGTGGCTTCCCTGACACTTCCCGTTATCTGAACTTCTTTACAGTTGTTTATAGCACTGCAAAAAACTTCAATCTGTTTGTGCCATCCATGACACAGGTAGTGCCAAAGGGTGAAATTTTTGCTTTGTTCTTGATTTTGTTATGACCTAAGGAGCTGCCCAAACCCCAGCTGTGATAAAAATAGCAAAGGATAAAGCTCCAAAGTCGTGCACCCTGGAGCAGTTCAAGCCAATGTTCCTCCTGCCTGAGCAACCCTTGTGCCACCCTGGAGAAGAGGAGGTTCCAGGGAGACATCAGACCCATTTCCAGTGTCTAAAGTGGCTCCAGGAGAGCTGGAGAGGGACTTGGGACAAGGGCCTGGAGGGGTGGGACAAAAAGGAATGATTTTAAGTGAAGGAGGGTAGATTTATATTGGAAAATAGGAAGAAATTCCTCACCGTGAGGGTGGGCAGGCCCTGGCACAGGTGCCCAGAGAAGCTGAGGCTGCCCCATCCCTGGGAGTGTCCAAGGTCAGGTTGGACAGGGCTTGGAGCAACCTGGGCTGGTGGAAGGTGTCCTTGCCCATGGCAGACGTTGGAACAAGATGATCTGTCAGGTCCTTCCAACCCAAACCACTCTGATTCTATGAATAAAAAGCCCATCAGGTTCCATATAAAACCCACCCTCCTTCTGTAGCAAGGGGCCCTACACTAATGTTCATGTACCAGAAGGTAAACTTACCCTTATTTCTGAGCTAAAAAATCAATGTTTTACTGGAAGACCAAACAAGTTTTCTTTGGCTGTGCTGCTGCCCATCCTCATGGCAGCTGTAGTGCTGCTGCTCCCTGGTTGGGGGACTTATTGCTGGAGGTGTTGTGGCAATATGTTGGAGCTGAAACATATCGGCTTCACGCCAAAACAATTCATTTAAGGCTGTTTGACTCTTTTTTTTCCAATGAAAAATCAAAATTTCCTCTGCAAGATGAGACATGATTTCAGTGGAGTGGGGGAGGATTGGGTGGTGGTGGTGCGGGAAGAGGAAATAAATATCTTTTTTTTTTAAATAAAACAAACTCAAAATTACTTTTCTCTTGCAAAATAAATTTTATGACACATTTTTTCTACCAGCCCTAATTTTGGACAGTGTTTGCAGTTTGGTGCCAGCCTAATGACTGTTGGGGCTGGTCACATTCCTGTAGGAAAGGGGTATAAGATCTAGCACTGATTTGGAGGCTGGCAATGGGCCCTTCTCACTGGGACCTTGTGGACCCTGGGAGGAGACATCTCAGTGGGATCAGTGCACAAAGTCCTGGTCTTCTCGCAGCTGGTTTGGACATAGAAACCCTGCAATGAGCCATTCAAGCATAGAAATGCATTTCGGCCATCAGCTGTCTGATGTTGTGTGAACAGAGAGGTGGCTCAGTGTTGGGATTAGGTAACAGACTCATTTGGAGTAGAATTGTTCCTCAAGGGTCTGGTTTGGGCTTCCACATGACGTTGTGTTGCTTTTGCTCAGGACTGGCCACCTCCTACCACCAAATTTGGAGTTTGCAGGACAGAGACTTACAGGCAAAGGCAATCAATCTTGGATTTTGGATGCAAGGCTTGAATTCAGTTCCTGGCTCTACACAATGATTCTCTTGCCCATGTATTGGCCTCCTTGTGCCACCAACAAAGCGTGGAACCACTGTGGTGTTCGTGGTGGGACCCAGTTGGGTTTCTTTAATAAACCAAAAGAGAGTTGCACTTGGAGCTGATGGATGGGTCAGAGTGTGTGCATGATCTGAGCCTCCCTGAGCTCCAGCCATGTGTCATCTCCAAACCCAGGAGGAAAAATCACAGTTTCCAGGACATAAAGAGCAGGAAAGTTTTCACCACTCACTGATTTTCTTGAAGCAAACAGATCAATAACACTTGTTACATAACCAAACAAAAGCAAGACTCCAGGTTGCTGGATCTCCAGGGGTATATTTTGTGGCTGAAAAGGTGCCTTTTCTTCTGGGAAATAGCACTGTATATTTTCCCTCTTGAGTGGGTATTAAAGGGAAGAAATGGGAGCTTTTCTGTTCTTCTTTCTGGTTTTACCTGAATCGTGATGAATGACATTCTGAATGCTGGTTATCAGCACTTGAGCTCCTGCACCTCTTTGCAAGGCTGGTGCAGAGTCACTGTAGTTGTTTGTCCACGAGCAGATTTGATTCTGAGGAGTGATGGTTGATAGAGCATTTGCTTGAGAGAAAGAACAACTGGTGGTTCATCACAGTCCCTACTGAAATTTGTGGGGAGAAGGGAGGTATTGAGCAGGTTTCTTCTGTAGAAATCACCCTGTGAAACTGAAATTTTCCAGTTTGGTATTTTTGGTAGAGTTTTTTTGATGTATTGAAATATTTTATGGAGTTTTGGTCCATGGACTGGCTTTTTTTCACCTCTGCAGGACTATTCTTGATCAAAAAACTTGATTTTATTTTGGGCTGCTCCATCTCAAAGGGCTGCCCAGAGCATGGCCGTCTAATCAAGCTGTGCTTTGGCTTCCTGATGGAAAATGAGGTCCTCATGTAGTGAGAAGGGCCTAAACATTTCTCATCCTACTGCTCCCGTGGATCCATGAGAGGAGGACACCTAACAGTGACAAACATGGATGTCTTTTGGTGGGTCTAGAGACCTTCCTGGTGTGATGAAACTTCCAACCTCCACCTCCCTGGACAGCAGGTCAGTTGTGGCTCAGCTGTGTCCCTGGGCACTGCCATGTGTGTCCTCCCCATCTTGGCAGTGCCATGATGAGGGAGGTGAGGAAGGTGATGGACACCTCGTGGTCGTTCTCCCTCTCTGGTCTCCTGAAGAGCAGCACTGGAGCAAACAGCTGGAGGGACCAAGTGGCTGTGCCGAGCTAATGACAATGGTGTAGGAGCTCTGAGGGTTCCCCCTCTGAGGGTTTGTGCTCTGCCCCCAGAATGAGTAAATAAAAGCCTCCTCATTTATTTATGATGCAAATAGCAAGAGTGTGTTGAGCTCTAGGATTTGTTGATTATTTATTTAGAGCCTCTTGTCTCAGGGGCTCGGGCTGTTTGCGTGCAGGAGGCATCTGTCTGGCTTTATGACCCACACATAGACATCTTGCTTCTTAGACTCTGGCTGTTGATGGTTTTGAAAGTCTGCTGTGGAAATGTAGATCCATCCAGGGAGACACAGATCCCTTGGTCCTTCCTCGTCAGAGTCAGTAGCAGCAGCTCATGGTCCCACCAGCCCCTCTGAAAATCCCATCTGCACTGTGTCCCACTGCCAGGAGACAGGACATGAAGGTTTCTGATATGATAGCATCAAAGAGGAATGGCTAAAATCCACCTGCTGTAGGTCCTTAGCCTCAAAAAGCTAAAGGGAGGATAGGTAGGAAATGGGTATTGGTAGGCATGAGAACAAGGAGACAGTGTTTGATCTAAAATACGAGTGATGTCTGCTTGGGACTCCCCCCACCATGGGAGGCAGAGTGTTAATCTGTGCCAGAAGTGCTGGATTTGTCTTGGTCCACAACCAGACACAAAGAGAAGCTCCACTGGGTTCCAGGAGATCTGAGAGTGAGCTGATGCTGCATTGTGAATGCTGTCCTAAGGTGCCTTAAAATACTCCTGGTTCTCAGGGTGGTGGCTGGCACTTGGCTTTGGGAAGACAGTGACACTCATTTGATCCATCTCAGGTGACCCCCTTGGCTTTGGCAGTGGATGGAGCTCAAACATTCCTGCAGACAGCATTGCATTAGTGATCCATGGCATGGAGAAGCTCCAGGGCTTGGTGAGTACCATCCTGGTCAGCATTTTCAATGAGTACAAAGGTGGGGATGGGAGGGCTTGACCCAGCAGGTGGATGAGCCCAGAAGGGCCTGTGATGTGATGTGATTGTGATGAAGGAATTCTGCCCATCCCTGCTGGTCACAGCTGTGGCACTGTCATAGGACTCCGTGAGGAAAGGCACTGACAGCTCTCCCTGACCTTTGTCACCATCTCATTATCCACCAAGATATCCTTGCTGAAATGCCTGTCTTTAAGCATCCCATGAAGGATCCCTTCTTTGCAAAATGATGCCACAGTCAGGGGTTTAGAGGCAAGAGTTGTGGGTTTTTTTTTTTTTTGAGATTTCTTTTCAAAAAACTTTATTTATCCTTTTATTTGACTGCCTGTCTACAATCTTGCAGCCCATGGGTAGGAATTATTTTCCTGGTACCTTCATGGTGTGTTTTTGCAGGGTAAAATCATTTGCATCCATTAAGTCTCACAACTGTGAGGTAGAAATAAAAGAATTAATTCCTTCTTCACAGCACAGCTGGCCAGCTTGCAACAATGAAATCCAGACCTAGATGATCAAACTTAGCACCTAAATGAGTGATGAAAGGCCCTGGTCCAAGCTCAGATCGTTGTAGGTCTTGGATCTCTTCTCTCTTACAAAGAAAAGGTTGCTGTTAAGCAAGGTAGATTTTGCTTGGCTCCTTCACTCATGGCAGGATCTCCAGGGTTTTCCAGGACCTCAGCCACATTCCCATGGATCTTCTCTGAACTCTCCTCCAGCTTCTCAGCCTGCATCTCAAGGTGTGCAGCTGCCCTGGACCTTATAGACAGGATGCCACCTAAATTCTGGATCCCATGTGCAGGTTAGTGGTGAAAGCCACTCCTGCTGGTGACAGAAGTCTTTTAGAGCTGGTAAAGTTGAGATAAGGGGGTTGTGTAGAAGCCCCTGGGCTTGGAGAAGGCATTTAGGGATTGGAGTGGTGTGATGTTTCTGTGGCAAATCATCAGAGTGTGTCCTGGAGGGACAAAAGGAGCTGGATACAGATACAGAGCAGAGTGGTGTGTGTCCCCAGATGTGTGCATGTCTGGAGTGATTTGGAGGATACTCAAATCTTGATAATACTGTACTCTGCATTGGTGAAGCCACACCTTGAGTGTTGTGTTGAGTTCTGGGCCCCTGAGTTGAGGCAAGAGATTGAGGGGCTGGAGCGGGGCCAGAGAAGAGCAACGAGGCTGGAGAAGGGAGTGGAGCACAAGTGCTGTGGGGAGAGGCTGAGGGAGCTGGGGGTGTTTGTGCTGGAGAAGAGGAGGCTGAGAGGTGACCTCAGCACTGTCTGGAAGTGCCACATCAGGAAGTTGTGGCCAGGTGGGGGTTGGTCTCTTCTCCCAGGCACTCAGCAATAGGACAAGGGGGCACGGGCTCAAGCTCTGCCAGGGGAAATTGAAGTTGGAGATGAGAAAAAAGTTCATTCCAGAGAGAGTGCTCAGGCATTGGAATGGGCTGCCCAGAGAGGGGGTGGACTCCCCATCCCTGCAGGTTTTTCAAGTGAGCTTGGCTGTGGCACTGAGTGCCATGATGTGGTAAAGGGACTGGAGTTGGCCCAAGGGTTGGACTTGATGATCTCGGAGGTCTTTTCCAACCCAATCGATTCTATAGTATGTACAGAGGGGCACAAACATGCCTTGGTGAGTATCAGTCTCACCTGAAACACGCCATCAGCTGCTCAGGAGAGTGAGGTGGGCTTTGGCTCTGCAGCAGGGCAGGACCCAGCCTGTGGCTCTGATCTGTGGGTGGCTGGGATGTACACATGGAAAACCCTGGGGCTGCACCAGCCACTGGGGCTGCAGTGGGTTCTCCAGCCTCATTGGTCTCTGGGCCTGGACTCAAGCCAGAGTGAATCTCATCCAGTGCCTGGGATGAGGAGGGGGAACAAACTGTTTGGAGGGCCATGAATAGCAGCTTTCATGAGCTGTCATTTCCCATTACCCTGACTCGACATGGAAACCCAGCGCAGGGCCCTGGCAGGAGAGGTTCCCCTGCCTCCAAGTCCCAGCCAGCTCCATCCACAGCCTCCTCTGGCTCTTTGGAGACTGAACCTTTCAGCTACAGTGACTGCTGGACCCAGCAGCTGCTGGACACTTGCTCAGCTCTTCCTTGGCGAAATGGAGAGGGGGTCAGAAGGACCAGGACCTTGCTGTGCTGGACGTGCACTGATGTGGGTGATGCAAGTTCTGCAGCACATAACCTGAGTGCAAGGATGCCAAGGGCATGACCCTTCAAACAAGACCTTATGCACAGAGAGCCTCTTGCCAAAAGGTAGCAGGGAATTTGATGTAAAACCAGAGGTTTTCTCCATTTGCCTTGGAATACAATATTCTCCTGAGCTGGCTTACATATTGCTTCAGAGATCAGCTGTCCACCAATCTACCAATACCTCCCAAACTTGGCTGCATTTCAGTGCTTGTGGGATGTTGTATAAAAAGAACAGGAGGATGATTGAATGGCTCTGTTTCCAATTGACCATGGTGCAAAGTACCTAAATCTAAGCCTGAGGATGGAGCTACACCCTGTGCATATGGATGGTTGCATAAGTTCTTGGTGTCATGTCTGGTTGGACATGGGTGTGGTGGTGCTGGAAAGGAAGGAGAGCTTGGAAAAGGAGTTTCCAACAGGGAGTAGCCAAGAGAAATTGGTAGTTTATATGCCAATGAATTGGAACAGAGATTACAAAGGCAAAGAGTAAATTTTATGCCCTTAAGCTCATTCATCTGCTTAATTCTGGGTTTGGGTGGTTGGTACAGGAAAGGACAGGGGCCAAGGGTTGAGCATGGAAATCCCCAAAGCCCATACCTGCCAGAATTAGGCACTGTTGTTCCTGAGCAGTGTGTGCAGGCAGCTCAGAGCCAGCAATGTGGTGGCTGGGGCTCACCAGTGGCCAGAGATGCTGGGGGGGTGTGTGGGGAGAAGGGCTGGGAGGAGGGATGGGGTGGAAAAGCTGCACTGCTCCAAGGCCAGGCTGAGGATGGAGCAGAGAAGGGGTGTGAAGGACAAACAGCTCTTTTGCAAGAGTGAGCCTTACAGGAACAGCTGCTGCACTCTGGTGTGTCCTCACCTGCAGCTCCCTTCAGCCTTCCCTTTCATCCCTCCAACATTTATTTCATTTGATTAATAAAAAACTTCTTTCTTTCTCTCAGCAGAGATACTGGAGCACAGCCCACGTGTTGGGAGGGGAGGGAGGGAGTAGCTGCAGCTTGGCTTCTCTTCTCTGACCACCAGCCAGCTCCCTATCTCGGGATGGATCCAACAGGAGCACAGGAGCTCACATCCAAGAAACCCCAGTGCTCTGCCAGGGCCACACAGGTAGCAAAGAGCCTCATAGAAAGTCAAGTGAAACATCTGGGAGTGCTTCTTTTTCTGCTGCCTCTCCTGTATTTCAGGGCAGAAACTCTTGGATGTGCACAGAGGATTTGCAAAGCTCCAAATGCTCCAGATTCCTCCATCAACACCCCTTTGTGTGGACACATTCATGCTCATGTCCGTCTAGGAAATTTGGATCAGAGGAAAACCATAATATGATGAATCAAAATGTCAATTGGTTTAATAAAATCACAGAATCATAGAATGATTTGGGTCGGAATGGACCTTAAGGACCATCCAGTCCAACCCATTCCATGGGCAGGGACACCTTCCACCAGCCCAGGTTGCTCCAAGCTCCATCCAGCCTGGCCTTGGACACTTCCAGGGATGGGACATCTACACCTTCTCTGCCCAATCTGTGCCAGGGCCTCACCATCCTCTGAGTAAAGAATTAAAAACTAGTTCAAACCCCCACGAGATCTGATGCATTTTTGCTCAGGTGAGTGGTGGAATCACCTTCTGTGGAAGTGTTCATAAAATGTGCAGATGTGGCACTTGGGGCCATGGGTTAGTGGCAGATCTCACAGTGCTGGGTTGTACTCGATGGTCTTAGAGGGCTTTTCTAGTCTTAATGATTCTATGAGTTTAGGAGGGGCAGCAAAGCATCCAAAATGCACCCAGTAAAGCTTTTTAGGAACTCTTTTCTCCTCCTTTTTTCCTGAGAGATGTCTTATCCAGCCTGGGAATGGGAGTCCTGCCATGTAACGTGACTGAGTAATCCCTAATACCAGCAAAAATCTTAAATAGATAATTTCCTAACAACAGAACTAGCAAATTCTGTTCCTGTCAGCCATCCAGCTGAGAGACAGTGACAGAAGGGAAAAAAAATTATTTTAGGAATTAATTATGAGCAGAGAAGGACTCCAGTGCCAGTGGTGCAGGAAAGACACAAGAAAAGAGAAAAAAAAAACCACAAGAAAATACAGTGCAAACATCCACAGAAGACATGCAAATGCAGGCACAGTGAGGGGCCTCTGGATCTTTGCTAATGAACTCTAATGCAAAGAGGAAATTAAAGACCTCTGTTTTCCACTCTGCCCAGTTGCAGAGTGTCTGTGCAGGAGCTGAAGCGTGAGGAAGGCTGTGGTGCTGGAGGGTGAGGGATAGGGCCAGGAAGGGACCTTTCTGCTCTCAGCCTGACAAGCAGGACTTGTCAGGATTTTATTTTTGATGGAGCGTATTTGTTTGTTAAGCAAAACAAACAACCCGTTCAGCAAAACTGGATTTTTAGGCAGGAGAAGATCAGCCTCGATAAACTTCTTGACTGAGTGTTTTTGGTTTTTTTCTTTTTTTTTTCTAAAAGGGTCTTCAAGATGGTTCAATAACTAAAGCCATTTATTTTTTGAAATAGAAACATCCAGTCTTCTACTCCATAATACTTCTCATTTTGAATTGTGAGCTAAGTATAGTATGAATGGGCCTTCTCTGCTGAAGGCAGAATTGAAACCAAATGTTTCAAAATTATCTATTCAAAATGCTTGGCTTGACTCAGACAACTGTTGCTTTTTTAAACTATAAACAATATTGAAATTCTGACTGTTTATCCCCATATGACTTGAGGATTGTTTACAATTTTTCGACATTTCTCAGGAACTAAAAACCTGTTTCTCATGTATATTTATGCTGGCAGCTGCTATTGAAAGGACAGCTCAGCTCCTCGAAAAGTGGAAGCATATGACAATTTTCTCTTTAGTAAAGCTGGTAAAATATGGGGTGTCAAAGCAGGCTGAATTTCCCTGGCCAGTTTGGCCATCCAGGCAGCTGCTGCATCCCGGCAGGATCCTTGGTGTCATTTCCCTCTGGAGTGCTGGTGCTGAGGGTTCAATGTGCATCAGGAACCCCACACTCTTCCTACACACTCCCCATTCAGGGCGCATTTTGTCTGAGAGGGGTTTAGGTCATTGAAACATAAAACTGACTTTGGGTGCACATTCCTGAGCTGGCTGGAAAATGAGCTGTGCCTTGTGTTTGACAGAGGCAGGACCCACACCTGGGATTCCAGAGAAGCTGTGGCTGCCCCACCCCTGCAAGTGTCCAAGGCCAGCTTGGATGGGGCTGGGAGCAACCTGGGCTGGTGGAAGGTGTCCCTGCCCGTGGCAGGGGGTTGAAACAAGATGATCTTTAAGTTCCCTTCCATCCCAAACCATTCCATGATCTGGCTGTGCAGGGGTGCAGGGGCTGTGCCCAGGGCCAGCTCTGCTGGAAATGGGTGAGCTCTGCTGGGAAGGGGGTGAAAGCTCAGACATGATCCCAATGCCAGGTGTGATGATACATGTGAGCAGTCCTTCTTCCAGACACCTCTTATGTGAGTCTCTGCTCTGGATGACACATTTTGTGCCAGGTGGGGTCACTGAGGGCCAGGGAGAGCTCACATCTTGCTGACCAAGAAGTACAGGGGAGATGTCCAAGTTACATGGGCAGAGCCAGTCATGCCAGAAGCTCCCATGGGTAGTCACACAAATAATTTCTTCATTTAACCTTGAATCTTCTCATTGTGGAAGATGGAGGAGTTTAGTCTCAGGCTAATACTGAGTTTGAGTCACAGGACAGGGTAACAGTGAGGGTTTTTTAAATCATGCTGTAGCACTGCCATTGGATTTATCTCTATAATTTCCATGGTAGGTGGCTAGAGATGTGCCTGTGGAATAGGATGTCCTCTTAAACTGGGGCCAACAAACTATGGCCAACAGACCCTGTCTGGACTTAACAGAGCTGTTTAAAACTCAGTAGGAAATGGCTCCTGGCACTCCAGCAAATCCTGGGATGCTGCTGAGCCGATGATGCGTTGGCAGGATGCTCCCTCTGCCTCCACCAGCCCTGCTCCTCACTGGAGCCTGCCCCCACTGCAGGGGGAGCCTGTGCTCAGAGCACAGACAGCTCTGCACATCCCAAAGCTGTGAGTCCTGGGAAGCTGCTGCAGCTGTTTCCCCAAGGAGAGCTGCAGAGCAGGCAGCTGCAGGAGTGCAGAGAGGGGGTAATCAGATTGGTGGCTGTGTTTGCCCCGTCGACAGGATGCATTCAAGCGCTTTCCTCTGTGCTCTTAAACTTGTCCTTCTCAGGAGAATGTTTTCACTCCATTGCCATCTCCTCTGTGCCCGGTCCCGGGGGTCCCCAGCAGTGAGCTGGATAGAAAATCTATTGATTCTGTTCCACAGGCCCTGTACAAGGGAAGGTAAGTGCTCCCCAGCCAATACCTCTCAGTCATTTCCTTTAGGTTGTTGCTCACATGCCCTAAATCACAGCAGGTGGTGAAAGAACAAAAGAAATGAGCTGGAGAAACTCTGGCCCAGCAGGTCTAATCCTGCCTACAGCACCAATGGTGCTTTGGCATTAAGGAACTCGGAGAGACCAGATGCCTGTGGAGAAGAACCCTCCATTTCCAAGACTTCCAAATTGCAGGAGAGGAAATAGCAAAGAAGAGCAGGGAGATGGACTTGGAGCTGATAAGCTGTGTTTGAAGTTCCTCTGATGCACGGAGGACCTCACCAGCAAATTTGGCTTCCAGAAGTTACACTGTTGTCTTAAGAACCGTGAGATGATGACTATTGTTCTTCCTAATTAATGATGCTGGAGTGCAGGTGCTGAGCCTTTCCTGAGGAGCTTTGCTTGGCTCCCAGCAGTGTTTCTTATTAACCAGCCCGTCCATACAGCATTTCCCAGCCAGCAGGACTGGAGGGTTGGGGGCCAAAGCAGCGTGGAGGAGGCTCAGCAGTGTTGGCCTTGGCTAACAGCTTCACACCCAGCTGGCTGATGGTCCAGAGCCGTGTGGTGCTGAGCCTGAGGGCAGTGTTGGACCTGATTTAATGGGGGCTTTCCCCACGGAGCACTGAGCCCGTGTGGACAGGCAGAAGATGAAGGAGGTATAATTTTTTTACAAAAGCCATGGCTGGCCAATGTCTTAGGTAATAAATGCTGTGAGCTGAGGAATGCAGCCTTGTTATTGCCTGGCCGAGGGGAATTAATTCTGCACATTGGAGTTTTCTGCCCAGGTGTCAGTGACTTCTTACCACCACATAGGTATTTCTGTATTTCAGCAAAATTCCCCACTTCTAATCTGGATAGTCCGTGCTGGGTGGAGTGCAAAACCCACATTGTTAACTCCGGATAACGGTAATTAAAAGAAAATAAAATCAAAGGTGCTCAGAAAAGAAATGGAAAATTTTTCTGTGGAAGCCAAAAGATTATATTAAACTTCGGTGGTTTAATAAAATATTATGAAGTTTGGGAGCGTATTTTCCCCGGGACTTAATCTGTTTATACATCTAAAAAAGTAAATAGAATATCACTTTACTTGACCACACAGCAAACCTGATATAGGGGGGCTGCTCCACTGTATATATTTCTTGGGGAATTCCTTCCCCCTCGGGTTTCATGCAATGCACCATGAGCTGGGTCCATTCCTGAGCTACCAGGTCAAGGAAAGCAGGAATTCATCCAGCTTGGTGGAGAAATGCTGTGGATGTGGCAAGGCCAGGGCCAGCCAAGGGGTGAGTGTTGGGGGGGCTGGGAAGACCTGACAGCTCAGGGATTTTTGCACTTTAAAGAACCGAGTATGACACTGACCTTGCTGGAGAAACACGTGGTGGAAGACAAGAGGTGGTGGAAGACAAGAGGTGGTGGAAATGATGCCTACAATGCCACTGGAGAGTTCACAGAAGGTAAGAAGGAGTGAGTTTGGTTTAGGAGACTAAAATCAGACACAAGTGGGTGATTTTGTGTTTTTTTCCCCCTTTTTCATAAACCTGCCCCCACTTTCCAGGTTGCTGCTGCCAGCAAAAAGAGAGCACAGCCTCTTAGTACCCGTAAACTTTATTAAATGTGTGCTTTTTCATTCTTAAATTAAATTAAAATCAGTCTGTTTCATACTGAAATAGCACCAAAGGGAGAAGGATGACAGTATCACCAAGAGAAGAGGAGGGAGGAGGGAAACCCCAGAAACTGTTGTATATGATCAAGAATTTTTCTAATAGTTAAGAAAATGGGAAATCTTTTCCCCTCCTCTGGAGACCTTACACTGTGTGTGCTGGTGTGGGAGAACCAAGGAGGCTGAGGATCAGTGTGAGTCAAAATCACACTGAGCAGGATGGGTAAGGCCAAATCATCCCTGGAAATTTGACTTCTTAGTGCTGCATCCCAAAGACCACCCTGGCACCAGGCAGAGGAGTCCCAGACACTGATCTTCATGGCACCTTGGATATATTCTTCTAACTGTGTAAATTATTGAGTGGCAGCATTTCCATAGGAGTTGGTTAAAATCCTCACAGCATAACATCAGCTCCAAGGACAAGGTGGGCACAGCAGGCTGGTCTTTACCCATCCAGGAATGGCAGCAATGGAATTTGAAGTGGGAAAAGGGCTTGTTTTTGTCTTGCCAAACTGCACTGGTAAAGAAACCTGCATTTCTCTGGTATTTTCCAGGTGTGGCCAGTTGAAACAGAGTGCAAATAACCTTCCCACAGCTCAGGTTTGGCTGAAAGCTGCTGCTGCATTGAGTTAAAGGGAGGTATCCCCTTCAACCACCTTTCTGAATCTACAAGCCTCTCCAAAGCATGGCACCAACAGTGGGAAAACCCCTGATGTTATGAAGACTTTGGGGCAATCCTTGTGCTCAGCACCCCTGTGCCCAAGCTCCTGGTGGTTTCAGTGCAGGAGGGCTGTGGTGCCAATTTTGGGGCTGGGCAAGGTGCTGTGCAGACCCCCAGAGACCCCCAGCCTGTTGGCCAAGGGCATCAGTGCAGTGCTGCAGTTGGGAATGATGAGTCTGTCTGCTCAGAAATCATGGAATCACAGAATGGTTTGGGTTGGAAGGGACCTTTAAAGGCCATGGGCAGGGACACCTTCCACTAGCCCAGAGATCCCTGTCCAGCTTGATCTTGAACATTCCCACGGATGGGGAATCCACAATTTCTGGGCAACCTGTGCCAGGGCCTCACCACCCTCATTATAAAAAACTTCCTTATGATGAATTTGGCACTTGATGCTGACAAGATGCCTCCTAAAGGTTGGTGTTTTTTTTTTTTTTTGGTCTCAAACCAGATGTTCTAAAACCCAAATGTCTCAAGGCATATAAGCCTAAACTTCATCAGTGCCTAATGGCAGATTTTATTATTGAGACCTGAAGCATTTTAATACACCTGATTAATATCTCATCGTTAATGTATTGATTTTTCTGCTTCAAAAAAACCCAAAACACTTTAAGGTCACCTTTTTATTTATAGCTACTTTTGCTTTCCCCTCCAATGCACATGCTCAGCACTACAGGCCCAAGAGAGGTGTGGTTTTCAACAGTTTACTTCCAATTCTTCTTAAGTTAAAATAATCTAAACTTCATGGCTGGATTTTCAAATAAGCCTAAAGAGTTTAGAGGCTTAAATGCTATTAGAGTTCAAAGCAATTTTGGTTGCATGACCTCTTTTTAAAAGCCATTGTTCATACGTGGAGGGATTTTCAAAAATACTTATGGCCCAGATCAAACCCAATCAATCACAGTCTCAGCTCCCTAAATAGTTTTACAAGGTGTGCAGCCAGGGATTCAAACCCTCGGAAACAAGGGGAAGTAAAACATTCAAGCATTTAGGGGAAAGTTATGTCTATGTGGCCAAGTTCAATGTGCTGGGAAGAGTTTTTTAAAGGCACACATGATGTCCTTGTGTACACATAGCAAAGCTCTGCTGATTTACTGACGGGGATTTGGTGGCAATTGTGGAAACTCATTTGTATGAATGTGCTTGGTATTGCTGTAGCTTGTGAAATATGGGCAGAACAATCTATAGCACTTAAAAGCTGCTTTATGCGAGTCTAAATGTGGCTGCATGGGAGACAGCAGCAATATAACTATATTGATTTTTTTTAAGTCATACTCATAAGTGATATTTATACTCGTGTGCTGGTTTTGGCTGGGGTGAAGTTAATTTTGTTCGTAGGAGATGGTCTGGGACTATGGTTTGGATTTGTGCTGGAAACAGTATTGATAACCCAGAGATGTTTTCATTGTTGCTGAGCTGTTCTTACTGAGAGTCAGAGCCCTTTCTGCTCCTCACCCCATCCCACCAGTGAGGAGATTGGGGAGGCACAAGGAGATGGGAGGGGACACAGCCAGGACATCTGACCCCAGCTGAGCCCAGACCATATGGCATCATGTTCAGCATATAAAAGAGGGGGAACTAGGAAGAAGGAGGGGATGTTTGGGGTGATGGCATTTGTCTTCTCAAGTCTCTATTACATGTGACACAGCCCTGCTGTCTTGGGGATGGCTGAGCACCTGCCTGCCATGGGAAGTGAGGGATGAATTCCTTGTTTTCCTTTGCATGCATGGCTTTTGCTTTACCTGTGAAGCTGTTTTTATCTCAGCCTTCAGGTTTTCTCAGATTTACTCTTTTAATTCTCTCCCATCCCACTGGGGGAGTGAACACTGTGTGGGGCTGAGACCCCAGCTGGGGTTACACCATGAGAACTTCTCAAAGGCATGTACGTATTTTCCCAACTTAATTTTCCTTGAAATACCAAAGAAACAGCACACTTAAACTTTCTTGTCAGCTGGGAAGACCTCAGACTTTGTGCCTCACTGGTGCTGGCATAGTTTGGTTGTGCCTGTGAGTGAATGATGGCTTGTCCTTGAGGCCACCTTGACTTTGGCATTTGCATGGAAGACCACAGGGTGGGATGAGCTGTGTCCATCTTTCATTCCTGCTCCTACAGGCCTTGTTTTTAGAATATTTTTTCCCAATAATTACACCCCACCCCACCCCCATTCTTTTGGCCACACTGTAAGCAAATTTCCCCTTGATCTGGCCAGCATATGCAGAGGCCAAATTGCTCCCATCACCTCCAGTAATACACTGGGGAGACAGTTACCAAAAGCCCAACATTCTTCCAGCTTCTCCTGATTTGAACTGCAGAGACACTGGGAGGGACCATGACCTCATGGAGCCAAAGCTGTGTGACCATCTCTGATGTTCTCATGTCATCTCTTGTATGAACACTGAGGGGTTGAAGGGAGGCAAGGAAGACAAAGGGCTGTTGGGGGTCTGTGTGACACCTCATGGGCCTTTCTGCTGTAAGGTGTTTGCAGAGGGCAATTAGGTAAAATGTTGAGCCAGATGGGCATTGCCAAAATGGGGCTTGGAAAGGGACACAATGGAACAAGAATGGTGGGAAGGGGGTGAAGGGATCAGTGGAGGCAGTGAGGGTGGCACTGAACCATGCCATGCCATGCCAGGCTGCTGAGCACAGCCCAGCCTTGGTGCCACCAACCCAGCATCACTTTACCAGTGGGGGCATGGAAACCTGGGCTCAGGTAGAGCATTGGGATAACAACAGTGGGAGAAGCTCCTGAAGCCTTGCAACACTAGGGGAGTTCTTTTCATTCCTTTGGGAAAAGGGCCTTTTCTTGTCAAAATCCTGTGGGTTTGTGTCTTCAGGGGATAGGAAGGTCCCAGGACTGCATCCTTGGGAAGAGAGGGAGATGTGTAAGGATGGCTTGGAAGGGGGCTCAGGGCAGCCAGGAGAGGATGTGGCTCCACACCTGCAGCGGAACTCGAGGCTGTGAGGCTGAGTGGCCTCCAGGCTGTTTTCATAACTTGCCTCCCTCTTGGGTTAAATCGTAATTTCAGATACAATTCTCTTTGGACTCCCTGAAATCTCTGCTCTGCTGTGGTTTTATTAAGATCTTGGCTGGTGTGCAGGCAGCCAGCGAGCTTCATCCTCAGCCTTCTTCCTAACAACACTCCCAGGTGATCCCCCACTTTGTTTTACTCTGTGAAGGACTTTTCAAAGCTGGACTCTGGAGAGTGTTGTGTTTATGCAGCACCAAGTGATAATTGGGTGCTCCTTTAGTTCAGAAAAAGCTGAAGATAAGAGCCCACAGATAAATGAGACCACGGTAATACAAGATCCTGCTTCACTAATAGATTTCTGTCACTGAGACATTTTTACTGGCCAAAAAAGGTGATAAAGGAGATTCATTATGGCTGACAATTTTTAAAGCCCTTCACAACCAATGCTCTTGTTTCTGCTTCCCGCTCAGTTCTCAGTTAGGAAAGAAGGATTGTCTTCTTATTCCCCTTTCTGGACATGCATTTTGTTTGCTTTTTCCCAACCAGCCCTTCCTCTACTCTATTTATGACTGGCCCAACTTAAAACATTCATTATTAGGGCTTAAATTACTTCTGCAAGACATCAAGAAGTTTCCTGCATATGTGTGATGAGATGGTCAGTCCCCCATGCCCTTCAAGACTGGTGTGCCATGAGCATCATCTCCATGAGCAGTGTGGACCTTTCCATCCTATCCCATCTCCCAAATCCCTTCAGATGGGCCCCCCTTGGAAATGGATTCTGCTGTCAGTGCAGCAGAAGGGATGCAATAAACTCTGGGTTAGAGCCAGCTCCTGTGAATGAGGCCTTTTGACTACCTGGCAATTTTCATCATAGAGTTAAAAGAATCATTTGTTTCCTTTCACTTTTGGCTACCAAAATTATTTTGTCTCAAAACAAAACAAAGTATTATTGGTTTTGGCTTCCCTAAGAGGAAAAATAAGTTTGGTTGATGAAAAGAGCTTGATTTACAGGGGGTAAAAGTGAAAAAAAAAATTGGATAAATGAAGAAAAATTGACCAAATGTTTCATGCAATAAAAAAAATCCCCTAAGGTAAGGTTTGGAAAGCCAAATTAGGTATTAAGCCTCCTCTGTTTTATTGTCAGAAGTGGTGAGGTCTGGCCTGAATTGGCACTTGCAAGCCAAAATCTGGCTGACCTTTCAGGAAGACTCTGAGCCCCCCCAAGCACCCCTGTCACTTCTAGAAACTTTGCACCTGCATTTTCTTCACAGAGGTAGTGCTAAACCTTGGGCCCACTGAAGGAAAGCAGCCAAGCTGCAGGTGAGGTCAACAGGACCAGGATGCTGTTCATAACCTCCTTTTCTGGATGGACACATCACCTCTTCTCTGAGAGAAGAAAGAAAACAAAGCAGCGAGAAAAGAAAAAAATAAATCAGAGCGAATCATGTTTCAGCACAACTATTATTTTTTTTTTCTGCATTTCCCCCCTCTCTACTGATATGTAAAAAAAATATATATTATATTATATTTTCCTTTTCTTAAATTATTTTTTTCAGGCTCAGTCCCAGCCGAAGTCCTGCCCCGTCATCTGGTAGAACTTCATGTTGAAGGGGCGGTAGAAGTCCCGCAGCCTCTGCACCACCTCCTGGTCGATGTCGGGGTGGGTCCTGCCTTTCGTCTTGCCCAGGCAGTGGGGTTTGCTGCTGCCTTCCGCCTTCTTCAGGCACGGGAACCCCTTGGTTTTGTTGAAGTAGAAGTGTTTGTCGGTGATGATCCTCTTGAGGCCCAGAAAGTCCTGGACCCTGCCCAGCTCCCCCGCGGGGTCGCTGATCAGCCTCTCCCCACTGACGAAGAGGATCTGCCCGATGGGGAAGTAGAGGAGCCAGTTCTCCAGGTGCTTGGCGTAGATGCCAATCTGGATGGCGCTCCACGAGGTGTCGATCAGGCCCGTAGTCCTGTTTTTGAAGGTCAGGCTCTCAAAGGTGGGGATATCAGGCTTCTTGGAGAGCGTCTGGGTGTAGTCCGAGATGGCTCTGGTCACGGGGTCCCGCACCACCACGATGAGCTTCGTGCCCTTGGACATGGAGGAGATGCGGGCTGGGGCCTCCTTGGTGACGAAGTAGCTGGGGGTCTTCTCCATGGTGATCTGCCCCTCCAGCGTCCTGGGCATCAGGTCCCTGAGATAAAGGGAGAGAGGGACATGTTAGTGCCAACAGCCCCTGGGCAGAGTGGGGGAGCTGGGTGTGGGCAGAGCTCTGGGGATGTCCTGGATACCGAGGGCAGGATGGTTCTGAGCCTTGTGCCTCCAGCCCAGCTCTTTCCTCCTTGTGTGGGTTGTCAGCAGGCCCATAATGCTCTGATTCTGCAAAGATCTGAGCTCATTCCTGATTTCCCACTTCCTTTGGCTGATCATTTACCCAGAATTAGACCTGAATTCACTGGCCTCCTCCAGGCCTCCCCTCTTGATGGGATCCCACCTCTCTCCTGCAATGGCACTGTAAGAACACAGCAAATCTCTATGATCCCAATGCCCTAACCCTTTTAATTCTTTCCTGCCCACACTGGGCTTTCCTGCACAGTGGCTTAAATTCCCTGGAATAACAGTGAATTCCTGGAGTAACAACACTCCCTTCCTTCAGGACAGAGAGATTTTCAAGGACCAGGATGCAAGACTTTATCTTTTCATATTTTCCAGGTGGCAGCAAGTTGATGCCACAAAAAAATGTGCAACATCAGCCCCCCTGACCTCAGCAGTTTCCTTCTTTCACTTGAAAACATCCTACACACACAGGCTGCTTTGGGAAGCTCTCCTAGACAGGAGTGGGAAGGGGCTGAGGGCAGGGTCCACCCTGCTCCAATGTCCCCTTGAGAGTTCAGAGATCTCCTGGACCAGGAATAAGTGTGGCTTGCTAAAGGGCCACAGGATTTGGTGGCAGGATAACCAGAGCCTCTCCACATTAAACAAGGCAAGTCAGGAAGGTGTAGGAGCCAAATGAGCAGCCAGCTGCTCCTCCTGGGCACTCCCAGCTCTGCACCTTGCTCCACCTTGCCTTGCCACACCCCATCCCCTCACACATCACCCTGTGTACCACCCCCAGCCAGGAGCCAGCACCTACAAAATGCCAGTGATTCACACCACCATCATTTGGTTACATGAATCCAATCTCTGTAGCTGATCTTCCAACGCTGCCGTCCTTCCCAGGGGGAATGGGAGATGGATGGCAGGTGGCTGCAGCACCAGGGAGGTTCACTGCCTTGCCACCAGCAGTTCTCATGGCAACTGCAGCCCCCCACGCCCTGACCCCTCAGCTCTGACCCCACTGAGGCCACAACACCCATGTTAAGTGATGAACTGCTCCGTTCCTGCTTCGCTGCCGCCGTCCCGCAGCAGCAACATCTGGTTTGCAAACCTGTGCAATATGCCAGCAAAATTAAACTCATCTATCAAAAAAGCAACAATGAAAAGCCAACAACGGCTAAAAACACCAATAACAACCAAACCCCAGGCTGTTATGTTACAAATGAGAGAGCAAGGAATGACCCTTCCCTAAAGCAATTCCCTTTGCAACCATATTACAGAGGCTGAGCACAGACATGGTCCTAGAGAAGCCAAATCTTTGCTGAGGGTTTATGTTTGGGGGAAATTCCAAGAATTTGGGACATTCAGAATGGAAAATAAACAAGCTGATGGGTATGAGAGAGCTCTTACATGCGCTGAAAGCTGTGAAGACATAAAGGGAATCACTGCTGAATTAAAGGAGGCCTTTGCCAAGCAGACAGATAATTCTATGGTGGAATGTGCCCTCACCTGATGCTATGAAGGCCCAAAACATAACTGGTTCAGAAACAGACTGGCTAAACTCATGGTGGCTGAAATAAATGGGTGGCAATAAAATGTGGGAATCCCAGAGCAACTTTGGCCATGGGGAGCTCCCAGCCCCAACTGCCCTCAACTGGGAGGAGATAACAGGAGGAGACCTACAATCCCCAGCTTTCATACACTCGTCTGTAGATACCTGATGTCAGCCACCATTTAGAAGGAGGTACTGGGCTGGAAGTCTCTTTGCTCTGGCCTGGTGAAACTATTTGGATAGGGTTTTGCTCAGGGCAGCCTCACTTTTCACAAGGGACAAGGAGTGATGGCTGGAAAGTGAAAGAGGTCAGGTTTAGATTGGACATTGGGAAGAAATTCTTCCCTGTGAGGGTGGTGAGGCCCTGGCACAGGTTGCCCTGAGAAGCTGTGGTTGCCCCATCCCTCAAGGTGTTCCAGACTGGGTTGGACAGGGCTTGGAGCGACCTGATCCAGTGGAAGGTGTCCCTGCCCACGGCAGGAGGTTGAAACAAGATGATTTTTAAGGTCCTTTCTGACTCAAACCGTTCTATGAATCATTCTATGAATCACCTTTTTCCCCCATGTGCACCAAACTCAATTTCTCAGATGTTGTGGTGTTGCCCTGCAGTGACTGGGTCATCTGGAAGCACCTGAACCCTTGAAAGGGTGAAGGAAAAAGGTCACACCCCCTTCCCCACTGCCTGCCAGCTCAGTGCCTGCTGGCCCTGCCCCTGTAACAGCCTCCTGCAACTCAGAGTTGCTCCTCAGCAAGAGCCAGAGCCACTGAACCAGCAGCAGGACAAGGGCAGTGGGATGGCACTGACTTCTGTTTGTGTTCTGGTAAGAGTTGAGATCTCAGCTGTGTCTCCCCAAGGAGCAGATCAACCCCTTCCACAGCAAGGCTGCAACACAAAGTGTCCTTCAGTGCCCAGGAATGAGCACACACCTCTGGTGGGCAGGGACACACCAGGACCACGGCAATGTGCTACCACAGCATTGGGGAGATTAATTAATTACAAAGGGCATCTTTCATGGACATAAACAGTTGCCTGGAAGCCTCCTTGGACTAATGGCATCTGGTTTTATTGCAAAATAGCCACTTGAAAAAACAAGAACCACAAAAATGTTTTTGGCAAGAGCTGCCACCAGCAAGCCCTGCCAGAATAAATGGATTCTGTTATTTTAATTTTAGGAGAGCCCCGAGTTTTATTTAATTACTTAATAGGAGAGGAAGACTTTCCTCCAAGGGAGCATTTCAGCCAGCCATGTATATTCATATCTGGCCTCTCCCAGGTCCAGACTTTGTTTCCAGCACTGGTGTCCAAGGTCTAAGATGGCTGGTCCCGTGTCTGGCCAAAGACCCTGGAGGTAGCTCATGATGGGGGTTATGGCCCCTTCCTCACCCCAGTGGGCTTTGCAGGACTTCACTTTGGTAATGCAACAGCTTGGATTTGTCTTCCCTGGGAGCTGCTGCAGCAAAGCCTCCAGCCCCTGGCCAGGGTGGGAGAGGCAGAGCCCTGGAGGACCAGGATGGGGTGATGCTGTGCATGGGCTGAGCACCAGGATTAGGGTGACAGGTCCAAGTGATGCACCTGGTGCTGCTCAGGGACCTCCTGATGCACTTGGTCTGCCAGTCCTTGATGTCAGCACTTTAGTGCTGGGGTCACATTGGGACATCCCAGTAAGTGGCTCCTGACCCTCAGACACTCCAGCTGTGGGAGCTGATCTTTGGTGTCATCTTTATTGTGGCTTTTGTAACTCTTTGTGGACTGTACAATGAGGCCTTTAAAAAGCTGGACTCAGAGTTTTCCCAGGGTGTTGTCTCAAACCCGTCCCTGGAGATCAGAGTCCATAGAGATGTTCTCTGATCTCAAGTCTCTGTTCTTATCAAGAGCATAACTCCAGGGAAGAAATCATGTCAAAAAAACAGAATAAGATACAAGACTCCCTTCCCACAACAATGAGCACTCACGGGTTGTGTTTCTGTCAGTTCAGCTTGGAGAAGCAGAAGCAATGATGGGTGTTGATGGTGTTTGCCACCAGCCCATGCTGGGTACCACCTCAGCTCCCATCAGGGGCCAGGAAATGCATCAGAACAGCTGCTTTGCCTCAGCTGACCTGTGCTGCTGTCCCACCAACTCGAAGAAGCTGGTTACTGGCAGGAAAACAAGCACTGGTTGTTCCTGAAATGAGATATTTGGGAGGGGATAGCCTATTTCTTGCAGGAGGAGCAGCCCTGAGCTGCTGTTTCCCACAGAGGTCGGAGCAGCTTTTGGTCACTGGATTCAGAAACCCTAACATGAGTTTGCTGTTTGAAGTCCCTCTGCTGCTTTGCTCCCAGCTGGATGGAGCCATGCCCTGCTCAGGACCTCCTGGGCTCCTTGGCAGCATGGAAGACATGAAAAGAAGCTGTGGATGGACTTGCTGCAAACCTTTCCCACATAAATCTAGCCCAGATCTCTCTCCAAGGGAGGCTGACGTCAGCAGATAAGGGCAGCTCTTCACCAGGCCTCATGCCAGTGCAACCCAGAGCAATAAATAAAGCTGCTGTGATTCCAGGTCAGCCCCACGTGCTCTCTGGGCTCCAGTAAAACCTGCCCCAACCATGTGCTAAGGGCAGGATTCATCTTCTCTTATTTAACCTCAGAAGGTGAGTTCCTTCTTCCTGGAAGTCCTTGTAAGACTTTTTAAAAATGCTCAGCCTGCCAGAGCCTGGGCATCCAGGCTGGATGGACTGAAATGATCATCCAGAATGAGGTGATGCCACAGAGAGGAAGGGTGGTGTCAACCCCTGCCCTGTGCTGGCAGGCTCAGCACTGCCCAGCAGCAAAGGCTCCTGCAACCCCTGCTCCATCTGAGGGCATGGCCAGGTCTGCCTTGAGCTCAGCTCTAGCAGAGAACTGAGTTTGTGCAGTGCCTGAAATGGCAACTACCAAGTCACTGAGGAAGAGGAGGATGCAGGGAATGGGTCTGGACCAGCACTGGGGTTTGAATCCTGCAAGAGCACAGCTCCTCAGTGCTGGAGCAGGGAACAGCCCAGGGGGAATGAGCAGGGAGGGAGAAAGATCACCAAATGCTGATGGTCCTGGTCCCAACACCAGCAAGCTGGGGGTGGCACATGCTCCCTCTGACAGCCTCTGCTGTCCCTGGGGCCGTCACAGGTCACTCAGTGCAGGAGAGGAGGGCAGGGGGGTCTGCAAGCACCACAGCAAGAACAGCACAGGTACAGCCTGAAGTAGAAAACCACTATCAACAAATCCTGAGATGCAGAAAACCCTGCAGCCTGGGCATCTGCATGGCAGTGGCAGCTCAGGGGCAATGTTTGTGCCCCTGGACCCCTCCACCAATGCTGCTGGGCCACCTGAGTGCTCTCCCCACCCACCTGCAGCAGCAGCAAAGGAGGAGCTGCTGTGGCCAAGCCCCTTCCCCCCATGCCAATATTTACCTTTATCTCTGGCCATGTTCCCACTGCTCTGGCCTCAGCCTTGAAAGGGCATTCAGGCCAGGAACTATCCACAGGACAAAGGATGGGAACGAAGCAGAAGAGATGAAGCCAGAACTCCACAGAGTCTGTTTACACAACCCTGGGCTTTCCCAAAGGTGCTGGTGACTTTGGCTATCAGGATCCTCCCACTACACAGCCTGTCAGGTGTCATGGGGTTATCATAGAATCATAGAATAGAATCACAGAATGGATTGGGTTGGAAAAGACCTCCAAGATCATCAAGTCCAACCCTTGGGCCAACTCCAATCCCTTTACCACATCATGGCACTCAGTGCCATGGCCAAGCTCAGGTTAAAAACCTCCAGGGATGGGGAATCCACCCCCTCTCTGGGCAGCCCATTCCAATCCCTGAGCACTCTCTCTGCAAAGAAGTTTTTTCTGCTCTCCAACTTCAATTTCCCCTGGCAGAGCTTGAGCCCCCCGTGCCCCCTTGTCCTATTGCTGAGTGCCTGGGAGAAGAGACCAACCCCCACCTGGCCACAACTTCCCTGATGTGGCACTTCCAGACAGTGCTGAGGTCACCTCTCAGCCTCCTCTTCTCCAGCACAAACACCCCCAGCTCCCTCAGCCTCTCCCCACAGCACTTGTGCTCCACTCCCTTCTCCAGCCTCGTTGCTCTTCTCTGGCCCCGCTCCAGCCCCTCAATCTCTTGCCTCAACTCAGGGGCCCAGAACTCAACACAACACTCAAGGTGTGGCCTCCCCAAGGCAGAGTCCAGGGGAAGGCTCACTGCCCTGGGCCTGCTGGCCACGCTACTTTGGATCCAGGCCAGGATCCCCTTGGCCTTCTTGGCCACCTGGGCACACTCTTGGCTCCTCTTGAGCTTCCTGTCAATTAGTACCCCTAGATCCCTTTCTGCCTGGCTGCTGAGATGCAGCAGAAGCAGGAGGGCATTGCTGACCCCTACCCTGAACTCCAAGACACCTTCCCTGGCCAGTCTGCCCTGGGGCACCTTGCTCCAGCCTCAGGGTGCTTTTTCATCTTTGCCACTAGCCTGAGCTACTGGCCCAAGCAGTGGGATACACAGAAGGGAATGGTAGGGAAGGCAAACCCCATGGCAGGTATTAGAGCATCTCAGGAGCCTCGCTGAGGAGTTCTCAGTGAATGTGATAACCAACTGCAAAGGAAAAGTCTGCCTGCTGTTACTTTTTCCCTGGTTTGCTGCAGTTTGATTTTGCTTCCAGTGCAATGTCCAGGGTTTAGCAGGGATTTGGAGCTCCCCAGCCTGCAGCTGCAGTGGGAAAGGAAGTGTCTCATGGTGGCAAGTGCTGTTTTGAAGGAAGTGCCACTGAAGAAGTCATCACAGGAAAAACTGGATCAAAGAAATGTTGTTCTTTCCAAAAGGGCCTGACAGCTCTGCAATCAGCTGTGGGACCTTGGATCCCATGGAAGAGCCTTTCTGGCAAGGAAGGACCAAAATCTGCTCCCAGAAATGTAACACAGGTTCACAGGGAGGATTGGACCCTCTAGGCAGAGCTAGAGAAGCAAAACAGAGGGAAAATGAACTGGCTGAGAGGGTTTATTTCACATCTCCCTTCTCTACAGAAACACTGCCAGAATTTCTGTCCCCAGGAAGGAGTCAGACACCAGGGTGATGGGCAGGTGGCACAGCTGGCAGTCCTGGGGGAAACACCCTTCTCCAGCACGAAGCCATGGAACAAGGAGGCTGGGGACACTTGAGGCATGGCCAGAACTGTGGCTTGGTGCAGCCTCACACCCCCACGGCACTGGGCATTCCTCCCTGGGCAGCTTTAGCCACCGGCAAATTGTCTTCTCCTCCCTCCACCATTTCTCTTTTTCTTCCAAATCATTTTAAATAGTGACTCTGCAACAGAAATTTATAAAAAATCCCAAACTTGCTCTCTCAAATGCTTTTCTTCCCTCCCCCTCCAGCCCACACTCCCAGAAGTACCATTACAGCATGTACAGGACATGATTGAAAAGAAAGATGCTCTGGCAAGAGTGATAACTTGATGTAACCAGGAGCGTGTATGTATATATAAATTAAAAAACACTGCCTAAAGAGATGAATTCCTCCCTCCCATGAGGCCAGTGGCTCAGCCCAGGGGTTGTGCTGCCCTGGCAGCTCTAGCAAGGCTCTAAATTTGCTTTGATGAGCTGTGAGGGTACATCAGAGCTAGCTGAGCCTCCTGCTCTGCCTTCCTTTAGATCTCAGGTGAAATCAATTCATGGAAAGAAGCATTTCAGGAAATGGAGAAAAATGAAAAAAAAAAACCCTCCAAGAAAAGCTGTGGGACTGAGGAAGCTGAAAGGAAAGGGGCACAGGATCAGAGAGGTCTGCAAGGAAAAAAGAAACTCCTCATTGTGTTGCTGGATGTAAAATCTAATCCTACCGGCATTAATAGCAAAAGGACACTCTTGCCACTGGTTTTAATGAGGATGGATTAGGCTGAGCCTGGAGTAAAGTTAAGGGGCAGGAACAGTCCTGGGAGAGGACAACGAAGACCATGGGTCTCTCCTATCCCTACCCATCCTGCTGCTGAGGCATTTTATCTGGTTAAAGACAATGCTTAGGAAAATCTCAGAGTTATTGGAGGGACCTACAACACGACCATCATTTGCTGGAGGACGTTGCGCCCTCACAAAACAACTGCAGTCAAGTCAGGGGCTTGGGATTTCCTCTGTCTCTGCCCTTCTGCCCCCACAGAACCAGTGCAAACTGTGCAGGATGAGCTCATCACCTGATGGGATAAACGTGGTCCTGTTCCCTTGGCCATGGTTGGAAAGGTGTCTGGGAGAACGGCTTCATTTCCACAAGCAGGGAATGATCCCTGGATTATTTGTTTCCCCAGGATGTTCTGAGGACCCTCCTGGCACAGTGGCATGATCCCTGTGCCCAGCACAGCAAGGTCCCTCCCAGTACATGGGGGTTTTACCACCTCCAATGCTCCAGAGGGGTTGAATAAAACTGAAGCATAGATGAAGCATGAAGAGAGTAGGTTTAGACTGGATATTAGGAAAAAATTCTTCCCTGTGAGAGTGGTGAGGCCCTGCCACAGGTTGCCCAGAGAAGTTGTGGCTGCCCCACCCCTGGTTCAAGGTCAGGTTGACAGGGCTTGGAGCAACCTGGTCTAGTGGAAGCTGTCCCTGCCCATGGCAGGGGTGTGGAATGAGATGAGCTCTGAGGACCTTCTGACCCAAACCATCTTGGAAACCTATGAATATAGCTCTTTGTTGGATTGAGCTGTGCTGGGATGAAAAGGGCAGTTTTTAGACCACACAGGAAATATCACCAATTTTAGGAACTCAAGAAAGTACCCCAAAACCCAGACACTGTAGCTGGCAGCCAGCTCTGAGCATGGGCACCTCCCCCTGTGCCAGAGCCAAGGCTACAGGGACAGTCACTGCTGGGTGCTGCAGGCACAGCCCTGGACACAGCCATCCCTGCTGGGGACACACATGGCACTCCAATAACATGCCACCTTCCCAAACACAGCACTCTCCGAGAGGCAGGGCCCCCAAATGTGCCCTCTCTGTGCTTGCTGCTGGCACACAGGAGCAGCCTGGGAGCTCCCGAGCTCGTCCTCACGGCGGATGCCGCTGTTTATTTGAGCAAGCCCTGGTATTTATGTATCTCATTACATCTGCAGCCAGCAGCATCTGTTTCCACGCTGTATCTGTCAAGCAGCATCTTATCAGCAGAGCTGCCTTCCCATCCCTCCCTGCACTCCTTGCAGTTAAGCTCCCTCTGAAGTGTAGGGCTGGCTGACAGCCCGACACAGGTGCAAACCTCCACCCAAACTGCAGCCCACAGGGCCTTCAAATTGTTTTCCCTGTGCCCTTCCAAACCCCCATCAGTGACTATGGCTAGTGGTGCCAGCCCCAAATCCAGCCCACCCAGCAGGGCAGGGAGGACAGAGGGGCAGGGCAGGCAGCTGTGCCCATCACACCGGCATCCTGGCAAAGGTGTCTGTGAGTCCACCCAAGGGCTGAGCCAGGCTCTGGGTGGTCCTCCACAGACCCTCCCTATTGCATATGAAGCACCACAGGCAGCTCCACTCCCTGCACCAGTGGGTTTAATCAGCTCAGCAATTAAGAGAAAGACACTCCAGGAATCTCACTGCCTGTAAAACAGACTGGGACTCAAAGCTCCCAGTGCAGCATTTGTGGGGGTAACTTGCAGTGTCACCCCACCATAAGGTCACAGCCAGGAAGCCTTTCCCTTTCCAAAGGGGCTGGGAAACCCATCAAAGGGATGCTGTGAAGAAAACAGTTTGTTTGCACCGTGTGTTACTGATAACTCCGGAGGTGGAGATTCTTCCTGGATCTTGGACTGTGACCTTGGCCAGGAAGAGCAGGAACAATCCCGGGCCAAGGACAGGCCAGCTGAGCAGGAAGTGACAGTGTCCCCAAGATAAGGGGTTCATCTGCCCCCAGGAGACCCCTGTGGGACCAGGCACACGCGTGACTTCACGTTGGCTTCGCTGGCCCCAGAGTGATGGGACCTGGAGGGCTGTGAAGGGCAGGGGAGCATTTGCACGCAAAGAGGGCTGGATGGGAGGGCTCTGCTCAACAGCCCTGTGCCCCCACTGTGCTTTCAGTGCTCAGCTCCTGCCTCAGTGACCCCCTGGGAAGGGAGATTGCACTGATCAGAGCTAATTACAGCACGCAAACCCTCTGCCTAATTGCTCTGATCAATTATTGATGGGCAGAGCTCAGGTTTGGAGGGCAGCAGGTAAGCAGGGAGCCCTGTGCTCAGGCAGGTACCTCCTGGCTCCTCGTGCTGGGAGGTGACCCTGCTGTCCCAGCAGCCCGTGACCAGCCTGGGAGAGGGAAATGTACTGAGAGGTTCCCAAAAATCAGCTGTGCTGGGAAACACATCTGGGCATCTCCTGGAGGCCACCAGTGCCTAAGTGCTATCGACAAGCAGAAGCTCCCTGGTGCCATTAGCTGTGCAAGCCATTGATTTTCTCTGCTGGAACAAGGAACTCATCGGAGCTGAGACAATCACGGGTGGCACCACCACCTCCTCTGAGCTGACCAGCTGGGGTTTAGAAAAGAGGCGTTTTGCAGTTGCTTTCTCTCCAATGGCTAATTGTTGGTAAAGCCCAGCCCTCTCTAATTGTTGGTAAAGCCCAGCCCTCTGCCTGCCAGAGCAGATGAAGAGCTCTGGAGCCCTCAGCCACAGCCCCCTTTACCACATCTCCATCCTTTGTGTGGGAATGCAGACCCCACTGTGCAGTTTCTGAAGGAGTTCTCTCTGATGGGGTTGGGAATGGGCTCATCAGCCATCTCTGCCACTATCCTGCTCTTTAATTCAGCATTACAGCTCATGGCATTCCCAGCAGCTTTGGGGAGCAACAGGTTTGGGGTATGCCATGCACTGGGGAGCACAAACCCTGCCTGTCCCCATCTTACCTGGACCTGCACTCATCTGGTGACTCCAGCACCATGTACCTCCCCCAGTGACAGCTTAACCCAGCAGTGGCAGGAACTCCACATGTAAGGCACGGGTTGTTTGCCAAACCCCCGCAGCACCAGCTGATTCTTACACAGCAGCAAATCAGGCCCATAGTGATTTCATCATATTTCCAACATAGTTCACAAATGAAAAGTGATTCTCCATTTCCCAGCTGGATTTGCTTGGGTAAATTCAGACTTCTGGTGGCTGGTTCTGTTGGCTTTTGGGCGCTGCTTTATTGCAACTGTGGTCTCTCTTAATGAAAATAGACACTCCTGCTCTCTTCTCCAGATGCCTCTATTATTGAGGGATGAGAGGCTGGACATGACTCAGCAATGTGTGTATCTGCAGCCTAGAAAGCCATCCGTGTCTTGGGCTGCATCCCCACAGCACGGGCAGCAAGGTGGGGGAGGGCATTCTGTGCCTCTACTCTGCTCTGGTGAGACCCCACCTTGGGTACTGCATCCAGCTCTGGGGCCCACAGCATAACAAGGATGTGGAGCTGCTGAAGGGAGTCCAGAGGAGACCACAAAGATGCTCTGAGGGCTGGAACCCCTCTGCTCTGAAGAGGCTGGGAGAGCTGGGGGTGTTCAGCCTGGAGAAGAGAAGGCTCTGGGGATACTTTAGAGTCCCTCCAGGAAAGCTGGAGAGGAACTTTGAACAGGGGCCTGGAGTGACAGGACAAGTGGGAATGGCTTCAAACTAAAAGGGGGCAGGGTTAGATGGGATATTGGGAAGAAATTCTTCCCTGTGAGGGCAGTGAGGCCCTGGCACAGGTTGCCCAGAGAAGCTGTGGCTGCCCCATCACTGGAAGTGTCCAAGGCCAGGTTGGACAGGGCTTGGAGCAACCTGGGATGGTAGAAAGTGTCCCTGCCCATGGCAGGGGGTGTAAAAAGATGATATTTAAGGTCCTTTGACAAACCTCTCTGTGATTCTATGATTATTCTCCAACCTAGCGACTCCCCTTTATGCCATATTATGGCAAAGGAGGATTTTCGAGCTAAAACAATGGACACAATCCTTTTACATCCTTTCAGCCTGGACTTCTCCTTTGCAAGTGCCATTCAAGAGCTCCCTGCTGCACTCCCACCATGCACAGGGTCAGTCACTACTAGAGGTGGAAGACAGACAGTTAGTGTCCAAGTGACCCAACATTTGATACAATTAAACCTAAACCTCATTCCTCCCTAAGGGCACCCCTGAAGTCTTACACAGGTACATCACCCCAGACATCCTTCCAGGTGCTGCTGGTGGCCTCTGAGGGACCAGAAATACCATGTTCCCCCACCTGGACCCAGGTGAACCCTCTCGAGGGGCTCAACCCAGGGCAGAGGGGTTGGTACTGGGGAGAACTTCCACCCCCAAACCAATAATTACCTCATGTGTCTCTCACTCCAGGATCTCCAAGACCACACATTTCAGCCCTGACTAAGCAAATCATCTTAAAGAGGAAGGTTAAAGAACTGTTTGTTATTGGAAGTGTCTCCCTCTTATTTTTTGATAAATTAACTCCAGCTTCATTACTTCATGATATATTTCCCTTGACATTTAATTATACTTACCCCAAACACATTAAGCCAATCAGTCTGAACAGCTTCTTATTAATATGCAAATTTCTCCTTTGAAAAGCCATGAATCTGTGAAAAACCTCTTTAGGTTTCAATTAGGCCCATTTGGGAAGTTGGGAAATCCCCAAGAAATACCCTCCTGGTCCAAGGCTGGTGGGGACTGGGGGTCCAGCCCCACAGACACCCCCCAGTGTCTGGTTTGGGGACGGGAGAAGGGAATGCTGCCACACACTAAAGCACCTTCTCAGGCCTGGAGACATGAAGATGGGAGGCTGAATCCTGCAAACCGATATGGTGTGGGCAGCTTATCCCCATGCCAGTCCCTCTCCATGGGACCTCCGCTGTGCCAGCCCTGGAGATGTTGTGATCCAGAGAGATCCTCTGCTGGGACCACAAAGGGGAGCTTCACGTGGGAGCTGCAGAAGATTCCGTGAAATCTCAGCTTTTAGCCAAACAAACAGGAATCCGGTTCCCCCGGCGCCACGGGCAAACGGGACATGATTTGCATCAGGCAAATAAATTGAACCACACAATTAACCATCTGCCCTGGAACAGATTTGGGGTTTGCTTTAAAGCATCACTTCCAGCCTCCCTGCGCTCTCACATCCGTCTGAACGCCGCAGGATTTTCTGCTAGGAAACCAACGGGGAATAAATTCACTGAATCATTCCTATAAATAATTGGAGAGAAACATCAGTGTAGGTACTCCAGCGCCGGTGGCCTTTGGCCTCCTGGATGTGTTTCCTGTGGATTACGACAATGGGCAAACCTCAAAACCGCTTCGAAACCTTCCAGAGCCTCCAGTTCCCACCAAAAGCCTTTAGTTGCTAAACCAACATGATTTCCTGGGAGCTGCTGAGTGCCACATCATCATGCCGAGAAAAACTTACCCATTTCATCTTATTGCAGAAAAGGTCGCAGGTTTTTTTTTTAAAAAAATCCGTTTTAGTGTAGTTTTTTTATTCCCTGCAGTCAGACATCAAAATCGGAAATACATTGCAATCAGTGTACTATATAAATAGTCCAATTTTGGAAAACGGCTCTCATGAGCAATAAAGAAACCCAATTTACTATGCACTATAATAAAAATATCTCTTTTAGCATATAAATCAAACCAAAGTGAACAGATAAAAAAAAAATAAACTCAACCCCCCTGGTTTCTGCCCAGGGGAAGGGCTCGCCTGCCCTGTGTAAATACATGCAAGAGCAAATCTGTTAAAAATTGCAGCCACCACTTTGTTTTCTAAAGGTCCCAGTTTATCCTTCGGTAGAAGAAGGAGGGCTGGGGAGAGGTCGGCCAGAAACACAATCCTTTCCTGTATAAACACTCTAGCCTGTGCTGATTTTAAGTGCATCATATGGTATATATTTTATGTGTGTATATAGAGAAAGAGAAAGAGAGATTTTTCAAGCCAGTCAGAGACATAAAGTGATCTTATATCATCTAAAACCAACAGTCATACTTGGACTTCTGGCAGTTTTCCTTGCAGTCGTCCCTGCCACCCCCTGGCCCTCCCTCCCCGGGCTGCCGTCTACCCCCATTATTTTTCACAAAGGCATATAAATCACTGTGGAAACTCTTATTATCTTATTTTCCCTCTGCTTCTCTCGTGTCTGTTTTGAGAAAAATTAATGCATTTGTCTCCAGAAAAATGTGCAGTCTCTATAATTCAGTTTTAAAACAAGCACAACTAGCAAATGGATAGACCTTGGTTAGGAAACTCATTTTTCATGCCAGTAATTGAACCCTTCCCTTCGATTTTTCCTTTGGGTGTTAAAGACAACGGATGCCTTTCTGGAATTTGCTGAGGTCTCAGAAAGGTTGAAAGACAAGACAGACAGACAGAAAAAGCAGAAGAGAGAAAGAAAGGATAAGAAAAAGATGAAGAGAGGAGATTTGAGGAGAGGAGAGGAAGAGGAGATTCAAGGAGATTCGAGGAGAGGAGAGGCGAGGAGATTCGAGGAGAGGAGAGGCGAGGAGAGGAGATTCGAGGAGAGGAGATTCGAGGAGATTCGAGGAGATTCGAGGAGAGGAGATTCGAGGAGAGGAGATTCGAGGAGAGGAGATTCGAGGAGATTCGAGGAGAGGAGATTCGAGGAGATTCGAGGAGATTCGAGGAGATTCGAGGAGATTCGAGGAGATTCGAGGAGAGGAGAGGAGAGGAGAGGAGATTCGAGGAGAGGAGAGGAGAGGAGAGGAGAGGAAGAGGAAAGTCCAAAGCAAATCTCAAAGCCTTGGCTGTCTCTGTAGAGAGACCTTGGGGAGCCCCAAGGTAAGCATCCCAAATGAAATTTTTCCAAAAAACTGGTGGTGATTTGGAAGGCTCCTCACTGCACAGGCTGCTGAGGGAAGCCATCCCCATCATGCACCCAGAGAGCTTTGACCTGTCCTCTGCTCAGCTGCATGTAGACCTGGGGACCACCAGCCTCGTCGGGTCCTGCAAGCACCCCAGGCCCAGACGGGGACACACACACTGTGTGGTTGATGCCAGTGGTTTCATCCTGATGCCTCTTCCTGCAGCTCAAACTCAGGGAATCTCTGCTGCTTCCCTCCCACTGCTAATGCACACCTGCCCCCATCACAAAATGGGAACCCAAATCAACAGTTTTCTGGACAAAGTCCTTCAGACAGCTCATGTATTCCCAAACCAGAAAAATCACATCCAGCTTGAAAATAATCCTCAAGCATCACCCTGGGGAACAGTATGCAGCACAAGGGCTCCCATATGGAATGATGCACATTCCCAGCACAGCCCCTGGAAGCTCCCTGATCCCTTCTCAGCTCTGAGGTTCAATTCACCACTCAGGCAGAGGAAGTCAGAAATAATTCCAGAAAAGCCACAATCAAGTGAGCACTCAGGCCAGCAAAGTCTATTGTTCCTTTGTCTCTCACTATATTATCTGTGTCCCCTGGGAGCTACATTATTGCCTGCAATATATAATGTGATTTGCTTGTTTTCCATGTCTGCCTCATTTTTCTTAGGCACAGCACAGGAGCACCTTCAGCCACACACACCCACTGCAATGTATGTGTTCTTCCAATGGAGGAAGAGGAAGAGGATGGGAGAGGAGCCAGGATGAGACCTGAAGCAGGAGAGAGGGGAGAAACTGCAGGTAACATGAAGGGGGACAAAATGTTGCCTGGAAATTAAAAGGACACAGAAAAACCACTAAATGGAGGTGATTCAGGGAAAAAACAGTGTTATTCCACCCTCCTTCCCTCTGGAGAAGGAGAAATCTCACCAGGTCTCATACTAAAAATCAGGACCCAGTCAGTGCAGGGACTAAAGTAGCTAAATTAAAGCAGCTGAAGTTGGAGGTAGGGAAATAATATGGGAAATGAGAAGTGGATGCAGCAGGCTGGGACCACATGGGCTATATGGCCACACTGAAAGAGTTCTGGACATTATTGTGACCCTGCAGGTTAATGGACCAACTGCCAGGGTTTGTTGGGAGCAAGGAGGATCTGTCCCCCAAGATATGGTTATGGTGTCCTAACAATCCAACAGAGATTATGATACAGTTCTGGAAATGCCTGTGACATGCCCTGTACTGCTGGAGATGGGGTGTGAGGGGTGTCTGTCTGTGTGAGCACATCAGCAGAGAGCTTTATGAAAGACCCAGGCACCTCAAAGGACCTCGCTGTTGAGAATAGAGGTTGTTCCTTAAATTATGCTGAGAAGTGCCATCTTTATATATCACTACACATTTCTTCCTGCTGCAAGGCCAAAAAATCCTCTATCTGTATTACAAAAAAGGGAGCCTGACCTCAGGCTATGATCTAAAATACAGAGTCACACAAGTTTACCCTTGCAGTGATTCTTCATCCTTCCCGTGCCAATTCTTTGTCCTTTTGCTAAATGAAACTTTAATGGCTGGGAAAGAGCTTCTTACTTTCATTCCTGGAGCAAAGCAGTCAAGTGCAAAGAGGGCAAAAGTCTTCAGAAAACAGAAAGCTTAAAAAAGATTCTTTCTGGCCTAATTTGCAAGCTCTGGGCAAGGCAGGGGCTAGTGCTGAAGAATCTGCACAGAGCACAGGTCTCTCCAGCCCCACAGTCTATGTAGGGAATTCAGCCACTGCTCACAAGGTCATGCATCAAGTGTTCTTTCCTGTGCTCAGCGATTCCACCTCCTCCCAGGGAATGCATCACTGTCTAACCTGGTCTCAGAGTCATCTGACATATTTCAGGAAGTTTTAGTTGATAGCAGATCTAAATTTCATGAGTAAATGATACAGCCTCCAGCTCAGGTCTGGCTGGCCCGGAGGTTTGTACCATGCTCACCTTCATGATGCTGCACAGGGGGATGTGGAGGCTGTGGCTTGGACATTAGCATGACACCAAGGTTGTTGGGAGTGAATACAGCTCAATAATGTAAAAAAAAGAAAGAAAGAATATGAATGGACAAAAAAAACCCAATTAGTGACCTCAGCTTCATGAGTCAGTTTGAGTCATTTGGATCCAGGTCAACAAACATTCCTCTTCCTCACTCAGCACTGCACTGGCGTGGGCTGAGGGTTTCAGATTGGCTATGGAAGATGACCCTCTGCCTCTCCTTTTCCAAGGTTGCCCTGCTTAGCAAGATCAAACCTCCTTCCCCCTTCATTTCTCAGCATCCCCAAAGAGGAGAAAACTCAGCCTGAGTGTGTTCCCTCTTTCATTGCGCTCTCCTTGGAATATGCAAGAAAATGCAGGAAGAACTGGCTAAGCCCACGCTGATACTTTTCATAAGAGTGGGGATTTCAAATCCATGCTGACACTGTGGCCCACCTCAACAGCTGCCCATCACCCCATGGTGAGGGCTCACCTTGGAGGGCAGTGGCACCAGTGGCACCCTTGGCACTCTGTGATCTCTCCACTGCAATATGGGGAGCCTTTGGAAAGGGAGCCCAGGTCTCCCCATGGAGCAGTGAAATTTCTGCACTGAAGCCCCTCTGGAAAGCCCAGAAAGGACCCCTGGAGATGAAGATTTTGCAGTGTGATCAAAGAGACTCGTGGAGATGGCAAGGAGGATTAATGCTTCTGCAAACGCACAGTGAAAGCTTCTTAGTTATTCCAGTGGGGTTTTCTCCAAAGGGGCCTAAGGGAGTTGGGCACTTAGAGCTCACTTGGATCCTTTATTTAGTTTGCAAATCCTGTGCTGCAGCAGTGCAGCAGTGTGACCCCTGAAGCATTACTTTCTGAGAGTGTCTGCTTGAGTGAAAAGCAGAATTGATTCTGGCTGTGTTGGTGGCCTCCCACAGCTGCTCCTTGTCCGTGTCAGAGGGAGCGAGGAGGGAGCGAGCTTGCCAGTGGGAATGGTTCAGGGTACAAAGTATTTAAAGAAATAAATAAGGGACCAACTGAAATCATGTGGATGGGCTCTGTGTTCAAGGGAGTCACTGAGAGCAGCTCCAGGTCTGATTCCTTGCTCAGGGGTTTATGCTGGACAGCACTTGCTGGAGGATGCTCCTCGTGGCAGATCCAGGCTGCGAGTGGCCTCCTGCTGAGTACCCCACAGTGGATTTCACCACCATCTCTAAGAAAGCTGCAGGAATCACTTGTTTCATGAGTTTGGTTACTCTTCACTGCTCACATCTCCCTGTACTTTTTTTTCCTCCATCACCAGCCTTTTACAGTTAAAAACTGTAGGAAGAAGACTCAGAAGGGGTTTTATTAAACAGCTGGTTACATGTTCATGTTGACCTAATCATTCCTATCACCACTTCTAATCCTGTTGTGGAGGGTTCCAGCTCTGGGAAAGCAGTATAAGGAAGCTGGAAAAAAGGCAGAAACAATAAGCAAAGCACCTGTTCTAATGCAAATGTTCCTCATGATAATAATAATATAATAATAATAACAGTAAAAATAAAAATAAAAAGACAGATCACAGTCAGGCTGCTTTCCAAGCCTTCCCACTGCATCCCCTGGCTTTCATTTCACCCCCATCACCACAAACTGGACAGAGAGCCCCATGCACTGAGCCTCTGGACAAAGCAAATGGGTTCAGCATTGTTGGGAAACATGGCACACATGTGACATGCTATTGTCCCTAATTTGATTAATGAAGCCATCACGCTAACAGGCCATTCCACACCCCCCAGCACCTTGTTACTAACCCACGCCAGGAACTTCCCAGCAGAGCATTAATTCCCCAGTACTTGCCTTTCCCAACCTTGTCAGGTAATTGTTTATGAAAAGATGAATGTATACAATAATACTGGGTGAAGGGAGCTGATGTATGTGGTGTTAATGAATGAAATAATCAGTTTGGTAATAACTGGCATGTGTATTTGTCAAAAGGGGACCAGCAGGACATTAGCATTCTGCAGCCACCAAACCTTTATCTCCTGGTCTTGTGTTTGACAACCGCCCCCAGATAGTCCATGAATAAAATACAGAGTAGTACCCAGACATAATTAAACTGCCAATGTGCATGTACCTAAATGAACTTGATATCTTAATGACACAAGATAGCACGCGAATAATGCAGGCGGCATGAAAGGGATGTGCATAATGAACACAGACATCACGGCTGGCGCTGAGGCGCTGCCCGCGGGGACCAGCCTCGCCAGCGGTGGCTTCTCAACCCCCTGGTAGCATGTGGGGCATGTCTTAGCACGTGGGGCATTGCCTGTGCTCCCACACTGCTGAGGGCACATGAGCCGGGGCTCACCATGCCAGCGTTGAGGATGGAGTGTCGCCCCTCTTGGGGCAGGGACTGGTGTCCTGCAGGGCTGTGGTCACAGAGCATGGGGCTCTCAGAGTGGCCACCTGGCATGAATTTCCCTCCCCCTCCAGAAATCCCTCCTTTGTCCCATCTCTCTGCACCCAACCCTCACCCCTCCTGCTGCATCCCTCTTTCGTCCCATCTCTCTGCACCCAACCCTCACCCCTCCTGCTGCATCCCTCCTTTGTCCCATCTCTCTGCACCCAACCCTCACCCCTCCTGCTGCATCCCTTCTTTGTCCCATCTCTCTGCACCCAACCCTCACTCCTCCTGCTGCATCTGCTCCTCCAGAGGCCTCTGGCATGCTGCTGTGCAGCACAGACGTGATTTTAGGAGCACTTAACATGATTAGATTACCAGATTTGTTCTTTTTTTACTTTTTTTTTCAGCATGGAGATGGTTTTCGAGGAAAGTAGCTGCTCCTTGGGGATGGGATACTCAGAGGATGTCCCAAGATAACTCAGCTGCATATGCAGAGCCACAACCCCATAAGCCCACTATCCACAGACATCAAGCCAGATGTGTCCTCTGCCAGCACCCATGGGTGCAGTCCTTCCTCCAGAGGATGCCAGGCACCCCTGGCAGCCTTTCCAGCTGTCCTTACAAGGCTGCTCCAGTGTGATGCTGCAGGCCACAGGCATTGGCTCCCAAAAGGCAGGTTTGATTACCCCTTCTTTGGGGTTGTACCACACTGGGCTTCTACTCCACCCTGCTCCAAAGGTAATTGTCACTTATTGCTCTAATGGCTCTAATTTTAGCAGTAAATGAGCTAAGTACAAAGTATCAATCTTATTAAAGGAAATAATAATAGGAAACCAGAGCACACGCTAGAGGGGAAGGAACACTCCCCCCGTACAGGGGATGCAGCCGTGCTGGTATTTGACAGTAGCAGAGTCCCTGCCTGCAGCTGATGGAATTCCAAGGTATTTGAATACAATAAGCTCAGCATGTAGGAAAACAACCAGCTCAGTATGGCTCTGTCGTGATGTAATTGACTGGGGGCTCAGAAATTGTCAGTATGGGAAACGTGACCTGGAACAGGTCCTATCTCCCTCTAAAAGGAGATTAGGAAAAAGTGCTTAATACAAACGAAAAAGGTACAGCAGGTTTGAGGGAAAACATCTTAAATCCCTGTCAATGTTCAAGGCCAGGTTGGATGGGGCTTGGATTAGACTGGTCTAGTGGGAAGCGTCCTTGCCTATGGCAGGGGGGTTGGAACGAGATGGTTTAAGGTCCCTTCCAACCCAAAACATTCTGTGACTCTGAATATCGAGTAGACAACACAGCTGGGACCTGCACAGGGAGAGCCACATCGAGAGCAACTCACTGGAGGAAGCACAGCAAGTGTGATGCATGGTGGAGTATTGAGATGGGTTAAAAACTATAATTCCTGTTTGGGTCAGGAAAAGGGAAAAGGTGGCACCGCTGTGATCCAGCCTGGGAGGCGATGGGAGTAACCTGGGCATGTGCTCACTCTCACCATGCCTTGAGGAATGACAGTCACCATTAGAACAATGCAGCCAAAGAGCTCTGGGTCACTGCCAGGTGAAACCCTCACATTACTGCACTCAGCCCCTTTCCCCCACTGAATATTTAGCCCTGACTGCCAATTCTTTAACCATTTCTTTCCCTCCCAGGAAAGACATCCCCGTGGTGCACCCTCATGAGACAGTAATGGGGATTTCATTAGATTAAATAACTCCGATGAACCCCTGAGACCAACAGCACTTTAAACACAGAGCTCGGAGTTAGAATTACCGTTATTTAACATTGATTAGATTACAAGGCAAATCCAATTTTTCCCTAACCATATGAAGGCTATGATTTGCCTAGCGGGAGATGTTAAGGATGGCATTCCTGGAAATCTGTGCTGAGGATGGGGGACCACGCCTGAGTCAGCAATGTCGGGGTGACCCATGGGCTTCTGTCTGAAAGTCCTTCTGCAGAGAGCATGAGCAGGGCTCAGGGAGTGCCCCCATTGTCCCTGCCCTTGCTTTGCTCGAAAGCTGGGGGGGGCAGATGCACCTGAATCTGCTGTGTTGGCTTATCGCCCCCTCCAGCAGGAATATCACCAGGAAATAATTGGGCCTTTTTGACCCATGGCCCTGCCATGGCTGAGGCCATTAATCACCTCCCAAGCTCCCTCCTGACTCTTTTGCCCCTGGAGTCCCAGAGCAAGGGATGTGCCTGGTGGCTGTGCCACTGCCCATCACTGGTGCCTGCAAGGAGAGGAGGGTGGGAGAGCACTCAGTTCTCTCCTTTCTCCTCATGCCCAGGATCCTGTTGAAATTTGCTTTATGGCTCTGGATTTGGAGTCAGTTGGGCAAGGCTGGTCAGGGCAGGATTGGGACCATCTCAGGGCCCCACTCTCGTAGGGAGGTGTGGAAGGTGCCCCCTCCCCAGGGGCAGTGCAGGGATGGGATGGCTTTCAGTGAACACTGCACTTTCCCTCCTAGGGTGTGCCATGCATTTAATACCTGGCTTGGGAGAATAGCTAGGACAGAGCTTCCTCTGGACTCCTTGGCTGATGCATCTTTGGAAGCCAAGGGGTCAAATAACCCCTAAATGCATTCCCTACACTGGGCAGAGCTGCTGGCAGATCCAGGGAGGCTGGGCAATCCCAGCAGCAGCAGGCAGGCAGGCAGGCAAGAGCACAGCCCTCTCAGACAGACAGACTGCCACGAGAGCTGCCTCAACTGCTGGTGAAAAACTCACTGGTCTGATAAATTTGGCATTATCCTGGGGACAGTAAGGAAAAGGGGAATTTCTGCTGCAGCTGGCTTCCAGCAACAAGGTGCAGAGGTCAGGGCACCCAGCCTGGGCTAACCACAGGCTATTCAGCAGAAGATACCAGGGATGGGATATGTCCAGCCATGCTGGAACACCCAGTGGACTCCAGTGTGGATCCAGACTCCTCCACCCCACTCACCCCCACATGTCCCCAGAGGGGTGATGGCCAAGAAAGCCTCCAGGTGCAGCCAGGGTTGAGCACAGCCCTGCAGGTCACCCCACCTTGGGTTTCATTATCTGGGTGTGGGCTCACACCAGCTTTTTTACCGTGCTGCTTGATTTAACCAACAAAACCAATGGCTTTAATAAAATCCAGAGTCGCTCATAATTTTAAACCAGATTTACTCCAGAGGAAACACACCCAAATTCCTTCCTTGCCTCTGCAGCCACCACCCTTGATGTCTTTCCCATCTTCCTTCCCAGGGCTACAATATCACTGAGCCCAGGCAGCTTCTGAGTGAGAGCGGGCCCGGGTCATTGCAGAGAAAACAGCAAGAGTATGTGCTGGGGAGATGATTGTATTCTCCAAAAATAAATAACAATTTAAAATTCCAATGCTGCGATAGTGTAGTTCTCATATACCAAAGGATCCAGAAGTTTCACATCTTGCTTGGGAAGGGTGGTGGGTCCCAATGGATAAATCAAGCCCACGGTTTCTCCTGCAGCAGGAGAATCTGAGCGATGCTGATGCCCAGTCTGGTGAGCTGCTGCCCCACTACATGGCCTGGCAGAGGCAGGAGGTGATGAGGAAGCACCAATTTCTTTCTCCCACCTCTGTTTTGGGGTAGGCTGGAAAGGAGAGCAACGAATGTTGGATTTTACTCTCACCAAGCCCCCTGAATAGCCAGGCTGCAGGAATGGGAGCAGCAGGCACGGGGGCACATCCAGGCACCCACTGTGACCCAGCAGTTTGCTGCCACTCAGCCAAACAACTCAACTGCAATTAGGAAGCACCAAGCAGATGAAGCCACAAGCTCCGAGGCACAGCCCCCTCGAAACCCAGTGCTGTCAGCTCGGCTCGCAGGGGCAGCGGGTCCCCGGGATGTGACAGAGGGCCACGACCCCCTGTGTGGGCAGGGCAGAGCTCAACCTGTACCACAGCAAACAAAGCAGCCCCGGCGCCTGGGCAGGCTGTGCTGACCCCGACCCGGGGCACTGCAGATGGTCAAACTCAATTAACTGCCGTGCGCGGCATCTGGGTCAGGCTGTGAAGCCCTTCCCCTGGCTCGGCCCCTTCGGAGCCTCCCGGGCCAACAGCCTGTGTTCCCTACTGAATTCTTCTGCAGGCTCTTCCAGAGCATTTACTGGTGCTGGGAGGGAGGGTGGCAGGGCCAGGAGCAGGCAGAGCAGCACCATGCCTTGTTCCAAAGGCAGCTCTGGGGCTGAGTGCCTCTAACCCAGGCCCGCTGCCTGTGTGGGCTGAGCAGGGATCACACCTCAGGCATGTGGAAACAAGATTTCAACCCAGTGTGACTCCATGGGCATCTTCTGCATCTGCCTCTGGTTGGAGCAAATACAGCCCAGAGAGGGCAATGTTGGAGGGATGGATCTTGGTGCTCACTGGCTGTAGGGAAGCTCAGTCTCAGCCCCACTAGGTGCACCTTTACCAATGACCACAGTGTTTTGTGGGTATCTCATCAGCATAAACCCATTTCATGGATGGGGAAAGTGAGGCATGGGACAGAACAGACCCTTGTTCACCACCAACCAGCCATCTGAGCATGTCCCAAAGCCTCCTCAGCTGCCCTGGATGACACAGCTGGGCATGGTGCTGTTTGAGCCATGGCAATGCCCATTCTGTCCCCAGGAGCTCAGCAGGTGCACAACAAAACTCCACTTCTGGTCCCAAGGAGAGTCCCTCTGAGCAGCTGGACAAGAAACATCCTGGTGTTCAGTGCAAAACATTTAACCTCTGGGCTTTCATACCTTCACCCCTTTGAAATGCACCTCCTGCCACAGGGAGTAGGACCAGACGATGCAGCATTCCCATGGCATCTTCCCTGGGACACATATCACCTCCCAGCCATTCACACCCACCCATGGACTGGGGGTTTTTGTGCTTGCTGCCTTAAACCCAGGCAGGTTTGCACAGAGCAGAGGACTGGGGCTCATGTCCTCCATCTAGGCAGCAAAACCCTCCAGCAGATGGGCAGGAATGAAGAGCCAGGGGAGCAGCTGGATGATAAACCACTCCAAATGTTTGCAAAGCAAATGTTGGTCCTGGTGGGGCTGCAGCAGCTCAGCCCACAGGTCACTGCCAACCCTGCTGCCATGGCACAGAGGGGCAGCCTCAGATACCCTGAAAGCCCATCCATCCGAAGGGATGCTTCAGAAAGCTCAGCTGTACCTACCCAGCTCTCACCAGCCTGTAAATGGCATGAAGGATCTTTTTTCTTTGTATCTGGTATGAACTGACACAGTTCACACCCATCCAGGCTCTTGAGCACAAGAGATGATGGGCAGCAGGGGTTTGATGGTCATTTATACCCACATTCCCCAGACCATGGTGCACAGTGCAAGTTTCCCTTCCTTCTTCTCTATCAACCACTGGCCATGTGATGCCAGCTAGAAAATCCATCCCCTTCCACAAAGTGTATTTCTAACCAAATAACATGCACCATATTTCTCCCCAGTAAGAGATGGGAAGATGAGTCTCCTTGGGTCACCCTGGGGTCCTCCTGATCCATGAGCCAGCAGCAGCAGCAGATCCCTGGGGACTCCATCAGCTGGACTTTACTTCTGGTCTGTCACATTCAGCAGCTCCTGATGCATCTTTGCTAAGCACCTCTGGAGTCCTTTCAGATTCTTTTAGCCAAAATACTCCCACGACAGCCAGTTTCTCAATCTAACACTGTTTGAGAAAGTCCTTATTTGTGCTTCTTTTCAACCTGTTGCTGATAGTACAGATGGAGACATGAAAGGGATGGCCACTGCCTTCTCAGCCACCCCATGAAATCTCCCAGCAGCTTCTAGACCTGGGCTGCAGGGAGAGCCTTTAACAGAGCTAAGAGAGAGTTTCACAGCTCAGAGCCACTTGATCACACAGTGCCTGAGTGCAGGGGAGGAGGAAATGTAGGATGGACAGTGAGCACTGAGGAGATACAGATACAACTGAGTGGACTTGCAGACACAGCTGGTGCCATGGTAGCTGTGGAGCTGGAGGAGTGATGGCCCCCAGCCCAGAAGGGTGGGAAGGACATTTCCAGCACAAGGCAAAGCCATGCCATCACTAACACAGCAGCAGAGCAAGTAAACCCCCCATGGGCTCAGAGAGCTGGTCACCACTGCCTTAAAGCAGCTGGTCTCACAGGTACCAGTGCATCCATCTGCACATGTGCCTGTGCTCAGCATCTTCCTCCTCCTCTTTCTCCCCTGCTGGGGAAGCTGGATGGGACAGGGTACACAGGGCAGCCAGGCGTTGGTGGAACCAACACATAGAAGCCAAGACTCCCCAAGCCCTGCATAGGAGATGTCTGCACCAGCTGTCAATGCCAAACCACACTCCTGTGGCCCAGGTTTGCATGTCACTGCCTGTGCCCTGCTTGCTGCAGGCAGTGAGGTTTGCCTTTTGTGTTTTTCTCCTCCTTCAGAGATGACAAAGGCAATAACAACCTTTGTCACACAGGTACAAGACTGCTGAACACCAGGCAAACATTTAAGGGTAAATACTCATATTCACATGGGAGAGTTCAGCAGTGCAAGAGGGCAGGGTTATTGCACAACATTCGCTTCATGCCTTGCTGTGACACGCAGCTTTTGCACACAGTAAAAAATTCAAATTATCTTTCAAAGCAACCACTTCCCAGCTATCAAAAGCCAACCACCCTGAGCTCTGTGGTGGGTCTCTGCCAGCAGCACAGTGCCCAGCAGGCCCATGGACAGGGAACAAAGATGACTGGAGCTAGTTGAAACTGCAGAGGTAATTTTTAGGGGCAGAGACTAGAATTACCTGAGCTGGAAGTCAGCCCAGATGTGGGGATTAGCACACTTAGCCCTTGTGAGAGGAGTCAGGGGAACTTTTCCTGACCTTCAGCCTGAGGAGCAGGTTGAGGAACATCCTGCAGCAGTTGTTGCAGAGCAGAACCAGGGGGAATACCCTGAACACCCACAGCCAATACCTGAACCAGCCAACCTCCCTTCCTGCCACAGTTAGAGGAGATCAACAGCAGCTGGAGCTATAGGGCAAGAGGTCCCATGTGCCCAGTCTTGCCCAGAAGCTCTGGGTGCTTCTCTGCCTGTTTCCCCATGAGCAGAGTTGAGCATCTTCCAATCCACCAATGCTGCTGAAGACCATGGCATGGCACTAATCCAGGGACCACCTGCCAGACGCAGGGAACAGGATCAGCCATGCCATGGCTCTGCCAACATCTGCATCCAGTGAGGTTTAGGGAAGCAAGAAACACCACAGATAAGGCCACTGACCCAGCATTTGTGCCTCAGAGCAGGGAGATCTCCCCCACTTCTGGCTCTGGCACATCACTCAGCCTCCTGCCATCATCAGTTTTACCTATGCAAATTACAGCATGTTAATGGCACAATACTAATTGCACCCAGGATAACCCTCTGCTCCCCCATCCAGGCCTGGGGACCCTGCCATGGGCACAGGACCCCCAGGAGCAGGGAAAAGCTGTGCCTTGCTGCACCATGACACTCAGGGTCCTCACAAACAGCTTGTTATTGAGGCTTAAAGAAAAAACTTGGCAATGCCCAACCTGGAGTTCAGAAATGTTGGAAACCAAAGGGATTTAAGGAGCAACTTTCCAACTGAGGGAACAACTATGGAGACGAAGTCCAGATGCAAAATAGGGCAAGCAGCAAGTCCAGCTGCTTGAAGCACATCAGCAGCATGGTGTACCATTTAGGAGCATGTTTTGGGGGTCTCAGCTGAGCCAGGCACCTCCTTGGGCTCCCTGTACACCCCTTCTCCCAGGCATTGCACCTCCTGCCTTTCCCTTGCTAACCCAGCACTGAAGGTGTCAGGACACAGAACTTCCCCCAGGCAGGAAACCCACAGATTCCCTCATTTGTTTTACTGAGCTGGAATGTGCCAATGCTTGGGGATTTCTACCAGACTGGGCTTCCCAAATAGTCCAGTTCAGACACTGCAAAAGTGTTTAAATAATGTCAAAAGATGTTCAATCTTACCAGACCATGAAAGCAGAAGTGAAATGGCAATGACAAAATGCAGCAGTGGGAGCTGAAAGCTGCAGATGTGAGCACACAGACCCACATAAACCATGGATAAACATGGAAACCAAAACCATTGGATTTGATAATTTTCCATAAAAGGCTTCCCCAGAGAGCACAGGCTGTGAGAGGGAGCCCTCTTGCAAAGGGCAATGGCAGAACAAATTAGCCTGGCTCTTTGGAATTTTCAGCAAAAAACCACACCACTAAAGGGAGATATATAAGAAGAATCAGGTAGGTAGGTAGGTAGGTAGGTAGGTAGGTAGATAGATAGATAGATAGATAGATAGATAGATAGATAGATAGATAGATAGATAGATGGATAGATGAATGGATAGATGGATGGATGGATGGATGGATGGATGGATGGATGGATGGATGGATGGATAGATGGATGGATGGATGGATAGATAGACGGATAGATAGATAGACAGATAGATAGATAGATAGATAGATGGATAGATAGATGGATAGATAGATGATAGACA
>VWZD01010943.1:120268-266804 GCA_013396695.1 Sakesphorus luctuosus
CGCGGGGCGGAGCGGGGCGGGCAGCGGGGCCAATGGCGCGGCGGGGGCGGGGGGCAGAGCCGCCCCCGGACCGGCCCCGACAGCGCCCGGGGGGGCGGATCCTGCCAGGGATTCTCTGCCCAGCCCTTTCGGAGCGAGCGGGGGTGTCCGGAAGGTTGTCCTAGAAGGTGTGGGGATGCTCTGGAGGCTGTCCCGAAGTGTGCGGGGATAACTCTGGAAACCGTCCCGGAGTGCGCGGGGATTCCCTGGAGTATGTCCCGGGAGGTGCGGAGGTGACCGGGAGGCTGCCCTGGGGTAGAGGGATGTGGGAATACCCCCTAGGCTGTCCTGGCAGGTGTGGAGGTGGCCGCGAGATTGTCCCGGGAGCAGAGGAATGCAAGAGCCCCCCAGTAGGCTGTCCCAGGGGATGCAGGGATGCACTCAGGCTGTCCCGGGGGATGCAGGGATGCACTCAGGCTGTCCCGAGGGGTGTGGGAATGCACTGAGGCTGTCCCGGAGGGTGCAGGGACACCCCGAAGCTGTCCCGGGGATGCAGGGACACCCCGAGGCTGTCCCGGGGGATGCAGGGATGCACTGAGGCTGTCCCGGGGGGGGTGCAGAGACACCCTGAGGCTGTCCCGGGGGATGCAGGGATGCATTGAGGCTGTCCCGGGGGATGCAGGGATACCCCGAGGCTGTCCCGGGGGATGCAGGGATATACTGAGGCTGTCTCGGTGGGTGTGGGGATGCCCCGTGGGGCACAGAGATCTGGGTTAGCGTTTCTCTCGCTGCTGACTGCTTTCCAGCTTCGGACAGGCTCTTTTGGCAGCCAAACTCTGCAGGACTTTTCCGTCCAGCCCGTGCTGTTTGTTGTGACCCCGGTGTCCGTGCTTTGTCCACCTGTCTATCCGTCCATTCAGGTTTTTTAACTCCCCACCCCAACCCCGCCGGACCTGAGAACAAAATATCCACGCTAAAAGACAGAAATACCTTTACATGGAGGAACAGTCCCCATTAAACCCAGTGAAACCACTGACAAGGGTGTAAAACAAGTCACATTATCAGCCAACAGCTACACTGAGCTCTGTCCTGAACACAGCACAGAAAGACCCAAAATCAGACTTTTCCTTGTTCACTTGCACAAGCTGCCCCCAGGCTGGCTGCAGAATCTGGCCCGCAGTTGGTAAGAAATATCTACAAACACAACACGATGTTGCTCTCGGAATTTGCTCTTCTCCTTTGAGAGTACATAAAATGTGGAAATAGCTCTCAGCTCCATGCCTGGGCTGCCTGATTCTAAGGGCTTCATTATTTCATTGCCTGTGGGAATGCCCTTTTAATTTGAAATGTTTGTCATAGATTATAGAATTTTTAAACAAACTTGCACATGAAACACTTGACTTGGATCCTTTTTTTTTTTCACCCTTCTGTTTGGTGTGGACCTAGCTGAGGAATTAAACTTCAACTGCTTGGAAATAAAGCTGGTGTATCCACAATTATTCAATGAAAAGGAGAGGGAAAATCGCAATGAATTATAATCAGCCATCTGCAGAGCTGGTTGCCTAATAAAAATATGTTTCCAAATAGCAAACAGGCCAAAATTAATAACAAATGTTATTTGCAATGAATTATTCTATTAGATCTTCTCCAAACTTTATGGCATTTTTCCCTCTTTAGGAAAAGAAACTTACCTTGAATATATGGATTTCCAAACCCACACCCACTGCAGCTGCAACGCAGCCAGATCACTCTATCTGAAATCAGTGAGTGTGATTCCAGCTCTGTGTGTTTGGTGACTTCAAGATACAGTAGCATTTCAGGTATTTCAGTGCCCCAACATGTAAGTAGATGCCTGGTGTGATTTACAAAAGGCTCTAAGCAGGTTAGGCCCCCAACACCTCTAGGCAACTACTTACATCATTAGGAACCTAAATGCCTTTATAAATCTGTGCTCTGATCCAGCTCATTGAAGTCAATGAAAAGACTTTGCTGACATCAATGGGCTTTGGAGTGGGCCCTGCAGAAGGAGCACAATCAATGCAAAGTGGTTTGACTTCTTTATGCTGGTTATTATGATACTTTTTTCCTAGACACTTAGAACAATGCTACATTTTCTGTCGGAATAAATGGTCATTCAAAATGGAGAAAACCAGAAGAGAGATGTGAAATCAGTGTGAAAGAGTGTAGGGTGTGTATCTGCTGGGCTTGGATCACAGGACTCCTGTTTGCAGCATTTTTCCTGGAAACATTGCTGAGAATCTCAGCTTTCCTTTAAAAAGTCACCAGTTGCCTAGGGAAAATATGACCAGAGCCTATTTGAAAAGTTTCAGTGTCTAGAAAGCAATAAGCTAAATATATCTGTATTTAAAACATCCTTCCGATATTTAAGGAAAACTTGTGGTTTTTTTCAGACCCTGACTCATCGATTCTGCCTGTTGGGGCTGAAGGCACCGATGNCGAGGGGTGTGGGAATGCACTGAGGCTGTCCCGGGGGGTGCAGGGACACCCCGAAGCTGTCCCGGGGATGCAGGGACACCCCGAGGCTGTCCCGGGGGATGCAGGGATGCACTCAGGCTGTCCCGAGGGGTGTGGGAATGCACTGAGGCTGTCCCGGGGGATGCAGGGACACCCCGAAGCTGTCCCGGGGATGCAGGGGTGCACTGAGGCTGTCCCGGGGGATGCAGGGACATCCTGAGGCTGTCCCAGGGGATGTAGGGATGCACTGAGGCTGTCCCGGGGGATGCAGGGATGCACAGAGGCTGTCCCGGGGAGGTGCAGGGATCCACTGAGGCTGTCTCGGGGGGTGTGGAGATGCACTGAGGCTGTCCCGGGGGGTGCAGAGACACCCTGAGGCTGTCCCGGGGGATGCAGGGATGCACTGAGGCTGTCCCGGGGGGGGTGCGGGGACACCCTGAGGCTGTCCCGGGGGATGCAGGGATGCATTGAGGCTGTCCCGGGGGATGCAGGGATACCCCGAGGCTGTCCCGGGGGATGCAGGGATATACTGAGGCTGTCTCGGTGGGTGTGGGGATGCCCCGTGGGGCACAGAGATCTGGGTTAGCGTTTCTCTCGCTGCTGACTGCTTTCCAGCTTCGGACAGGCTCTTTTGGCAGCCAAACTCTGCAGGACTTTTCCGTCCAGCCCGTGCTGTTTGTTGTGACCCCGGTGTCCGTGCTTTGTCCACCTGTCTATCCGTCCATTCAGGTTTTTTAACTCCCCACCCCAACCCCGCCGGACCTGAGAACAAAATATCCACGCTAAAAGACAGAAATACCTTTACATGGAGGAACAGTCCCCATTAAACCCAGTGAAACCACTGACAAGGGTGTAAAACAAGTCACATTATCAGCCAACAGCTACACTGAGCTCTGTCCTGAACACAGCACAGAAAGACCCAAAATCAGACTTTTCCTTGTTCACTTGCACAAGCTGCCCCCAGGCTGGCTGCAGAATCTGGCCCGCAGTTGGTAAGAAATATCTACAAACACAACACGATGTTGCTCTCGGAATTTGCTCTTCTCCTTTGAGAGTACATAAAATGTGGAAATAGCTCTCAGCTCCATGCCTGGGCTGCCTGATTCTAAGGGCTTCATTATTTCATTGCCTGTGGGAATGCCCTTTTAATTTGAAATGTTTGTCATAGATTATAGAATTTTTAAACAAACTTGCACATGAAACACTTGACTTGGATCCTTTTTTTTTTTCACCCTTCTGTTTGGTGTGGACCTAGCTGAGGAATTAAACTTCAACTGCTTGGAAATAAAGCTGGTGTATCCACAATTATTCAATGAAAAGGAGAGGGAAAATCGCAATGAATTATAATCAGCCATCTGCAGAGCTGGTTGCCTAATAAAAATATGTTTCCAAATAGCAAACAGGCCAAAATTAATAACAAATGTTATTTGCAATGAATTATTCTATTAGATCTTCTCCAAACTTTATGGCATTTTTCCCTCTTTAGGAAAAGAAACTTACCTTGAATATATGGATTTCCAAACCCACACCCACTGCAGCTGCAACGCAGCCAGATCACTCTATCTGAAATCAGTGAGTGTGATTCCAGCTCTGTGTGTTTGGTGACTTCAAGATACAGTAGCATTTCAGGTATTTCAGTGCCCCAACATGTAAGTAGATGCCTGGTGTGATTTACAAAAGGCTCTAAGCAGGTTAGGCCCCCAACACCTCTAGGCAACTACTTACATCATTAGGAACCTAAATGCCTTTATAAATCTGTGCTCTGATCCAGCTCATTGAAGTCAATGAAAAGACTTTGCTGACATCAATGGGCTTTGGAGTGGGCCCTGCAGAAGGAGCACAATCAATGCAAAGTGGTTTGACTTCTTTATGCTGGTTATTATGATACTTTTTTCCTAGACACTTAGAACAATGCTACATTTTCTGTCGGAATAAATGGTCATTCAAAATGGAGAAAACCAGAAGAGAGATGTGAAATCAGTGTGAAAGAGTGTAGGGTGTGTATCTGCTGGGCTTGGATCACAGGACTCCTGTTTGCAGCATTTTTCCTGGAAACATTGCTGAGAATCTCAGCTTTCCTTTAAAAAGTCACCAGTTGCCTAGGGAAAATATGACCAGAGCCTATTTGAAAAGTTTCAGTGTCTAGAAAGCAATAAGCTAAATATATCTGTATTTAAAACATCCTTCCGATATTTAAGGAAAACTTGTGGTTTTTTTCAGACCCTGACTCATCGATTCTGCCTGTTGGGGCTGAAGGCACCGATGGCTCCACAGCCAACAACAGCTCTCAGAGAGGGAAGGTGTCTTACACCTTAGAAAGGGCAATACAGGGAAATAGTTCATACTTTCACCCCTCTGTACCCCACATTGCTGTGGACTCTGTTAGTACAGCTGCAAATCTTGGATTCTTTATTAGCAGGCTGGTTTGGGCTGTATTTTTGGGTGAGTTTTTCTTACTACAAAGACCAGTTGCCAAATGCTATACTATAAAGCCAGAAAAATTATGTGGCTGACATCATGACATCCAGTGCTGAGAACTTACACTTCTTATCTATTCTAGCCTTGCTGAAAAAATAACCCTTCTCAGGGATAACTTAGGGGTTTTTTAATGTCTTAGAGTTTGGAGAAAAAGGTGCTTTTCATTTTACTCAGTCTCTTGCACAACTGACTTAACATTTTTAGCACAGCCTCTTTTTTTTCCCCTTAAATTTGTGTCACGTTGATTAATCTGCCCATCTCAGAGCCTTCCCCTACACAAATCACAGACCCAGTGAGCTTTTCCCAAAGCCTGGCAGCACTGGAGGGCCTTGGGGTGCTGGGATCCCTGGGGACATGGGCACATGGTCACCCTCCCTGGTGGGCTGGCAGGGTGGAGGGGAGTGTGGCCACCCCAGTGTACAGGGCTGTGTGTTGTGCTCGTGACTCACAGCTCTCTGGCACCAATCCTGCTGCTGGCATGGGCGCAGCCCTGGGATGATCCTGGCAGGTTCTCCTCCATGGTCCTGTTTGCACTCGCTCCTTACCTTGCTCGTTTGTTCCTTTCTCCTTTTATCTATTCACTATTTTATTGCTTGTTCCCCTCCTGCCTCCCCCCAGGAATGCTCTGTTGCACAAGCCATTTCGAGCATTCCTTCTGAGAACAAGTAGGGCTCTTCTCCCAGCACTGCTGGTGCCAAAATCCCCCTCCAGCAGCAGCAGCAGCAGCAGCAGCAGCAGCAGCAGCAGCAGCACCAGCACCAGCAGCACCAGCAGCACCAGCACCAGCACCAGCAGCACCAACAGCAGCACCACCACCAAGGTTTCCTACTCCAAATGGGCTGGTTTGGGATGCCCTTCATGGGAGTACTGAATAAACAAACTTAGTTACTTCCCGAGTGAGAGCCCTTTGGCAAGTGAGTTTGCAAAAGCTTAAACTGAGAAACCCAAATCCTCTGTAGCTTTGGCAAACAAGAGCTGAAGACTTCACTTCCACCATGTATTTCCAGCTGCTTCCATACAAACAGGAAAGGGGAAGGCTCCCAGCTCGGATGCCCCGTGCATGCACAGCCTGCACCAGCCCCACTGGGATGCCTGTATTTTTTCCCCTTTCCCAGTGACCCGTAGCATAGATGGGATCAGGGGTTAAACTGGGAGTATGGTGGAAAAGGGAGCGGGGAGCCCGAGGCTAGCACAGCTTAACAAGTGATTATAAGGTCTGAAGGCAAAGGGAACTGCTGCCTGTCAGGAAGCTGCTGCTGAAGAAAACATCCCATTGTACCGGGGAGATGGGGTATGGGACAGAGGAGAGAGAAACAGATTGATAACCGAGGGGCGATGTGACCCCGCATGGGCTCCAACAAAAGCCCCTTCATCTGAAATGAATAGGAACAATGGCTAATGGGGACAGGCCAGCAGTGGCCACGGATCTGAGAGCTGGAGGAGAGGGAGGAGGGAATGGCGGCTCCTGTTCTACCCAAATCCTCTATTGATCTCAGTAATCTCCTGGGCTTTCCCCGCCTTGAAATCACACAGAAAGTTCAAGGACTTTTTGCCTTCAGATTGTAGGGACATGCATTGTCCTGGAGAGCTGGTGAGGTGTGTTGGGGGTCAGCTGCTGGGAAGGGTCCTGGAGCAGGGCTGGAGTGCCAGGCATGAGCTGCTGCTGTGTCCTGGGCACCCCTGGGATGTCCTCAGCCCCAGGCTGGCAGTGCTGGCTGCTGGACTTGTACTGGTGCTCACTGGCTCCTGGGTGGGTTCCAGCTCTACTGAACTTTTTGGGGAAGAGTGTGTGTGGGGATGCACAGAGCCTGACACAGACAGGTCCCAGCTGAGTGCTCCCAAATTATTATAAATGGAATTGTTGCCTTTCTCTTATGGAGTCAGCAGGGCCTCCTTAGGCACAGCATGTGCTGAGGGTGGGCAGGGCATGAGGGCACTGGGAATGGGAGTTGCATCCCCATGGAGCATCATCACAGGCTGAGCAGGCAGGGGGAGGTGCTGAAGATGTGATGGAGAGATGAGCAGTGTATCCAATGCTGGGGTTTTGTTGGAAAGGTATCTTGAAATATCGAGCCAGAGACACTAAAAAGGTAGAGACACGATTTTGCTTTTATTTTTAATAATTTTGGGTTGTTTTTTTTGAAGAACAAGGGTATCCACAGGAAATACCATATAGCCAAGGGGAAAAAAGAGGAAAAAGAAGTTTTGAGGGAGTATTTTCACCCTGTACTCTCATAAGCTGACAAAATGACCTGGTCTATTGCAGAATTTGTAATGCCTGTGCCCAAAAAGCAAGCAGACCTGGGAGCAGAAAGCAGATGAAATCTGAGTCCTGCTTCGGCTGAGGCAGGAGGCCACGTCTCTCTGTACCTGCTGCCTGGCCATGGCACTCCTTCCACCTTGTACCTGATACCTCCTGCCCAGCAAGGGTTGGAGAACAGGGAGGCTTGATTAGAGAGCTGGCACAAGACATGAGGACATCTGGGAGGCCTCAGAGCAGGAGCATGAATTAATAAGAACCGGTAAGAGGAGGAGACTGAATGGGATTCAGAGGCGCAGCGGGAGCTCGACGCTGCCAGCCACGGTGCCCGGCTGCTGCGGGCAGGGTCCTGATTGCTGGGCCCACCCTTCCCAAGGCTTGGGGTGATGCCTCTGCCATGCAGGAGGGCAGAGCATGGTGTCAGCTCCTTGATGGCTCAGCCTCCCATGAAAGCAGCTGCTGCAGAGGCTTGAACGGGCTATGGACCCCCAGGGCCAGCAGGATTGTGCCTCTCCCCTCTTCTCTGAAGCCACAGCTCCCAGTTGTGGTTTTGGTAGTTCCCCACTGCTTCAGGCTGCCATGATGGTGGGACAGACTGGGACACAGCAGGGTCAGGGTCACGTTGGCAGCCTCAGAGCTTTGCTGTGATGCTCATTTGGGTGTCTGCCCACCCAAGCAACTTCTGCAGTCCACCAAGTGACCAAGGACCTCACTAGTGCAGCCAGCCCACCTCTGATGTCCAGCCAGGTGCAGGTCCAGAGGAAAAACATCTCATGGATCTCAGCCAGTGACACTTACTGCAACTAGTGACCCCAGGAGACTGTCACCACTTCTGTTTGATGTCTCAGAGAGCTGAAACACACAGGGCACTTGGGTCAACATACCCCATGGATGAGCAACAATCCATCCTGTTCATAAGGGAGGCTCTTTGCACCATGATCATCCACCCTGTGCACTCCAAAAGCAGACAAAGATCCCTTTACCCCAGGCAGGGCAGTTCCATGGGGCCATGGTGGGACTCGCTGCAAAGAGCCTGAAGAGCAAGTGCATGGATAGGTCTGAGAGCTACACTGAGGGTCTGGGTGGTACACTGAGTGGTCTGGGGGAACAATGAAGGGTCTGGGTGCTGCACTGAGAGGCTGAGAACTACTTTGAGAGGTCTAGGAGCTACACTGAGGGGTCTGGATGCTGAGCCCAGCTCTCATCTTGGCTTTTATCGGGTGGGGAAGGGCACCATGTCATTCTGTGTTGGCTGGAAGGACATCAAGCCCTCCCCAGGCAGCAAGGGGCTGCAGGAAGTGATGGATTGCCACCTGGAGAGCCAGGACAGGCAGCAGGAATGGGGATGCTCTGTGCTCAGCACAAATCCATGCACAGGGGAGCCACACATCTGAAACAACCTGTTACACCCGAGTGGTTGTGCATCAGCAGCTCTTATCCATGGAAAACCCACTTGGAATAGCCCAGCACTGGGCACATCCTGAGATGGCCTGTGATGCCCCTTCTGCATGCCCATGCCTGCAGTGCTGGGTGTGCTCTCTGGACACCCCAAGCAGGGGGATGTTGCTGGGCTGGCAGCCCAGGGTGATGAACACCTCCCCAGCATTCCCAACGGCCCTGAGCCACTGCAGGCAAATATTTACAAGAGCTCTCCAAGGGAAACCCATAAACTGCTCCCTGGTATAGCTTCCTGAGGATCACTTCAGACAGCTATATTAGCTGGAACATGAAGTAGTTACACTCCTGCTGCTCTTCCAGTGCTTTTGAAACAGATACTTGTCTCTTTTATTACCTTTGTTTGTGTCTGGTTTTATTTGTGCTCTGCGTGCTTCCTTGTGCTGGGTTTGATACGGTTGTGAGTGGCTATGGGTTAGAACAACAATAAATACCTTCCAGGCCTTTTGTGCTTTTTAATATCATTCTCCATTAAAAAAAAAAAGAAAAAATATCCAAGCCAGGCAATGAAAACAATACAGGGAAAATTAAATCCTAAATCTGCATTTATGGTTCTACAATAAACACACAGGGAAGGCTGGCTACGAACTGTAGAGAAAACTTTTTGTTTCTGTTAAAAATGTGCTTTTGGAGGAAGTGGTGTGTTTTGTGGAGAGGGGGTGGCTTTAATGAAGATACCTACTTGGTAAGGTTTTCCCAGTCCAGGATGGATGTGTCAGCTGGAGAAAATGACCCCTGTGAGTGAACTGGGGACAAGGTGCACCCTGTGTGGGGGTGGGAGCTGCCCACACTCACCTCCAGGTTCCCTTTGTTCCTCCATAAAATGCCTTGTCTCTTTGTGAAGGCTCAACCAAGAGACTCTGAAATTAAGGGAAGTCTTTTAATTGCCTTTATTGGATATCAGGCAATGCTTGGAGAGCACTGAGGGCTGAGTCAGTCTCCCAAATGGCTGGAAAAAAGAGCCAGAGGCCCACAAATGAAGGGCTGATGTGTAAATCCTGTGAGCTCCTCCCTTCACAGCAGGTTTTAGGGAATAATTTGGTCTCTGTACAGAAATGGTACATGTGTGGGTTGGATGTGGAGGCACTAATTTGATCCTCGTGCCTTTGCTCTTTCCATGTGATCTCTTTGGAATATCCCCCTCTCATGAGAATGGCTGAAACTACAGCTGGAAAGGACTGGTCCAGTGACAGGACTGGCACCCAGAGCCCTGTAGTGCTACTGGAGTGTTGGAAACACCCAGAAAACACTGAGCCCTGTGGTGTAACCACAGGCAGAGAGGGGCAGGGAGGCACCCTCTGCACCTCAAATCCCTGGGTGACCCCTCCTCAGGAGACCCTGCCCACTGCTCCCACTGCTCTATCCCAGCTGAGGGGAGCTGGTGACAGTTCCTCTTCTTGGCTTTGCTAGGCTGAAGAGAGCACTTTAAAAGGAAGCAGAGCAGTAACATAGCATTGGTTCCTACTGGAAGGGGGAATGAGATGCACATTCCTGCCTTGTATGGGAAATTTGGCCTCCTTGCATCACCCCGGGAGTTTGGGCTGAATAATGTGTTCTTAGCACCCCATCCTCAGACAGCACGTGCTCCTGCCAGACTGTGCTCAAATGCACTCCCAGCCCTGGCATGGCTGGGCTTCAGCAGTGGGTGAAGTCACGCCTGGAGAACTCACTGGGGCTTTGAGTTGGGGCTGGAGATGGATGAGCAGCAGCAAGAGCCACAGTAAACCCACCCAAAAAAACCCTGGGGAGGGGAAAACTGCCCTGCTCTGTGTTAGTCAGTGTGCCCACACCCACCTGCTGGTCAGTGCAGTGATTTTAGCAGGAATTCACACCTTGGGGATAAGCCCCTTGCATCACTGGCATGAGGTCTGGATATGACCAGAGCAAGATGTGACTTGTGATCCTGAGAACCCACCCTGCTGAGCACTGGAGGGCTTGGAGGCAATCCCAGGAGTGAGCTTTTCTCAGCTTGGGAGCGCAGCATCCCAGTGTCATTTTAGGCTTAATTTGCATGTACAGCACAGCGACGAGTGTGTAATTACTGAGCTGCACAGGCAGTCGTCAGCTCGGCTGTTTCCAAACATGATCTTTAGTGCTTCCCAGAACACAAGCAGAGACTTTCCCTCAACACAGCTGCCTGTGAGGCTTGGCTAAGGGAAGCAGTGTGGTTGGAGGGAGTTTGGACAGGTCCACCCAAGCAGCCTCAGCTGGACATGCCTAGGGAGCCATGGTCACCTCCTCTAGGCATGAAAGAGGCCTGAGGCAAGGACAGGTTAGTCCAGACATGTTGTTACCCAATGCTGTCTCTTCGGGGGCTCCACATCTGCCATGCGCTAAGCAGATGTGCTATTCTCTGCTCCTTCTCAGTCATCAGGATCCCTCTTCCCACTTTCTCTACTCCTTTCTTGGCCTCCACATTGACCCTGGAGCCCTTCTCTCCCTGCTGGGAGAGAAGCAACTGCAGAGGCAACTGCAGCACCATGCTGGAGGACTCAGGTGCTACTGAAGGTGAGTAAGCTCAGCCCTGAGGTTTCCCTTCATTGTGTGAGCTTGTGCCCTGGCTCAGAGGTCTCCATGTAGGTACAGAAGGGAAAAGTGAAGCTCAGGATCCAGCATGTGTGCGTGCAAAGGGATGCTCCTGTCTGTATGTAAACATTTGTGTTGCATGCACTGGAGATGTGTGAAGGGTTGTGGGGGGCACCTGCATGTTTGCACTGTGTGAGCTCTGTGCATCTGCATGTTATGTGTGTTTTCAGGGGTTTCTCTGCAGAGATGTTAACAGAAAAAGGGCCTCATGCCCATTTAAGACACATCTATGTCTGGATGGATGCTCCATGCCAACACCCAGCAGAGTTCTGCGGTTCCAGAGCCATGGTGAGCAAAGACAGAGTAAACAGAGCATCATCACACATCTGTGTCGCCATGGGACTTCTCCCATCAGACTGGTTCCCTCATCCCATGTGCTGAACAAGGGAGTGGGGAGGGAGGCGATGGGCACCCCATGCTGCTTCAGGGTCAGGGGGAGCACGGGCTGCGCTTTTGACTTGCCTGGTTCTTTGCACTGAGGGATTTTTTTCCTTCCATCTGTTAATATCAACAAAACCTGCCGGGGCACCTCATCACCAGAGCTCCCCGAGAGCAGACACGACATACTTGGAGCATGCAGTCAGCTTTTCCAGCCAGTCCACACGGCCGGCGTAAACTGCCTAAGTACCGTCAGAAACCACTTTATAAACTGAGGACGGGAAGGGGATGATTGATGTCTCCACGCTGGACATGACACAGCTTCCACACTTCCCTGTATTTATAATATTTGTGTGTTGCCCCTACCTCAAAGCTTGACAGGACAAGTCCCATTCACTTAGAGATACGAATTTGGCACAGCCTGACATAAACTCCATCGCTTTGGGCCACCAAGGGAGAGCCATTGTTATAAACTTTTTCCCCCCACACCCTGCTTGGCCCCTCTTTTCCCCCCACTCCAGTCACATTATTTCTTTACAAGCCCACAAGAACAGAACCAAATGTTTCACATCTGTTCTCGCCGTCCGACCATTAGCATGAGAATTGCGGTCAGTGTTTCAATGAGCACAGCTCGCTGGCCAGCAATGGGGACAGGGCCGGCCACCACCAGCCCCTCATGCTTCTGCCAGATGTCTGGGCCCTACACAAAGGAGACAAACCCACAGCCTCAACAAATCACCTCCTTTCAGGATCTAATCATTCCAGAGATATGTCTGGAGATAGTAGTTTCTGGATGGAGTTGTGGAGCTGATCCTCACTATTGGGTCAACCCTAGAGATATACTGGATGATTTTTCTTTCTGGATTGTGATGTGGAGCTGATCCTCACCCTTGGGCAACCATTTGGAACCTCCTATTTAAGGGGTTTGGTGGTGACATTCTACTTTTCCAACATCACCACCATGAAGGGAAGGTGGTGCACCAGTGAGGTTTAAGGCAGGGGTGTGTCTTGTTTAGTCAATCAGTAATGGTACTTTTAAATGGTAGATCTTCCTTCTTCAGTGATATGGCACCACTGGGCTAGATCTTTGAAAAGTATACCCATGCTTTACAGGGAGCTCCCATTTGAAAAAAAACAAACCAAACCAAACCAAAACAAAACAAAAAAAAAAAAACCCAACCAAACAAACCAAAAAGCCAAACAACCAGAAACCAGAAACCAAACACAAAATCTCCATTAATCTGCTCCTTATCTGCTTGCCTAAAGCATCTTTCTCCCCACCTGCTCTTCCCCTGCATCCCCTGCCCTGTCCCTTCTCCAGGTCTGTTGGGCTCCTGCCTCTGCCCTGAGCTAAATATGGGACTCAGACCTGAGACTCAGAGCTGTGATTTTTGAAAGCTGCTTCTCCTTCCAGCCCAGCTGGGCATTATGAGCTGCTGTTTGACTGACACAGGAATGGCTCAAAGACTTAGTCTGTCAACATAAGCTGACAAAAATGCCTTGGAAATTCTAGCAGGGAACTGTGTCATTGAAACCCTTCTGTGCCATCCACCTTGCATTTAGTGGATGCTCTTATTAACTCTCCAAGCCACAGTGTTCTCCCAGGAAAAATAACATGTAAAGAGAAGTTTTAAAGGCATCGTGGTCTGTAGGATCTCTTAGGTTAGAGACTGTGGTTGGGACCTCCAAGCAGCTCTGTACAGCCCTGGCATGGTTAGATGGCTTGGTTCTTCCAGCTGTGCTAAGGCACTTGTGCATCTGAAAGGCTTTAAGGTTGGAATCGCGCTCCAAAATGAACATTATTCCAGGTACTAGTTACTGGGCACAACCTGTTGGGTCTGTGTATGGGGCTGCTCTGCCTCAGGATGGTAAGCTGATATCCATGTGCTGGCATCTGAGCCCTGCCTGTGCAGCTCACAGTCCTTCCCAGGGGCTGGGAATCACCCTGTGGGGATATTTGGGAAAGGCAGGGTGGCCTCACGAGAGCAGGCATCTGCCAGGGTCATGATCCTCAGCTGCAATATCCTCCTTTGGGCCTGTCCAAGCATTTAACTGTTTTTTTGAGGATTCCCAACCACAAAGGCAAGAGAGATTGTGTATCGATCCAGCTCCCTTCAGTCAATAGCAACAAACCACCCACAGCCACGGCAAGTGCCTGGCCAGCAGAAGGGGCTGAGCAGTGCCATTGAGAGGGGTTGGCTTGGGGTGCAGCTGTGTTTGAGGGGCTGAGCAGTGCCATCGAGAGGGGTTGACTTGGAATGCAGCTGTGTTTGAGGGGCAGCAAAGCCCCACGAGATACCACATTCCACATGGTAGCTCACCCCATCAGAGTGGGCTGGATGCAGTTGGCCCAACTGAGCCCACTTTGTGCCCATCTCGACCTTATTTAACCACTCTGCACACCAGTGATCGAACAAACAGCTGAAGGGCTGGCCCTGGGCTGCTCCCCCATGTCCACACCCTGCCCTCAGCTGCTGCCAAGCCCCAGGAGCCAGGGGTGATGCCCTGAGGAAAGGCAGTGAGCAGAACACAGCAGAACCCCAGTCCTTGCCAGTTCAGGAGTGCTGGCAGCCTTCAGCACCCCCAGAGCATCTCCACCAACCTGGCCATGGTCTGGGCAGGGAAGATGGGCACAGACCCAGCTTTTCTGCCAACATGCAGAGCTGCCCATCCCAGCACTGCTGAGGCTCCACAGACCTACCAAAGCCAGGGATGTGCTGCAGAACATGGTGGGTGGTACAGATTTCCTTCTTGGAAATAGGGCACACTGGGATCAGTGGGTCAGAGCACATCTGTGGGGATTCAGAGCACATCCTCCCACACTTTCACATCCCATGTCTGAAGGACAGCATTGGCAAAGCCAAGCAATCTGCCTGTGTGTTCAGCTGTAAGACGTGGGACAAGAAGGCAGTTGGCATTGACTTCACAAACTTTATAGCAGGGAAGGAAAAAAATTTTGGGGGAGAGCATATGCTGCTGGCTGTGAGACCAGGGACAGTGCAGGGGGGCAGGTCACTTCCTTGTCACAGCTGGGGCTCATCAAGCACAGAAGCTGCTGGCTGTGGTCCACCCTGCAGGGCTCAGGACAGCAGGTCCAAGGACTCAGACACCCACCACAGAGGCAGTGGCATCTCTCCCAAGGTTTCCCCATCCATCACAGGGATCAAGGTCTCATGGCCATCAGCACTCCCACACTCAGAGCCTGCTCTGCTCTGCAGGCTGGGACTCCCAGGCAGATGAGGGTGTGCAGCAGGGTCAGGGACAAGGCTTTCTGTCCCAGCTCACATGCAAAGAGAGATAACAACAGAGTACACCAAGGCAGCAGAGGTGTTTTGGGGGACTGCTGGTGTGTGGCATGTGTAGCACCTGTGGCCAGTGGCAGGACCTTCCCAGCATATCCCTCAGCTGTGCCTTTCACTCCTTGGCCAGGCCACTGCTGTGACACTTGCTAACCTTGAGGGACCAAGTATTTTTTCAGGCTGCTGCCTGATGGGCCAAAGGCCTGGAATGTGCCAGGGGAATCCCTTTGAAGCTGACATTTCTCACTGAGCTGTGTTTTCTGCCTTTTGCTGGAGAGATGCATTCAGAAAGGTTCATCTGTGCTGCCAGTGCCTTGGACAGATGTAGAACCATGGAATATGCTGAGTTGGAAGGCCCATCAAGTCCAACTCCTGGCCCTGCACAGGACACCCCAACAATCCCACCATAAGCCTGACAGCACTGTCTAACACTCCTTGAGCTCTGTCAGACTTGGTGCTGTGACCACTTCCCTGCGTAGCCTGTTCCAGTGCCCAGCCCCTTTCTGGGTGAAAAACCTTTTCCTGGTAACTGATCTTGTTAATAACAGTCCTTGGCTCAAGTTGCCAGCTCCAAAGGTTTGTGTACATGCTCACTTGGACATCAATGACAGCATCAAGACCAGGGCATGGAATTGTCAGTGTCTGGTCTGCTCTGCACCTCTGTGCTTGCAGCGATGCCACAGGACTGATCTTAGTGTAGCTGCCCTGGGGTGCTGCTCAAAAGGACATGAGCAGGTGTATGACAGCATAGAAGCAAGGCCCTCAGACATCTGGAAGGCCATGAGAAAGAAGAGCAACACGGGCATTTCCACCAGTGCCTTAGAGCTCAGGGTAAGGGCTTTTTCTGTTGGGGCTCTGTGGACCCACCTGTCAGTTCAGGGTTTATTTTTATATAATCACAGATTAGTTTGAGTTTCAAGGGAACTTCTAAAGATCATCTAGTCCAGTCTCTTTGCCATGGGCAGGGACACCTTCCACTAGACCAGGATACTCCAAGCTCTGTCCAACCTGACCTTGAACACTTCTCAGGGTGTGGCAGCTACAGGTTCTGTGAGTAATCTCTGCCAATGTTTTATTTCCCTTGATCTGTCAAGATACAGCTTGGGCATTTGGAGGGAGGAAGCTGATGGTGGTGAGTCTGCAGCTGCCATGTGTCCTTACCTCCCTCTGCACAACTGCTGGAAAAACCCTGTGCACCTCTCTTACAAAGAAAACAGCTCCATCCCCCTTTTGCTTCAGTCCCTTCTCCTTCAGATAGTCTGTATTTCAGAAATCCTCCTTGTCTTAAAATAAAACCAGCAGAAGCAGCTACAACAGTCACCTGCTCCATATTCATGGTGACGGCAATGCCTTGGATGGCCTCCTGGTACCCAAATTGCCCTTTCTTGAGAGTAGGCACATCAGGCTGGGAGGCTGCTGAATATCACAGTAAGGTCTGAATTCATGTTCAACAGCTAAATAAGGTGGGTTCGTTGTTGTAAAAGATGCTGGCTGGAAGCAGGACGTGCAATATGTACTTGTGAGCACAAGAGGGAGAGCAAGGGAGGAAGAGAGATGAAGGACAGGAGTGAAGGAAATGGACTTGATACCTGTTTGTAAACTAGGTCAAGATTAATAATAATCTGGGTATTTTTGACACCAGGCCCAAGTTTTGCAAAGGCATATAAAGAAAAGACAATTCCTGCCTGGAAGAACGAGCTCTGGTGGTGATTTACAGGGTCTTCACTTTACACATGCCAAGAGCCCAATTTCCACCCATATAAACCCAACCACAAGAGTGAGAACTCACAGGCTCTGGGCTAGGCAGGTTAAGCCAAGGCTCTGGTTTAATCCTACTTATGTCAGTCAAAGCAAGTCTTACTCAAGGAATAAAAAACAACAAACCAAACCCTGCTTGTGAGGTGTCTAGTTTTATTTCACTGCTTTATACTTTATCTGCTTTGCTCTGCCATCCCCTCTCAAAGCTGTATCCAAGCAGACATTGAAATGATTGCACCAATGCTTGAACTGATTTAGGAGAAGTGATACCAAAAAAAAAAAAAAGGCAAATTGAATGCTGGGCTTGGCATTTTGCAAGACCAGCTCAGCATTTGCTCTCTGGACAAAAGGTTGAGTAACTGGGCAAAAAATCCGCAGGAATCCTCTAGAAAAGAGAGAGTGATGGTGCAAACAGAACAAGTGCCTGGTGTGGGGCAGAACCAGGCGGAGCTCCCCGGGCACAAACCCAGTCTCAGGGCAGCATTCCTGAGGCTGTGGAGTCCTAGAGAGCCTGATGAGAGGTTTTGAGAGCTATTTAGCAACACTGAATTGGGACTTGAAGCAGAATTAATTGAGCTCAAATTGCATCCTCCTAGCAATCCGCTAATCTGCTGCAGCAGGAGGATAATGACATCTCGAGAAACTGCCTTCAAAAATTGAAACTTGCCGAGCTTTAATAAATGGGCTGCTTAAAGAGGGGATTAATACTTGCATATAAAATATTGCCTTTTCAGGACTTATGCTCATATAGGAGTTTTTTGCTTCCAAAAGGAGGGGGATCTCAAGGGAATTTGTGAGCTACACACACTCATTTACACACAGACACAGACACACACACGATTATGGGCCCAAAAGCACATGGAATCAAGCTGCAGTCATGTTCCCAAACTACTTTTCTTAAACTGTGTTTATTAGTCCTAGGAAGGAACTTAATAAAAGCTCCTTTCTAGCAAAGACCTCAAAATGCTCTGGAAACAGCAAAAAATCAAGTGTCAAATCATCTCTGATGACATGGGGACAGCATTGCAGCCTCTGAGGAATGAGTGGGGTGTGTGAAATACACAGCAGTCCAGGAATAGAACCATCTCTGACTCCTTCACTCTCCCTTTTCACTTCATATCTCCCATTTGCTGAGATCTCTGTCATTGGGAGAGAATTGAGAAAACGGGATTTTTGCAGGAATCCTTTGGGAAAACACCCTGTTTACAATGTCCACATGTGGCATGGGAGGCTTTCTGGATTACATTCAATCTGACAGCAAATGGGTTGGATTCCTGGAAGATATCCATCCACTCTCCTCATTCCATGACTCCTGCTTGGGTTCAGCTGGCTGAAAACACCAAATGCCTTCCTGCCAAGTGGCTCCCTTTGCAGTGCTCCTCTCCACAGCTTCCCCCCATCCCCTCACATCTCCCTCTTTCCTTGGGCTTCTGTGGTGTTCTAATAAGATGGAGCAGAACCTCTCCACCAAGTCTTATCCATCACCCTCAATTTACATTTTATTACCATGGGTATCCACAGCAAAGCAAATAAACTGCAGCGGGTTGTTCCCTCCGTTGCTGTCAATAATATTGTCATTGCCTCCGACCCAATTAGAAGCATTTGTCTGCCTTCAGTAATAAGCTCATGGCTGGTGCTGAGGGCTCTGTCTTTCACCGGGTGGTTCACAGGCTGCTCTGAAATATTTATGAATGATCTTGGATGGCATCTGTTTGCTATTTTGCTGGAGATGTTCCCGGTGAGTGGCTGAACTGGGGAGCACGTGCTGGTCCTGGCAGTGTGGGCATCAGGTGAGCCCTCACTGGTGCATCAGCAGGAAAATAAACCAAACCAGGGCTCAGCTGCTCCATCCTGGAGCAGGTCCTGGCTGCTGCTCTGCTGGTCCAGGCATGTGAGGAGCACCACCTGGCATGATGTGAGTGAGGCTCAGCAGGCAGCACTGGGTGTACCAGCATTCCAGCCCATCCTGGGGCTGGTTTCCTCCACAGCAATGTGCTTTTGACTAGCTGTCTTCATCAGATGGTCTTAGGAGGAGGGGGAACTTTATCCCAGAAGCAAATACTTGAAGGAGGAGCTACTTGATGCTTGGGAAAGATGGTGAAATATCATGGCCAAGCACCAAAGTGTTTGTGCCAGGATGAGAGTTACGCTGCTGACACAACTTTGTGCCTCATGTCCCCATGTGTGGTGCCCTGTGCAAGGACAGGGGGTGGTTGGATCCTGTGCCCATATAAACTGGACCCACTGTGGGGACTGGTACAGGATGGGCTGAGCAAGAACAGCTGTGGAGAGATGTTACACTTCCAAGGAGCTCAGCCAAATCACCTTGCTAGCCATGGAATGAAAGTCTCCATAACAAATCACGAAATGCCCCAAAAACATTGTGGTGTCTGAGCACTATCACTTAGAGAGGATTCAGCTCACCTTGTTTTAAGCAATTAACTAAGACCCCTAAGTAGGTATTTATTGACCTGGCTTTCCTTAAGTGCCTGCAGTGAGTGATTTGCTCCTAAAAAAAAAGTCTGTTTCTCTCTGGGGAGCTGTTTTCCCCACAGTTTCCCCAGGGTTCCACAAACACCAGCAATGCTGAACAGGATCCACAGTGTGTCATATAGTTAATCAGTGTTTCTTAGAGAGCTGATGGCTGTTCAAAAGCTTCCTCACTGTGCTTTGGTGGCCTGTCCACAAGGAGATGCTTGGCTGGCAGGATCCCACCATGGTCCTGCCTTGCCCCTTGTCTGTGTTGTGGGGAGGGAAGGGGGCAGTGGGGGAGGGGTGTTGCTCTGGCTGGAGGGGCAGGATGGGTACATGCTGTACCCCAAGGGCTCACAGGACTAAAGGGCTGTCCAGCAGGGAGGCTGGCTGGGCACATGGATGGGTAAAAGCCCAGCAAATCCCCCAAATTCCACCCTTCCCACTGCAAGGAAAAAGGAGAGACTGCGTTGGATCTGTAATTTGCACAGAAATAGCAGAGTAGTTATGTTTGTGTAATATCCTGAGTCTGAGTGCAGCTCATTCCCCACAGCTCTTGGTACCACCAGCACTTTCTCCTGACACCCATCCACACCCACTGAGCCTCCAGCCCACCCTCAAACCTTCCCTGAGGTCACGCTGGAGCTGTCAGCAGCAATGCTCATTAGGAGGGAAGTTAATGACAGAAATGACATGCTGGTGACACTCTGAGGGAGGTGTCAGCCTCCATCACCACCATGCCTTGGAGAGATGCTTTCCTGCAGGACAGGCCCTGGCAGACCCTGTGACACTGCAAGTGTATGAGGTAAGGGTGGTGCTGGGATATCATGGGACAATCCAAGGGCCCTGGGGTGAGTTGGTCTCAGAGCCAGGGCTGGGATCTGCTCTGGGGACCTTGGATAGGGCAGCTCTTCACACCACGGGGCACACAGAGCTATGCAGGGCAATTTTCTCTGGCAATATAAAGCCTGGGTCTTCCTTCTGTTAATCTCAACCATCATTTACATCTCAAGAGTAGAAGGAGCTAATGGATACTGCTGGAACTGGGATCAAGTGAAATGACCTACCAAGAGGTGCCCATCTGGCTGTTCCTAGGACTGAATCTCCCTTGGGAACCAGAAAACCTCTTGGTTAAAGACCTCCCTAAAGCACTTCTCTCTTTTCCACCCAGGATTATGGTGTTAAAGATGCCCCTCCCCTCATTCTTGATCTCTATTTATCCACATATGAATTTTAGGCTTTGATGGTCCCAGGGACTTGTCCCACCTGTCTGTGTGTGGAGACTTTATCTGGAAAGCTTTTGGTGATGCTTCTGGGGACTTTGTTTTGAGCATCCACCACTGCCAGCTCTTTGGGTGTCATTCAAAAAGTCAGCAACACCTTTCCAACAGTGCCACTCCAGAGGTTTTCCAGGCTTGGCAGGAAGGACCCACCACCTCCTCCTACCCCCTACCCATTCCTTGGAGCTGTTTGAATTGAAACCAACACTTCATGTCTGCTCTCCAGTCAGGCACTTCCTCGGGGTGACTTTGCTCGTGGTGGAGGGTGCTGCTGTTAACACTTCGTTCCACCTGAAGTATATGAGGATGAAAGATAAGTGGAAATAATTTTCCACTGAAGGACATCAGTAAAATGTATGAAAACTGCCTGTCTCTGGACCATCTGGCTGCCGATAATACAATATTAATAACCACAGTCAATTAAGCTGAGCCTCCCTCAGGGAGCTGGGTTTCAGTTGGGCAATGTGACCAGGATCGATGTAATCCAAGTTCTGATGCCATTGATAGCAGCTGGCCCGGGAGCCAGGGAGCCCAGGGGGGTGTCCAGGCACATTCCCAGCTCTCCTGGGAGAGGTGCTGCCACCAGCAGATGCTTTGCAAGGATCCCTGACTGAAGTGTTCAAGGTGAGCTGCAGGTGCTTTGGGACCCCAAACTGGGGCACCGAAAGTCTCATGTTTTAAGAGGGCCCAGAGTGAGAAAAACCACTAAGAGGTTTTTCTCACCACTGTGTGAGAAAAACCTCATCCATGTGCCCACCACTGATGGTGGCACTTTGTGAGTTGCTTGAGGGGGACTTGGATAAATCCACAGGCAGATGGGAAGGGTTGTGCATTCACTGGGATTACATGAGCTGAAGGGAGTTGTGGAGATCACTCATTGTGAGTGGGACATGGCCAGTGGTGGAGTCACAGCTGCTTCAGAGGGGGACACAACTTTCCTGCCATCACCTGTAAAAAGCCTTTCTTTCCTCTGAGCCAAAGTTTTTTCTTGTTTCCTTTATGATTTTTTTTTTGTGTGTTGAGGCTTGTGACTTGACAGTTCTTTGCAGACAGCTGGAGAAGCAGCCCAAGGAAGAGCGCCCTTCGTGGCAAGGACATTTGTCACCTTCTGTCACCATCTAGCATTGTCCTTGGTGCAGCTGAGCCTCAGCACACAGCCTGTCCCTTTGCACAGCTCCTGCTTTCCATCCAAAGCTCTTCAGGACTCCAGAAGCTTCTCCTGGTCTGGGAGAGTTTTCACCAAAAAACCCTATCCCAAAATATCCCAAAGGCAAAATCCCAGGGTGAGAGGCAGACCATGCTAAGGGGAGATGAACACTGAGATACTCACCAGGACACCCACAAATATCCAGGATTTATATGTGTGAGCAGGATAATGGCCAGGTTCCTCAGTAAAACAACATCAATCCTACAGCAGCTCCCCAGGGAAGTCCTTCTTTGGCTTGTGAGGAGTCACAGTCTGAGGTGTCACTTTGGAAGCACCTCTGCCAGGCAGGATGGTGTTTTCCAGCAGAACATTCCCATAGGATTGTGCACACAGACTCCAGGAGCAAGTTTGTAGTATAAAAAAATCTCTTTACCTCCTGCCAGGCAATCTACTCCTAACTGGAGATACTTGTTTCAAATTTCACTTGCAAAGCAGAGAGAAATTTAGCATTTTAAGGCAGATTTACCAAGGTATGGCTAGGATTTTTTTTTTGACATCACATGAAAAATCTGAATTTGCAATCATTTGGCTGGAAAATTTGCACTCAGAAAATTTGGGGCTTTCAAATAATACCTTTCTCAGCAGCAATAGATTTGTTGTCATTGACAAATTGTGCCACATGTTAGTTTTGCTCAAACTTTTAATATTGAAATTTTTATCAGGTTTGACCCACTTTCAAAATTACTGCAAAAAAAAAGTGAAGTCTTCGTGGCACAGGGGACCCTCCAAACTTGAAAGGGTGAGGAAAACTCTCAGAGTATCAGAGCAGCAAATGTGCTGGTGTTTTAATGCATTTCAATGTATAACTTTTCTTGTTGCTTTAACGCATGGAGTTGATTTGACCCATGGAGCTGCTTTGGCACTGAGAAGTGCTGCTGAAGAGAGGCAGGAGGTGATAAAACCAGGATTTGCTGGATGGGTAACAACTCCTCCCAATGCACTTCCAATGGACAGCCAAGGTGGAGCCTCTTTTGGGAAGAGCCAGATGCTTTTAAGGGAGTCAGACAGCTCATGTCCAGCTCCAGTGTGGCAGCTGACCCTGTGCAGGTCATCCTTCTCCCTTCTTGCCTAATGAGGCTTAATTACACACTTCCAAATGAAGGTGCCTTCGTGGGAGCATGTAGTGCATCCACAGCAAGGAAGCTCTGGGCATGGCTGGAGCTCTGTAATAAAAACCATATTAGTAATTAACAGAAGGAAACACAGGAGTAAAAGCAGTTCAGGTGAGACTTCACACACACCAGTTTCTCAGCAGCACCTTCCAAGGGAGCTGAACCTCCTACTGAAGTCAGGCCAAATTGCTGCTCAAGAGCAAAAAAAAAAAAAAACTGCTTACATTGAAAATGTATTGTGTGGCTCATTTCACAATGGTTAAAGCAATTTAGAGCCATCAGCAGGATCAGAGCGAGGGATTTGCTCTGTTTGATCAGCCAAATCAGCCGTGACGTTGGATGTCTCTGCCTGCAGAGGTTCAAACGCTGGGGCTTCTTCTGTGAAGCCCCCTCTGCTCTGCTGAGAGCCTGGACACATCCCATGCTGGGCCAAGCCTTTCTTTCCCAACCACCCCAGGCAATCTGCTGCCACGATGCCGGGACTCCAAAGCATAAGATTGGATTAGGCTTTTCTTAGCCTGCTTCACTCCCAGTGTAGTGTTGCCAATTTGTACGATTTTATGCCAAGCCTTGTGATATTTGGGATTTTTCTCAGAGCGTCAGTTCCTGGAATAAAGCGATTACAGAAGAACCTCCTCTCTGCCTCGGCTATAAAAGTACATTCCTGTCCCATGTTGTTACCAGAAGGCTGAAATGGGGAAGGAAGATCTTGGGGAAGCTGAAGACTCCTCTTCCACCACCCAACTTTGGGGATTAGTGTTAAATCTCCTGCATGGTTATAGTAGCGTTCCCTGATCCCTGAGCGTCTGGAACAGTCCTGGTCAAATTTACCTTGGAATAACAGGCAAATTTTGTCCCTGTCTGGGGCATTCAAAGGGGAGCCTCATTTCTGGAGTGGTAACAGCAGATAATCGAAATGCTCCTGTGGTCCTGACCAGGCTGAGCCAGCCCAGTGTCCTGTCCCTGGGACAGCAGCTCTTCCCCAGGACATCCTCACAGCCTCAGTGATTTCTGACTCAGAGACACCCCGTTGGACAGTGGTAACCATGGAATCCCATTTGGGGATGAGATGTTATTTTTACACCAATTACAAGGTTATGGATCAGGCTAAAGGGTGTTTAATATGTTGTAATATTTAGGCACACTTGGCTCTGATGTTTATTGGGGCTGTTTGTAGCAACATGTAATATGTGCTCACTGTGCAAGTATGTGACACGCACATAAACCCGGCACAGATGTGCTGGGAAGCACCAGGAAAGCTGGGCTGGCCCATGGCATGAGGAGCAAGTGCCCCTGCCTGCACTGAGGGCAGTGGGAGAAGGGAAGAGAGAGGAGGAAAAGAGATAAACTCATACCTGCTGGGCTTGCTCCACTCAGCTGCGTCTTACTTTAACACAGTGTTTTCTTTTGAGGTCTCAAAATCCCATTGCACAATATTGTAAAAATGTCATAAAATATTTTATTGCACCGTACCACTGAAATGCTGCCAAGAGCCTTAACCCCTGCACTGCCTCCCTCCCCTGGATGCCCGGAGTGTCACTGGGTGGGAACTGGCTCCCTTTGTTTTGTGGTTGAACTTTGAGGAGGATGGAGGGGGCTTGGGGGCTCGGAGGTGGGAGTTACCAGATCGCTGCTCCAGTGAGTCTCTCAGACTGGTGTTGCTCATCTAAGGCCTTCCTGTGCCTCTGTGTGGGTATTTCAGCTTGACAGAATTAGAGGTGAGGTCAGTCCTGATGCTTTTACTCCTCACTCCCAGTGCCAGCCCTGTGAATACCACTGGAAATGCAGCCACTGCTCTGCAGGTTCCCTGGGTGTGTCCCATTGTCTTATGTCATGCTGAAGCCATTGATCAGCCATAACAGACCTTTGGAAGCATCTGGAGCCAAATCCCAAAGGTACAGGAGATGAAGGACCAGCCCTTCCAGCAGGGCCAAGGCTGTCCCTTAGGGGGGTGATGGTGCTGCTGAACGACTGAGCTGGGGAAGGAATTTCTCATCATTGGGCCTTGTTTTCCCAAGGTGTGCTTGGAGATAAACAGTTTTATTGACCTGCTGTGTAAAGCTCTTGGAAATTCACTGCTGAGGAGACAGTGGTATCAGTGTTTATGAGACTGATGGTGGATCTTTGGAGGTCACTGGTGGCATGGGAGTGACATTAGCCCCCTCCCTTACACTGATCATTCACATCTGGGATGAAACTGGACAAGATCCACATAAGATTAGGAGGCTTTTGTTCCTCAAAGCAGAAAGAAAACCTGACCCCTCAGAGCATGGTCGTGGAGTCCACCTCTTCATGAGGTTGGGGTTCCTTCAGTCACTTGCCCTGTGATACCCAGCTATGTACCCCCAAAAATGACCACCTGGGCACTCCATCCCTATCTCGACAGACACCATCATTCACTGGGGAAAATTCCACATCAGCTGGAAAATTCCAGTGAGCTGGGGAAGCCAGAGGCCTCTTCTCCTGCAGATGTTGGGGCTGTGCTTGCCAGGAACCAGATCCTGGCTTGAGTTTGTTATAAAGAAAAAGCAAAAATTAGCCAGCTGTTCTCAGTGGAGATTTTCATTCCTTTTCCTCCTCCTTTAATGAAAGAAATAATAACTCCATGAAAGGCTCAGGCAGAACTTTTTCAAACCCAGGGGAAATTCACCCTGTTCAGAGGTATAGATACCAATTAATTCCCACTTAATGCCTATTTTGAGTGGTACTACATGGGTGTAAATCTCTCTGTTGGTGTTCATACTGAGGTGAATTTTCAATCTGCCCTCAAGGGCAAAAATTCAAACTCTCTTATTTCATAGTTCTCAAGGTCACAGTACAGACAATACCACCTTTTCTAAACTTCCTGGGCTGTAGGTAGGCTGTGGGATTGAGTCACAGGATAGGAGAGTCCTTAGGAGAGGCATTTTCTGCTGTAATGGGTCTCAGGATAACTCTGGGGTTGCAGGCTGCATGACCAGTGGTGCCTCCTGCCCTCTCCCAGCTCCTGAGGCAGCCTGTGGTGCCTCTGTTCCACAAACTCACTGCCAGGGGGTTAATAAGGGACTATTGATGCAATTTTCCCTTGAGTTTGTGCTAAATCTCCATCCCAGGGGCTGGCGAGCTGGCTGAGATGTGCTGGGGAGGAATGTGAGGATTTCATAATTTGCTTTTCTATCCAAACAAAATGCTTTCCCATAAACATGGAGAAGGAAACCCCACCTGGCTGAGCCCCTTGGAAGAAGTGTCTTCACTGGGAATGTTTATATTTTGTCTCTGAAACCTAAACTAAATCAAACTGAGGCTTTGAGCAGCAACTGCCCCAGTTGTGAGTGATCCTGGAGGCTGAGCTGGGCTTTCCAGAAATGTAGTTCCCCAGTGGCACCGAATTTCCTGGAGCTGAGGACACCACTAACAGCAGCTGGAGGAGGAAGGCACTGGCTCCTGCTTGCTCATGTTTAGAGGGGTCATCACAGTGTCCTCCTAGCAAACCTAAGGTAGCCAAGAGCCCATTGTCCCATCCATGGGAACCCAGGACATTTTGGGAGCTTCTGGGTTTGCCTGGATGTCCTGGAGTCCTGACAAAGAACACAAAGTACCCATGCCCCTGCCTCCTGTCAGCCCTGGTACAGCAGGGAGGCCTCTCCTTTGGAGACCCAGACAGTCTGTGTTCCCTTTTACAGAGAGAGTGGCCAGGCATTGGACGGTGGTGGTGGATTCTCCAACCCTGGAGGTTTTTCAGGTGGGACTGGATGTGGCACTGAGTGCCATGATCTGGTAATCACAGTGGGGTTGGATTAAGTGTTGGACTTGAGGATCTCAGAGGTCTCTTCCAACCCAACTGATTCTATGACTCTATGATTCTGTGATTCATTTTAAATCACCTGGGGGTTGTTGCCTGGGGATACCCCAAGCCCCACGGACCTGTGTGTTGTGTGGTCTGGGTTTGCCATGGCAGTGCCTCAGTCTACCTGATGCGGAGCAGAGATAACTGCATGGACCAGATGGAGGGACCACAGCAGGGGACATGGATGTGTCTGTCTTCCCAAGGCAATCCAGGCTGTCCCTGGCTGGGATGCACCGAGCCCTAACTAATACCTGCTGCTGGGTTGTTTGTAACCACTGTGGGAAGGCCCTGTCAGGTATTACTGCAAGCTCTTTGGAGCTGAGGTTGCCTTTTTTTAGAGGTTTAGGATTTGGGAGGACAAGATCTATGCAGGCTGTACAGATGCAAATTTATATTCATTAACAGTGTCTAAAAATCCTCTCTGCCTGAGCAGTGGGGTCAGTGCTGTGGTGCAGAAATGAGGACCATTGGACTGCAAGGGCCATCTCCAACCTTGAGCTTTGGTCCTGTGTTGTGCTGGGCAGGTGTTGTCCAACCTCTGCAGCAATAACAAGGAAAAATAGGCAAAACCAGCAGCTCTTCTGCACTGGGGCTGTGGTACAGTGTGTCCTGTCACATCCCACAAGAGCACACACACGTTCTCCCAGAGCACATCTGCCTACAAAAGCAAACACCTCTGCAGTCACTGCATCAGCCACAAACCCTGCAGAGGGAAAAACAGCAGCTCTGAAAGGTGAGCAAGAAGAAAATAAAGCAAATAGAGGAGTGCAAAGCTCCTCCACATTAAACTCGGAGGGAGTGAGACACTGGAGTCAGCATCAGTTCCCATCTCCCTTTTTTGTAAGGTGTATTTATGAAATCTGGGAATGAAAGCAGAGTCCAATATGGGATGCACAGCACAACTCACAGAGGTGAAACCAGATGGTGGCAGTTAACACTGGCAAACAGGAACGAGCAGCACAGAAATATAAATAAACTCATGGCTTTTAGGAATTCATCAGAGATTCACGTCGGCACAGAAAGGATGGATCTTCAAGGGGGGCTAAAGCAAAAAGCAACGTGGCTTTTATGGCCTCTTGCTGTTAACTGCTATGAAATCACAGTGGTTTACACCACACAGTTCTTTATGTTCTCTCTGGAGGTGCTGCCACATGGAAGAAAAGCTGATCAACCGGCTCTTCTGAGCCTGGGAATTAAAACCTGCTCTCTGATTAAAACACCTCTGCACTTGCTCTGCCTCTGTCTCGGTCTCTGGTCACACTGATGCTGTGCCAAGACAAAACCTGTGCTCGTCTTCCATGAGGAATTGCCTCCCTTCTTGGGGCCAGCACCGTGTTACTGGTGAGCAGCTCCCATCTTCCATCATGCAAAGTGAAATGATTAAAAGAGAATTACTGGAATTCCCTACATCTCCATCACATATCAGACTTGGTCATTTGGAAAATTAGTAATGAACGTCATTTGTTAATGTCACTGTTAAGTGATGAAGTTTCTGATGTTTAACACGCCAGGCTTATTTTCTCTTCATTTCCATGTTTGTTTTTGAACCTGCTAATTTAATTAAATCTCTGCTGTTGAGGAGCCATTAAAGGTGACCAACCATGCAAGATACCTGCTGTGCTGCACCAGATAATGAAAGGGAATGGGAGGCAGCTTGGGGGAGAGGAGCAGGTCCCTGTGTTGAACCACCACAGCACCTGGGTTTATGGGGTCATGCCCTGCAGAAGGAGTTGTAGGATATTTTATCACATTGCATCCTTCTGGTCTTAGGGCAATGCTCTGAAAATGCTGCCTGGATGGTTTTAGCCTTAAATACATCCCCCTGCAGCATTTTGTAAGATCATTAAGTGTCTTGCTATATGCAAAGAGATTTCTGTCTTCCCATCCAAAGGAAAAAAAAACATCTGGAATGAACCAGAAATGTAAAAATATACCCTTTGCTTTCCCAATCTATGAAAAGGCAGGAAAAAGAGCTGGAAGGGAAGGAGAGATGTCAGACATAATTCCAGAGTGCCGTTTTCCTCGTCCTCTGATCAGGTACCTCAGTTACATGCAGGTTCAAGACACTGTTAGCAGAAATCAGAAAGCTCTGACGTTCCTAAACCAGCCTCAACAGCCTCACATATTTCATATTTTGTAAAGACCAAAGTGTTCACCTCGTAGACAGCATCCATGTCTCCTTGTAATCCATGAGCTTCAGGTTTGCCTTTCAGAAGGAATTTAATCCTCCACATGACACAGCGACTCAGGTCAGAACTCTGGGGAATTCCCCATCAAATCCCCCTGAGAGCTGACAGTGTTGGATGCCCCTTGGTGCTATGCCCCTGTCTCAGAGAGGGCTGTGCCCCCTGGGGCAGGCTGGGGGATGCTGCTGCTCTGGGGGTGATGCTCTGACAGCAGTTTGGTCCTCACGTTTCAGCAGAGCACAGACTGGCCCATCCAGCAGCACTTCACCAGAGAGGGGATGTTTCTACACTGCCTTCCCATCAAGAGCAACCACAGGCAATTTTCATACAGGATCCACCTGATGCTGGGAGGAGTGAGATGGCTTGGGGGCACCTCAGCTGGCAATGTCCTGGGGGAGAGCAGGGACACTCCTCCCAGCTGTGTGCAGCCTTCCCAAGGTGAATGTTATCCCAGGAGGACATTGACAACTGCTGCCTTTTCCGAAACCCTCTTGGCAGAATTGCTTCTCTGGGCAATAAGACTTGATCCAAGCGAATGGTTAGTAGGGAATGAGATGGAGATGCTGCTCTGAGACATCATTAAGCAGGGAAAGGCTGAAATTATCACACACTGTCTGTTAAAAATACAGTTCTCCAGAGCCCAACATGGGCTGGATGGCACTTTCTCTCCTCACAGCCTTCAGTAGCTGCTTCATTACTTCTCAGAAGGAGCCAGTAAGAGCTGAGCTGTGTCTCCTGCTGAGCAGAAAGTCAGACTGTCTCCTGCAGCCCTTCATGGTGGGTTCATGCTCATTACTGAAGCCAACACAATTTATCCAGCTATAAAAGCCTCTGATCTTCCTATGAGTGGCAATGCTGCAGTTTGAAAGCAGAGGAGATGCAGTGCTGCCATGCTTGCTTGCAGGTCAGGCTGGAAGATCCAAGGTTTCCCGTGGCTCTCAGCCTTGAGCTGTGTCAATTACATGATGTGCAGAGGGCAGCATTCCCTCAGCAGCACCCCTGAGTGCTGGGGCAAGAGATGGGGAAGCCCCAAGGGGTGGTATGAGCCACGAGTGGCCACAAGATACCAGTCCTCCAGCATGGACCATGGCCTGGATGTTCCAGCCAAATGCCACTAAGGACAAGCAAAGCAGGAGGCCCACATGTGTGTCCTGAAAGAAGACATCAGGTCATCCCTCTGCCTGGTGCAGAGAGTGTGTGGCTGTGCCCCTGTCAGGGCAATGCATGCTCTTTGCAGCAGGACTGGATTTGGCCAAGTTTCCTCAGGAAGCACAGGGAGATCCAGAATGCAAATGTAAATAGATGCTTTAAAAAGCACTGGAATATACACAAGCTCCAGCAGGAATGTGGGGAGCAGCTGCTGTTTTTCTCTTTGGCCCTCTGCTGAACGTACACAGGCACATTTTGTTGGTTGTAAATGTTTAGAGAAAACAGTTACTATTCCCCTGGTTGAGGACCAATTTGTATCAGCTGGGCACTTGTAGGAGGACTGTGGGGTGATGAGCTGCACATGTACAGCCCAGCCTATCAAAGCCTTCATCCCAAAGCAGGCCCAGCACAGCTCCTTTGCTCTCACATGCTGGTGTTTCAACATCAGTTACAAAGAGCAAACACAAAGCAAATTGCTGTAAAGATTGCCCTTACTCCTAACAAGAATATCCCTAAGCTCCTTGTGAATTCAGTGGTCATCCCACAGAGCTGGTAGAGCATCAAGGGAGAAATCTGCTGGCCCCACAGACAGCACCCTTAGATCTTATACTCAGAAAACACAGGTGGGCTGAGAGCAAAATCTGTGGGTCCAAACAGACTTGGATTCTCCTGGGAAAAAAACCCTCCTCTTTCCTTCCCTTACATCCTTCTCACCCATTCAAGAACTACCATCCAGCTTAGGATGACACAGTAATTTAAGGTAGTGAGTTAGGGACTGGGGAAGGAAAGTCAATGGGTTGATGTCCATATGGGTAACAAGGAAAGGCAGAGACACCCTTATCCCTGCCTTAGGCTCCCTTGTCCCCACATTGACCTGTGTACCTTACTTAGACATCTGACATGCCTAAAGATAGATGAGGTCATCTCATCCAACAAATTGAGGGGTGACTGAATTTTGGCCAAAAGGAAAGGAGAGAAGAAATGGGAAAGAGCAAAATAAAAAAGAGAGCAAAGTAAAAAAGCCACAGGAGATGTTGCAGAGCCCAGCTGAAAACACGTGCACCCTCCCTGTACCCCAAACAACTCTGCCCTCCTGCACTGAGGAGCAGAAGGCACTTCATCCCTTTCATCTCTCTGCAAAGCGTTCACGTCTCACCCCAGCCCAGGCTGGAGCTCTCCTCCAGCTGGGACAAAGTCAGGCAGAGCAGAAAACAAACATGTCCTAATTGCAAGTGGCACCTCCTGCTGCGGGTGGTCTCCAGGCAGAGAAGTGTGACATTGTCTGGAGCCCCTCTGCATGGCAGGGGCCGCCGTGTCCCAGCCCGAGGGGTTCATCCTGCTGCTGGGCAAGGGCTTAATGGGGGGAAGGATGCACTGGGCTGTGCAGAAATCAGCCAGGAGCTGGCTGCAGTGGTCATCATTAAAGGTGCACAACTGGCTCCTGCAGAACAAAACCCCCGTCTCTCCCACCAGCCCTCCCAGTACAGTTTTGGTGCTGGGCCAGGGCGGTGCAATTGTTGTTTTGACGGACGTTGATTCAAAACAAGCCCTCAGTCAGTAATGAGGCTTCCTCAAATTGCCTGGGAGTCCATTTGTTCTCCTCTCAATTAATGCTTTCAGAGGAATAATGCAAATTCTTTTCCAATTTGGGGGCCAAGGCGGGGGTGAGATGGAGATAGCGTTGAGAGGGGGTGACTGGTTCATCAAAGGGGAGGACAAACCTCCAGCTCTTTGCATCCAACCCTTTGCCTCATGGACAGTAAAACAGTTCAATGTCAGCAAGTGAGTTCATCATTAATAACCTTTAACTGCATGTAATTAATGAGGAAGGTTATGGCAAATTCCAGCCCCAGCACGCTGTATTATCAGAGTGTTCATCACCATTAACTGAGTGTGCCCAGTGCTGCTCCCTGGGCTGCAGCTCTCCAGCCTCTGCACAGGCAACAGGGAGGCAAAACCTGCCTCTGTGGGGACAATTAGGGGACATCCCATAGCACTGGAATGCCTTGGATGTGTCAGCAGAGAGGCTGATGAGTCCTGACACAGAAGTGGGTCATGGGAGAAATTTTTCTGTGCTCAGACAAGGTCTGAAACAGCCCAAAGTTGGGTTTTCCCTGCCAGAGTTCAGTCTGGAGCAAACTGGCAGAACTCTGTGTGTTCCCCACCAAGGACTATAGAGATGGGTGCCCAAGGGCTACCTGCTCCCACCCATGTCACCATTCACTGATGTCCCTTGGACAGGCCCAGTTTGTGGCTGTTTCTCACTCCTTCCTTTTTCCCAGAGTGGAAATCTCTACCTGTTGTTTGCCCATAACTTGCACTCCTGCCAAGGCAGACCATAGTGTGTGCCAACCAAACTGATTTATCACGACAAAACACCTGGAAGTGGTCTTTTACCTGTTTTATGGTGGCTTCACTCTGATGGCACATGTCCCCTTTCTCCACCCCTCCATCCCATCTCTCCTGCTTGAAAACCAAGAGATCCCAAGCTCCCCAGGGCACCTGGGGTAGGAGCCTGCATGCTCTGGCACAGACAGAAGCCCTTCTGAGCTCTTATATTATAAAAAAAGGTGGGCAGGAAGGTCTGAGTGGAGAGTCCTGGGATTGCACTTTTTTTTTGGGTCCTCAAATTTTTATTTTCCCTGGGCTGAGTGTGCAGGGCACAAGGCAGAGAACTGTGGGGGGATGAGGAGCTGAGAGGGGCTCACTCCAGCAAAGGGGCCCAGAGAAGGAACTGGCATTCAAAGGGAAGAATAAAAAGCACTGCTTTGCTTTGGGGGCAAAAGATAAAGGAGAGCAAATGAACCTCAATGGGTTCAGTTCTTAAAGCTGATCCTCTTAGAAGGAAAAATAAACAGTTCTGAATTTTTAAGCTTGTCCTTGTTTCCTACTGTGCTCAATTCTCTCTAACACGAATGTTCTCTGCACTCTGTGCTTGATGGTCATTTTCTAATTAAGCAAATGCCTTTTGAGATTTTTTTTTTCCCAAAAAAGAAAAACTCAGTTCTCCTGGATAATTTAACTTCTTATAAAATATTGAGAATTAAGACCTAATGGAAAGAAAACTTAAATAAATATTTTATAGTTGTGAAAAGCTCCCAAACTCCAGCATGGAAAGCTCCCAGATACTGCTGTGTTTCTCTTTTCTTTTTATTTAAAAAAAAGAAAAGTTTACTGCTTGGAAAAACTCATAACTAATTTATTTATGCCCTTGGTGGTCAGGGGCAGCAAACTGTGATGGGGGAAGGGGATGGGCATTGGGTGATTTTTAGGAGAAAAACTGAAAGAAAGAACTTTACCACCTTAAAAATGTCAAGTGCTGGTCCTGCTTGATTGACACTTTTGCTACACAAGCCACTTTTAAAATCCTGATCCTGAGAAAGCCCAGCCCTGGTCAATGAGACATTTGAAAGGGCTCAGGCTCCTTGTAGGAGAGAGCTGAGTGCTGGTCATGGGCCAGGGAAGCTCCTGCTTGGACAAGGCTGGGAGTCACTGGAAAACTCAGAGTTCCATGCTGGGGACATCTAAGTGTCCCTGCTGGGGGCAGGGAGTGAAGGTCACAACTGTGTTCCCATGGAAATACCTACATCTGAGTGCTGTGAATCCATCCATGTGCATCTGAATATAAAGACTTAGGGATGTTTTCCTTCTTGAACCGGTTGGTGTTGCTACTGATTCCCCACTGGATTTTTAAAAAGGCAAAAAAAGGCAGATTTGGTGAAAAATCCCCTTCCTGCAGCACTTCTTGGCACTTTGGCCACCCCAAGCCCTGCAGCGCTCCAGGCTGGGCACAGAGTGGCTGGAGAGCAGCCAGGCAGAAAGGGACCTGGGGGGACTGAGGGACAGGAAGCTCAACAGGAGCCAAAAGTGTGCCCAGGTGGCCAAGAAGGCCAATGGCATCCTGGCCTGGATCCAAAGTAGCGTGGCCAGCAGGCCCAGGGCAGTGAGCCTTCCCCTGGCCTCTGCCTTGGGGAGGCCACACCTTGAGTGTTGTGTTGAGTTGTGGGCCCCTGAGTTGAGGCAAGAGATTGAGGGGCTGGAGCGGGGCCAGAGAAGAGCAAGGAGGCTGGAGAAGGGAGTGGAGCACAAGTGGTGTGGGGAGAGGCTGAGGGAGCTGGGGGTGTTTGTGCTGGAGAAGAGGAGGCTGAGAGGTGACCTCAGCACTGTCTGGAAGTGCCTGAAGGGAAGTTGTGGCCAGGTGGGGGTTGGTCTCTTCTCCCAGGCACTCAGCAATAGGACAAGGGGGCACGGGGGGCTCAAGCTCTGCCAGGGGAAATTGAAGTTGGAGATGAGAAAAAACTTCTTTGCAGAGAGAGTGCTCAGGCATTGGAATGGGCTGCCCAGAGAGGGGGTGGATTCCCCATCCCTGGAGGTTTTTCAAGTGAGCTTGGCCGTGGCACTGAGTGCCATGATCTGGTAAAGGGAGTGGAGTTGGCCCAAGGGTTGGACTTGATGATCTTGGAGGTCTTTTCCAACCCAATCGATTCTATGATTCTGTGATTCTTTCTCTGATCCTCATCACAGACTGGGCAATGAAATGGGTCCAAGAGGTGATGGTGTCAGGGAGAGCTCAGGAAAATTTAACATGTCCTGTAATTAGGATTAGCCCATTTTTCTTTCAATCTATCAATGAGGTTCTCCATATGAATGAGTAAAAACCTGCTTTTTAGGAGAGAAACTGTGTGAAGAACATGGGTCTTGATGGATCATCCTGCACGAGGGTGGGCTCCTCACTGTCCCCTACCAGCATCCCTATGGAATGGCAGCTGACTGATGGAGGGCAGCTGGGAAACCCCAGGAGAGGGAAATGAAGGATATTCCCATTATCTGCAGGCATGTTCTGTAGACAGGATTCCTCTTTTTTTCCTTCCCTTTTTTTTTTTTAATTATTATTTTGAATGTCTATCCAGAGAGAGTTGGTTATAAAGGGGAAAACTGTTCGGCTCATTATCCTTTAATTATTGAAGTGAATGATTTGGGTAAAATGGAGGAAACTGAAAACATGGAGATGATATTCCAGCCCATTAGGCAACCTTGGTTTCCTACATCAGTATCTTTAAAGCTGACAGGAATATTTTTAATTTATTCTGTCATCTGCAAACAGAGAGAACTCTGTCATTACAGAAAGGACTTTTCAAAAGCTACACATTTTATCCCCTTATTCTGCTCTTCTCAGCAATAATCTCTCTGTGCCTTCCACTCCTGAGCTGCTGGTTTTAGCTGGGGGGTTAATTTAAAGAAAAAGCATCAGTCTGGCATTTTAAAGGACTGTCTGACTGACTGTCCTGCCCATGATTGCACCTGACCTTCCCAGAAATGGGAAACACTAAAACCCAAGCAGGATGCAAGGAAAGAAAAAGTTTTATTGTTGTTAGAAAGCGTTCAATTAAAAATAATAATAGTATAAGAAAGATACAAACATTTTCACTAAAAATAAATTGGTATTAGGAAAATGCCCTGGATGAAGAATCACAGATCGTTAAAGTTGGAAAAGATCTCCAAGACCATCAAGTCCACCTGTGCCCAATGCCCACCTTGGCAAAGCCCTCCCAGCCCATGGAGCCCACCCTGTGCCCGATGCCCACCTTGGCAAAGCCCTCCCAGCCCATGGAGCCCACCCTGTGCCCGATGCCCACCTTGGCAAAGCCCTCCCAGCCCATGGAGCCCACCTTGTCCCCCAGCCCAGAGCACTCAGTGCCACGGCCAGTCCTGCCTTGGACACCTCCAGGGCTGGGCACTCCAAACCTCCCTGGGCAGCCCCTTCTAATCCCTGCCCACCCTTTCCAGGCAGAAATTCCTGCTGCTGTGCCCCCTGCCCCTGCCCTGGCCCAGCCTGAGGCAGTGCCCTCTCCTCCTGTCCCTGTGCCCTGGAGCAGAACCCGAGCCCAATCCCCCAACTCCCCCCTCCTGGCAGGGATTGCAGAGCCAGAAGGTGCCCCCTGAGCCTCCTTTTCTCCAGGCTGAGCCCCCCCAGCTCCCTCAGCTGCTCCTCATATGACTGACTCTCCAGACCCTTCCCCAGCTCTGTTGCCCAACACAAATCCTCCACCATGAAGAGGAGAGCTGTGACACCAAGGCAGGTGACCCTTTCATAGCCCCAGTCTTGTGAAAATGGGACAGAAGAGTTCTGTGATTGCCTGTTCCATGTTGATTTGGGTGGGTGAGTGGGAGCTGGGTGGAAATGGCAGTTGTAGCAAACTACTTTTCCAAGAAGTTTTCCAGAGAATGGGAAGAGTTTCAACCCTTCACTTCACAACTCCTCTGTCAGGCTGCAGAACCTCCAGCAATGCTGCTGGGGTTTGCTTCCTGCAAAGTGAAGGCATCAGCCTGTCACTGATGTCCCACAGCATCTCTGCTGTCACAGGGTCACCTCCTCCTCTCTTCTGGACCAATTACCTTGGCCTTCCTTGGATTCTCTCTGAAACTGCTCCCTCCTGCACTTCACAACACCCTGCTGACCTCCAGCCTCTACCTTGTCTCTTTTAACAGTACTGGATTCAAAGTGGGCCATTGTGTTTCAGACAAGACCTCAAACATGATAAGGAAGCCAAGCAATGATGTTCATACATCCCTGAATGAGATTTGACTGAGAATTGGCATTATATTGCAATTTTGGTTCATGTTTAACTTGCAATCCACTTTTACACCAGACTGTTCTTCGGTCAATTAATTTTGATGTGGTACTTGTGCATTTGTATTCTTCTTAAACATCCCATTTTACAGCTTTCACTGAACGTTACATTGCTGGGTTCCTAATCAGCTACTTGGCTTGTTAGGATCATTTTTGTTCTGATAAGGTGTTTTCAACCAAGTGTATATCCAAATTACATCTCTCACAGGGTGATTTCCTCCAGACAGCAGTGCCCTGAGTTTTGAGAGCATCAACCCAAACACTGTCAAAAGCCTCCTCACTCAAAAGCCATCACATGTATCACTTGGCTCTCGCTCCCAAGGATGAAATGAAATTAATTTGACATGTCAGCATACACTGAGGTAAAGCTGAGGGTTATTTTTAGCGTGGGAGAGTTGCTGTTGGGTTCTTTGGGAGGATTTTAGTGTGGAGCACAACTCTTTAAGTACATCTACTCCACAAGACTCCAGATGTTGGGGTAACTCAGCAGACTGTTGATACACCAATGAGCTTGTCTGCTGAAGATAAGATCTAATATGTCTTAAATAAAGACAGAAGTTCTTGGTAAAACTCATCTGGCTTTGGATCCTGTCAGACTCAAACACCACAAACTTCTTCAGCTGCTCTCCCTTTATAGTTTACCTTGGTTCTTTCCATTCTTCTCCAAAACCCAAACAACTTGATACTTGTCTCATGCCAAAGCCAATAGAGAGTTTACTTTTTTTTTTTTCCTGAGAGAGACTTCAATTCTTCAATTGTGTTTCTTTTTTACAGACACTCACTTTCCTAAGTGGCTTCAGTAACAGAGCTGAGGTATAGACAGAATGTCACTGTGTTTGTTGTTGCCTCAAAGCGTACATTGCTGATGTTTGGCTTTGTTTTCCTTTCTTCCCCCCTTTATCTGAGACAAACATCATATCCTTCTCCTTTCTGTTCATTGCATCTTACATCATTACCCTCAACTCACACATGCACTTGTGAAGGTGGGTTTTTTTCATGTCTAGTCTGAGTCAAATCCAGTCTGAAGCAAGTTCCTTTATGTCTTTGGAAACCCATGAAAGATGTCTGAAAGCCAGACTTGTCCCTTATTAGCTGTATAACTGATGGATCAAACATATTGACGCTAAAAATAAACCCCTGTTTTTAAACGAGTGGTTGAAGATTGAAAACATTAAAGTGTTGTCCCTTTACAACTTCTTTCAATGAAAGCCTTTGCCTTTTGCTGCAGAAAACTGAGGTGCAAGTAGCTCCTGGAGCTGCCTCTACCATTGTGCCTGAGAAATGTCAGTTTAAGAACAATGGGTGTTTCTTTGCAAAGACACAATGCAGTGTCCACAGGATTTTGTTTCTATCAACAGTAAATCATGTGTTTCAATCTTAACAAGTATTTTTACAAAGTAAATTCTTAAAAAAAAAAATATGATGGACCAGCTCCAAAAGTTGTGAAAGGACTCTTAGTTTCCCTTGTGCTTGCAAACCACTGTAAAAATATATACAGAGTTGAGACAAAGTTGACAGTTTTTCCTAACAAGTAAAGAAAACACGCTGCACTCAAACCCAGCAATAAGAAATACAGAAGTTTCTTAAAGGTTTTGGATCTGATCCACAGCTGGTAAATTTAAATAAAAATATTGAAACCCCACTTCTTCCCATAAGAACGTACAGACTTTTAAGATCTATTTTTATATAGCTAAATTAGGATGATGATAGTCTCACAACTGCTTCCCACGAAGGCGAACTGACAGTGAGTCCCCCAAAATACCTGTTGAAGTGCTGCAAGCTCCAGATTTGGGTGCAAATGACTGATGGAAGCATTTGACCTTCCTTTCTAAAGAAATGGGGGAGGTTTCTCGCAGATCTTTCAAACAATGTCAGCCTGTCAATTTTCAGACTCTTTAATTTTTTCCAGCTGTAAATCAATCATCTTATTAACTCTTCTCTAATGTCTCTCACCGAGTTATCTGGGACTGGCAGCTTGACAAGCCATTTTTGGGAGCTGCGAGAATAAAGTTTCTCTTGTGCACTGCCGTGATGTCATGAGCACTCACTCCTGGCTTTCACTGATCCTCTTTCACAAAAGCCTCCTTCTTTGCTCCCAGCAATTATTCAGCTATTAAAGCATATTACGTTAGGTTTCTTATTTTAAGAGTGATATCACTCCTTGCTTTAATGTCCGGCCGATGGGGCAATTTGCACTAACTTCCCCTGACACCGTGTTGGTGCTCCAGTCCCCAGGTTATGTTCCTGCCTGCATAAAGCTGCTATTGATGCCATCTAATGTGGAGAAGGCAGAGGGGCTGTGCCTGATTTAAGTATGAAATATTATGTACTCGCTCCTCTGAAACAACATTGGCAGAGCCACCACTGAGCTCTGAGTGACAAAGCTCCAAACCTTTTCCCTCTGAGTCTTGATCTTGGATTCTTCAGGATGAATCTCAGGCGCTTTCCTGTGTGCGGGCACATGAATGTGGGTGGATGTCTCCTCCCTGCTTGTGGCCCATCACCTATTCCAGACCTGACCAGGATGTTGCTGCTCCAGGTATGCAGCTCCCACCAGTCCTGCAAAACCAGGTGGCCAGGTTGGAGAGGAAAGCATGCAAAGGGGAGCTCAGCCTTCCAAGAGATGTTCCAAAGAAAGTTTCACCTGGAGCCTGCACCTCCTTCTGAACCCAAGCATGTGTACATGATGCTTTGGTGACCTGTGCCTTGCCTTTCTCCAGCCCATCACCATCCATACTGCATTCAGTGATCTTCTTTCCAGAGGGAACCAGAAGAAAGTGAACCCTGAGCTTGTGGGGACACAGGAGCACACCCAGTGAGGGGCATGGCAAGGGCAGAGCCTGCTGGAGTCTGTCCATCTCCATGGAATCATAGCAAACCACATGGCCTGAGCCCTGGTGCTGTGAGGACCAGCTGCTGACATCCCCATGTCTTTGTCACACTCTCCCTTCCTCCTTCTCTCTGACATATTAATCTCTGGCTTGCAACCTTCCATCCAAGCCACTCTTCCTCTTTTCCCTTTGCCACAGTGTGAAGGGGGATGGCCACAGCCACTGGAGCTCAGGGTGAGTGCTGGGGGGCTGTGAGTGCAGGGGCAGGCTCATGTCAGCAACCCCAACAGCTCCTGTTCTCCCAGTTCAAAACCACAGTGCAGCCTCCAACTTTCACCCAGGAAATGCTGATTTCTGCTAAACCTTTGTTTCTATTTCTGTCCTCAGTTTGGGAGTAGCACGGGGAAAGGGCTGATGTAGGGCAGCTCCCTGCCTATCCCAGGCTGTAGGTCCACTCCTGCTCCCCTGAGTGTCTGGCAAGTTAGGACAATCCAGATCTGCATCACAGCAGGACCAACACCATGGGGGCTGCCACTGAGCCACTTCTAAGCCTCTGCACAACCACATGTGCACTCTCCTCCTGGCTGGAGGATGCTGCCAGCAGCTGTGCCCTGACAGGCAGCACCCAGGTCCTGCCTGGCACCCTCAGCTCTTTTCTTTTGGAGGTGGGGAGAGAGGAATGACTGCTTTGCCCTCCTCACGGTCAGAGGGGCTGAAGGTGTTCAGCTCTGGTTTCCTCACAGGTGGTCCAGCCCTCAGGAGGCTCAGGTGTATATATAAGACCTGCTATTTATAGGTCTCTTTAATTTCCCAGTTCCACTGTGTATTAACCACAAACCAAGCAAAACATGCAGCAATCTGTTATTTCTGCTACGTCCCACATGCAAGGTGTGGAGCTTAGAGGCCACTGAAGGACTTTCCACTGACAAATGCCTGTCTGGAGCAGCAAGCAGTGCCTCAGGTTTAAAGAGTCAGTGAGGGCTTAAAAACTGTTTGCATGACCTGATGCAAATGTCATATGAATAAAGATTCGCTGATGGCTTGATACTGAATCTTTCATGGCATAACGAGGTAACAAATGCCCACCAGGCAATGCAACTTTCCAGTCCCTCTCAAAAGCTTAAGCTTGTGATCTGATCAGCCTAAATTCATATGATCAGCTGATCAGATCAGCTTGTGATCAGTCTAAATGCATCATATCTTGTCTAGTCTTAATTAAAGAGTTAGCAAGATGTTATCGCTAATAAATTCACTGTCCAAAGTGCAACACATGAGGTACAGGAGTATGTCAAATAGAAGTGTCTGTGTTTGAATGTTGCACTGAATTTTTCAGTCCCAGAAGGCTGAAAATAGCAGAAGCTGAAGAGAAACAAGCACTTCTCAAAAAGTGATTCATCCAGAGCTAAGCTGTTTGGAGCGAGTTGCTCTCTGGATATCCATTTTCACGACTGACTGAAGGAAAATAAATGACCAATTGACTCCATTAGCCTCTGCTAAGCTGCACAGGCCAGTTTGGGTTCCAGTAATGCAAAAAGTCAGTTTTACAACCATTTTCTTCAGAATATCTTAGCATGCAACAGGACAGGGAAGAGAGAGACTGGAATTTAAGGGTTTCCTTCAAGAATGCAGCTGAGAAGAAATAGATGCTGTTAAATACTTGGACAATATACTGATGCACAGTGAGAAAAGCAACTCAGACCTCCCAGGGGGATCTGTTTGTAATTACATGTAAAAGCAGCTCAGAGAGGAAATCACAAAAAGGAAAAGGTGTCATAGGAGAAAGTGGCAAAGAAAAACTTGACAGGCTGCAAGAACACGGGTTGGAAGGAGACTCATGGGACAAGATGCCATGGAGCACCTCTGGGATAACAGGATTGCAAAGTAGAACCTGGATATTGGAGCAAGCACACAACAATGGAGATCCAAGCAGAAGGCTTTGGTCTGTGTTTGCTCCCAACAAAACACTGTGGACAATGTTCTTAAATGTGAGGATCCATGTCACTCATCCCTTCTAGGGTAGGACATGAGGCAGCCCTTCAGCAGCACATGAGGGGTGCAGGAAGGAGATAAAGAGGCTGTAAAGTGGAATAACATGTTCAGCTATAACCACCTGCAGAGCAAGGGCTCATGGCATGGAACTGCTGCCCCGTGCAGGCAGCCCTGGTGGGACCACACATGGTCAGGGCTTTGCAGTCAGTTCCCAGAAAGGAAATTAGTTGGGATGAAGGGAGGCATCAGTGTGAGTGACTTCATCTTTGGCAAAAAAATCCAGAGGACTTCTGGAGTCTTCTCTGAGGTTTCCATGTGCCTCAGCATGATCTGCTGTAGGATTGTTTCTCTGTGACAGTGATGGGACTCCAGTTCTGTCATCTCTGGGATAAACAGACCCTCTGCAACACACACCTTTTACTAATCATGTGATTACCTTAATGAAGGCCCTGCAAAGTCACATAAATTTTCATGTGAGAAGAGCCTCATCAAGAAAGAAAAGCCTCCTGCCAGACTGGTTCTGATGGTTCCTGGCTCTGGACAACAGCCAGTCCTCTCAGCTCAAGGCAAAAGAAAAAGAGGAGGGGGAGAAAAACCTGCAACTAAAGAGGCTTTAGAGGCAAAAATGTGCTCCAGAGGAACTTTCATGGGGTCCCTCTGGACAGAAATTGTTAAAATCCAATAAGCACTTAGAAAAAAATCCTATGATACTGGCAGAAGGCAAAAACTGAATAAAGAAAAAATTGCATGAGAAGGATTATATATAATCATCCTCAAGATTAAATGTAGTTCAGATATGGACAATGGTGAGGGAAGATGTTCTCCGCTTTCATGTCCTGCTGCCCATTCCTACATGCAGATCTCTGTAGGGAGCTGAAGATTTTTAACCCTTAAAGCAGCTGGTGATGGTACCTGGCACTCATTGGGGACACCCTGCCTGGCAAAGGTGGGCCAGCCTAAGGCAGTCAAGAGGGGGGGAGTTAGCTGGGATGGATGGATGGAAGGATGGATGGATGGATGGATGGAACACTGAGTTATAAAATACTCTTTATTCAATGGCAAAATGCCATGAAGACTACATCCAAACTTTTAAAGCACTTTGGGTTTGAGGGGGTTTTCTGGGTTTGTGGCACATTAAGACTTGAATGATCTTTAGTTTTGGTTATGAGAACTGGTGGCCACTTGTAGCTGCTCCATGAATTTTGCTTTTGTTAGCAGATGTTTTCTGAATTGTGCATCTCTGCTGACAACCTCCAGCCTTCAGCACATGAGAAAAGTGAACACTCAAGGTTGGACTGGAAGCAAAATTAAAGCTAAAAGAATCCCATGACAAGGAAATTCAGTTTCTTGAGCTGCTGTGACAGCAGCAGAGCTGAGCTCTCTGTGTGTCACAGGCAGCTACTGCCATTTCCATGTTTATATTTCCAAAGTGGTTGCAGTCAGATGGACAATGGAAGGCAAATAGATCTCTTGCACAGGAAATCCCTGAGCCAGACACAGTGGTGGGTCCTTCTGCTAAGGGAGTCTGCAAGTGAGAATCCAATATTCCCTAAGCATCCCTGTTCATGCCCATAGCAAATTCCAAATCATCAATCTGACAATGTGCTTGCAGTGTGGCACAGACACTGCCACAGCAGAGTTGTTCTGTTTGCATGGAATGGGAATATCCCCCATGACTTTTGAGGTCTAATAGCCTGGATGACATGGCCAGGTATCATAGAATCACAGAATGGATTGGGTTGGAAAAGACCTCCCAGATCATCAAGTCCAACCCTTGGGCCAACTCCAGTCCCTCTACCAGATCATGGCACTCAGTGCCACGGCCAAGCTCAGGTTAAAAATCTCCAGGGATGGGGAATCCACCCCCTCTCTGGGCAGCCCATTCCAATCCCTGAGCACTCTCTCTGCAAAGAAGTTTTTCCTGCTCTCCAACTTCCATTACCCCTGGCAGAGCTTGAGCCCCCCGTGCCCCCTTGTCCTATTGCTGAGTGCCTGGGAGAAGAGACCAACCCCCACCTGGCCAGAACTTCCCTTCAGAGAGTTATAGACCTGACTTTTGAGGTCTAATAGCCTGGATGACATGGCCAGGTACACCACAGCCCATGTCAGTTCAGTAATAAATCCATCACCAAAATTGGTAGTTCAGTAACCAAGTGGTTAAAGTCAGCAAGTCTGTGTATTAAACCTGTTGATGACCCGGGGACACCACATTTTGCATTGATACCTCAGCCACCTTTTGCCTGCTGTGATGTGCAGCAGATCTGAGAACGTGGACCTCAATCCCCAAAGGTTTCTTAACTTGCTCTAACATACAGGTACACATAGAGCAGAAGGCATCATGATAAGGCAAATGATCATCACTGGATGCCACGTGTGGTAAGTTTTTCCATCAGGTTAGAAGAAATGAAAAAATGCATTTAAATGAAATAAAAGACTTAGTGTTGAATTCTTAGGAATCCAGGTAGTAATTTTCAGGGTGAATGAAGGTTTCTGCACAAACAATGTTTTCAGAGTATTGTTTGTCTTGGAGAAGAAGTGGTCATAAATCTGCAGCCTATGCCATTGCAAAAAAAAAAAAAAATCTCAGCTAATTTCAGGCCCAAACTAATTAATCAGCACTTGTTGCCATGTTAATTAGCCAAAAGTGACCTCAGACGTATTTGGCCTTTTCCGGCTACTTAGCCCTAATGGGAGAGTATGCACCTGAGGCAAAACTTAGGCATAAATAGATGTGAAACCTGCTTCCAGCTGGGTAAATACAGCCCAGACTTCCCAGTTCCTTTGCTTGTGCAATAAACTGTGCCCCAACATTGCCTCTCTTCACTTTCTGGCCTTGAGGAACATCTACGACTCTCTGGGCTTTAAATGGAGCCTTGCACTGTGTTATTTATGCAACAGCAGCCTTGGAGAACTCTGCAGCTGAGCCTTGGCCACTCAGAGGGTTATTGCTGCAGTATTTCCTGCTGGGAAGGCTCTTCCCTTGGCAATAAACTGTGTGCCAGGGAGGGCACCACTGCGGCAAAGAGACGTTCTGGAGGGAATGCCAAGGGCTCTGCAACCAGCTCATGTGCCTGATTCCATCGACCCTCAGGAGGAAGATCCATCTTCCACCCAACCTCTGACCTTCAGGAGGAAGATCCCTCCTCCACCCAACCTCTGACCTTCAGGAGGAAGATCCCTCCTCCACCCAACCTCTGACCCTCAGGAGGAAGATCCTCCTCCACCCAACCTCTGACACTCAGGAGTTACCCCATCGACCCTCAGGAGGAAGATCCTCCATCCAACCTCTGACACTCACGAGTTACCCCATCGACCCTCAGGAGGAAGATCCTCCTCCACCCAACCTCTGACACTCAGGACTCACCCCCTGATCACCAGCTTGTTCTCAGGAACAGAGCTGCAAGACCAACTTTAACAAGTTGTGAATTTATCACAAGAAAAATTGATACAGATTAGTGGTGGTGAAGAGAGGAAAGCCAGTGTCACATCACCATCTGAAAGGTCATTTACATCTCTGATTTTACAGTCAATTCCTGTTGTTTTCCTAAATCAGATGATATTTTTCAGACTGAAATAAGGAATCTGGTTTTCCTTTCAGAAGGCTTTCTCTAGATTAGGACATGGAGATGTGTTATGTGAGCTTGAGTTAGATTGCTGTTAAGGCAAAGCACTTGAGAATACACAAAGTTAACCAGGTCAAGAATGTTATTCCAATAGATCTATTTATTATTCTATATAGATCGATATTTTATATAGGTCTGTTATTACAGGTCCCTTTACTCAGTTTTATGATCTTAATGTGGCCAACTTTGCAATTCTCTGACAAGAAAATAAACATGATTATCCCCGTTGCACAGATGAAGTGACTTGCCCAAGGTCTTGAGTGAGAAACCAAACCCTTCCCATTAACATGAACTCAGCCTTTCCACTGCAGCCCAGTATCAGCACAGGCAGCTGGGTGAATCAGGATAACAAAATACAAACACAAACCCTTTTTTTACATCAGTGCCTGTGATGGGACACCCAAAGGCAGCACAATCACCCCTGAATGCCTCTCTCTATCAGAGGGATAAAGCTGGAGCACCTCCAGCTACTGCTCCCATGCTGCTTATGTACAAGCAAGTTACTTTGGAAAGTTTCTGGTCTCAAGAAAGCCTCTGATTTTGAAAGAGTTTTTTAATCTGCTGGAATATTTTTGCTTCTAAAGAAGCTACAATTCCCACTCTGAAGTGTTTTAGTAAAACAGCAGTTTTCCTATTTTCTCTGTCTCCCTGACTCCTACCAACTTGCTTCAAGAACCTCCTCAACTGAATCATCCCCAGCTGAAATTGCTGCTCTTAAACAGCCGTTAACATTTCAAAAAGCTGTTTGAAAATCCCAAATCTCTCTTGAGTCACTTCCAAGGAACTTTTATGAATCATGGTTTGTATCATATCACACCATTCAGCAAGACATGGGCTGGAACAAAGGTATTAATGGGCATGACCAATCTTTAAAATATCCGTTTGAGGAGTAGCAGTTAAACTTTGTGAAGGTTACAAGTGGGGATACAGGAAGCCATAGGTGAGTGTGTGGCTGCTACTTAAAGGCTGTTATATTTTCTTCAGCTCTTTTGAGCCTGCAAAGACTGAAACATTCAGTGTAGGAAAAGGGAATTCTTTTCCAAAATTGCAGTCATGCCTCTCAGTGGGTCTTATCTCTGGAACATGACCCCGTTATGCACAGTAACTCAAAATAAGAATAAATGGTGTTGGTCTCTCCTGGGACCACCTCAGAGCATGTTATGTTTTGGATTGAAGTTAGTTTGAAATCAGTCACTAAGGCATCTGTAGGAATTCTTTAAGGACTTCTTCAAATGTGGTGAATTAGAAAGCAACATTACTTTTAACCACTTCACTGTTCTAACCCTGTTCAGCTCATTGTTTTGGCACCACAAAATGCAAAGGAAAGGCTTCTTGCATTTTGCATATTCTTTCTAAATAAACAGAGACGCCCTGGTGCTTTTGAGAAGGCTGATTATTCTGCCTATAAATTTAAAAAATGCTCACTTAACTGCCTCTGAGCCCCCATTCCTCTAATATAAATGAAAGAATTGGGGAATGTGGAAAGTGGCACCTTCCCCAAACTATCTCCTCTGTCCAGCGATGAGCCAACACACCCTGCCCAAAGCTCCTGGTGATGTCCTCAGGTTCAGAGCTGGCCTTTGGAGCTGGGGATGGGGGAGAGAAGCACCTGAAGAATCACAGAATGTGCTGAGCTGGAAGGGACCCACAAAGTTCATGGAGTCCAACCCTCAGCCCTGCACAGCCCCATCCCCAAGNTCTGAATCATCTTTGTTGCCTCCTTTTAGCTCTCTCTATCAGCTTAATATCTTTCTTACATTGCAGCTCCCCAAACTGCCACAACATTGAAGGTGAGGCCGTACCAGTACCGTGCAGAGCAGACTCCTGTGACTGCAACCCCCAGAGCACCCCTGGGAGGCTTCAAGAGCAAGTCAGGTCAGGTGATGGCAGAGGATAACCCTTCCCCTGCTGCCTCTCTTACCTTGCTCACATGTATTACACCTTGTGCCTTTCACTGCAGCTTAGTAAAGATGCATTATAGATGAGCAGCTACCGGTGGGTGTTGTTAATGTGGGGTTGGGTTACCCCAGAGCAGCAGGCAGAGCTGAGCTAAAATTGATCCCAGCCTTTGTTATCTGACCACCTAATACAGAGTGCTCAAACTGCCCCAGGATGGCTCTGTCTTTTTTTTTTTTGTGCTTCCCTGTAACCCTGTGTGTTCTCGTACCTTCTCATCATCTTCAGTGAAGATTTTATTTTATTGAGAAGTGCCACCAAATCTTTCCAAGCAATGGGTTAAGACTGAAATTTAAATTCTAGGTCAACAGGGACCTGTTTGTTTAATGGCAAGTTGTTGGTTCAATATTGATATAGAGAGAGAAAGCAGGAAAAATAACCTGACAATGATGCTCAAACGAGGTCACTCAGAGCAAATCTGGTCAGGCTCTGCTGCAAACTGAAGATGAGCAATCATTTCAGTCTGGAGTAGTGCTAAAAGACATCTCAAGGTTATTTCTTTTTAAATTGGTGAGTTGAATTCAGCACTGGAGTAACAGGGAGGTATGAATATTCCCTTTGGTGGGAGCGATTTTGAAGACAAGACGGTTCTTTTGCCCTGGAGTTGGAAGTTCCTTCACTAAAAGGTTGTTTCCTCTGCTGAGGGGTACAAAGGTGCTGATAAAATAAAATGAGGATGAAAAACTCCCTCCAAGGAGATTATTGTGAGGGGCAGAGGAGGGAAGACACACAGCACATAACACACAGCTTTTCCTAGCCCTGGTCATGGTCATAAGATAGAAAGTTTGAAAACTTGTCCCTCAAAATCTACAACCCAAAAGGGAAATAAAAAGAAGCCAAAGATTCAGCTGTATTTCTTCTATCTCAACATGTAGGAGATTGACATGTGATTCTTGAACACTTGGAGCTGGCAATATTAATAAAGCTGCTTTCATTGTCAGCGTTTCAATGTCAGGTTCATTGGAGCAAGGACTGGAACTGAGCGATTCTCTCTCCCAAATGCACGCCCTGCCCACCGGGCTGGAGAATCTGCCTTATGCTCACTTTCCATCTGAGTGGACACCAATACAGCCCAAGCAAGGGAGGCTGCAGTAGGAGGGACTGAGGGCTCTCCCTCATGTGGTGATGGAGGAACTCTCCTTCAGACTGGAGCTCAAATCCCTTAACATTTGGACAAGCGAGCATTAATTACTGATGTAATGCTGGGAGAAAGGCTGTAGCAGCAATAGTGCCAGCCTTCAATTATTAAGGCATGGAAAGGTTGCATTTCAGGTTGCAGCAAAACAAAACTTGGTGGGTTTTCACTTTGGGGAGGGGATAAAAATAAGCAAACAGGCCAACAAACAAATTACTGCAGGCTAATCACAGGCATTAAAAAAATATTGCTTCCTCCCTCCAGATGGAAAACAGAGTATTTGTACAGCCCATATTCAGTGTTTCTTCCCTTTGAAAGGCCAAATAATGGAAAGCAAAGACAAAAGTAGTGTCTGGTGTCCTGAAGATTTACTGCAATCACCAGAGGGTCTGGGACAGCAAGAATACACTGTCCTATAGCCTGTCAAACTTTCCCACCTGCATCTTCTCCATGATTTCTGCAACATCTTGTGGAAACAGTAGGAAGAATGTCACGGTAGGAAGAATGGGGCAACAGGCAGCAGAAAAGCTCCTTTCCAAGTCTCAGCATTCCTACAGACCTAGATATGTTTTCTAAAGCCTCAAATCAGTGAATTGGGCATGTCACCCATTAATGTTAGTGGAAACATCCTGCTTGTTGTATAAAGTCCACATTAGCTGCTATCCTGAGAATGAAGTTAAATTAAAATCATTACGTTCATCTCAATGGCAATCTGAAGTTCAGTTTCTGAACCTGGTCCTTAGAACAACAGGAACTGAGCAGAAACCCAAACTTCAACTGTCTTCTCATCCCACACCTTTCCCTGTTGGATTCCTGTCCCCTGAAATTCTGTGAGAGGGAAGGGGATCCCTGGGGGCAGGGGTGGGAAGGCATCTGCTCAGGGTTAGGGTTTTTAGGGTTCAAGATGACTCTAAGGAGAAGTCCTGCCAACCCCAGTCAAGGGGTTTGATCCCTTCCCTGCCAGATTCTGCCCAGGATCCTTCCTGCTGATGCCACGAAGAAAAAAAAACAAAGGTGGAGAGCACAGATGACATTTGAAATCACCCAGTTTAACACATCTCCCGGTTTCTTTTGAGCTCTGGAGAACCAGCAGCCCAGACACTGAGCTCTAAAACGTTTTCACCTCTGTGCAGTGCACATCAAGCTCCAATGTCCTGTTCCCTTCTCTGAAATACATAAACCATATGTTCCCCCTCAGCACAAAGGTGACTTTAATCCACGGCGAGCACGTCCAGGCACACAAAGCAGCTCAGTGTGTTTGTGCACTATCTGAGGGGAGGTGTGCATGTGCCAAACACATCAACCCTCCCAGGAGCCACTGTGAGCAGCAACCTCAGCGACACAGGCCCTTAACTCTTTAGTTCACACCACTGCAAGTGTCTGTAGGACCAAAGGGTCCTACACATGCTCCGCTCTCTGTTTGTTCCACATCCCTTTGGCACCCCTTGTTGCAGGTGCACTGCTCAGGGGCTCATCCTACTACAGGATGGGCAGAGTCCTCTTTATCTGAGTATTAAACTTTGCATCTTTAATTCATCATCTAGTTGTCCCAACCAGGCAGGTGGCAGCATCCCCACTTGTGGTCCCACAGCCGCAAACTGATGCTCAGCCCTGTGCTGCTTTCTCAATGAGTCTGCAGCCCAAACAGTGCACACCAAAGGGTGTCAGGACATTCTGCATCTGAAAACCAGAGTATGACCTGATCCAGACTTGTGCAGCCCAGGAGAACCTGCCTTGTAGCAACTGAGCAACCTGGTCTGGTGTAAGGCATCCCAGCCCATGGCAGGGCCAGGAATGACATGGTTTTAAAGTCCCTTCCGACTCAATCATCCTATGATTCTATGAATTGCCATCTTTGGGCTATTTTAAGTCAATGCAACTGCTGCCTATCCCATAATATGCTGCACAGTGAATATGGATGATGGCAGTTGGTTGTGTCAAGCTGTGCAGGGCTGCAGGCAGGAGAGGGGCCTCAGCTGCATCCCTTCCTGCCCCTCTGCAAGATGGAATATCCCATTTTCATCCCTCTTAATTAAAGTGAGTAACACTCTTACAAGGGGAAGAAGGAGGTTGTGCTCAGCAAACAACGCTCCACTCAATTATACGAAAATGCTCCTTGGAAACACGGAGCAGGGGAGTCAAGTGTTTTCATTTATCCTCTGCTGCCTTTTATCCAGACTTGTTTCTGCTTCCACAAGACCAGTCACACCTCTGTGGCTCCTCTTTCTCCCTCACACCCACCCACTGGGAGAGATCAAGCCCTGCCCAGAGCAAAGCCCTTGATGTAGTAAACTGGTCACCTGGTGAAAGCTTCCCAAAATTGTCCCAGCAAGGCAGGAGCCTGAAGGAAACAAGTCTGACAGGACAGGTAGCTGACCATAATTTAATGAGGCTTCTGTGCACAAAGAAGGAATTATGGAACAGGCAAAGTTTGATGGTAAAAGCATTCCTATTCATGAGTCACTTCTGAAGTGAAAGCCGTGTACTGCTTTCCCTCTTACCTGCAGGTGCTTAATAACAACTTTGGGTTATCAGATTAGAAATAATTTTAAGCTTTAGCTGCTCTTCCCCAGTGTTGCAATTCTCTGAAAGATTTGCTTTGCAACTGCTTCCTCAGGCAGGTATCAGGATCATCTTTCATTTAAACAAAATAATAGGTTTCTAGCCAGGTTGAACAAAAAAAGCCAAGCAGAACAGGCTCAAAAAACAAGAAGCAAATGGAAATCTTGTGTTATCAGTTTCCCCCAAAATAACATGAGTTTTAAATTTCACCCCCCACACACCCCTCTCAGTTCTCAGTCAGTTGAATAGGCAACAACTGCTTTGTTATTTAGTTCATTTATTTACTTTCTGCCCTCACTAAAGGTAGAAAAAACCCCCAGCTAGCTGTTTTTTATGTGTCCTTCATAGGCACATATGGAGCTGCTGTTTGGGTCTGGCACTAACCCATTCTAGAAGGACAAACTTCTCCAACCAACCCCTGAAGAAACCAGTGGCCAAGCACTGGTGGGACCAGCTCCTGCTCACACCGTCCAGGTTTCTCCACAGCTTTTGAGTCCTGTCTCATCCAACTGCACTGGGAACCTGGTGGCTTTTCCCTGGGAGCTGCTGGGGCAGTGTGGGCAAAGGGGCTGCCCACACTCATCCTCTGCCTCCATCCCATCCAGCCCCAGAGCAGAGGGATCATCTCTTGGTGTAAAGCATCGAAACCTGGAGGGAACCTGCCATGAACTGAGGATCTGGCCAGCACCCAGCTCCCCCACTGGAGCAATTCCCATGGCCTGTGTAATTCATTGTGCCTATCATCATGATGAGGATGATTTATTTGTCCTTTAAAGCACAATTTCTATGTGCCACGTGCTGGGCACAAAAAGAACAAACCAGAAAATAACAGAGAATTGAAAACTCGTGAAATCTCAAGTTTGGAAGTCCGAGAGGAGGTTTTGGGATGTCCTTTTACACCTGCATCAGAAGGGGACACATCCTCAACTCCCTGTCCAGGGCACAGAAGGTGCCACAAGGCTTTGGAAAAGCTGTTTGTCATTCTGGGATGTAGCAGAGAACACAAAGGTTGGAAATATCCATCAGCCTTGCCAAAACTTCACATCACAACCCTTGTGGAAACAGCATTTTCCTTGGACATGAAGTCACTGAAGCACCAACTGGACACAAAGAAAGAGCATTAAAAAATTGGAAGAATGTAGCAAATGAACAGAGAACATCACAAAGCAGAAAGCAGATACAAAACCCATTGAATGTGGCTCCATTTCTCACACTATTCAACGGCAGATGTCAAGAGTATTTCTGTTGTGGGAACATTTCCAGCTACTTCCTGGGGTCTTGGGAAGACCTCAGTGATTTGCCTGAGAGAAACTGTTGTTGCCTGGTTAGAGATGAGAATTTACATATTTGCACCTGTACTTTCCACCTTCCATAAGCTGTGCTGTGCTGCCAGAGGACAACACTCAACATCCTGCTCTGCCACATCCTTCATTTTATACCCTCTTCTTCTGCTCTCAAGGGAAGGCGTTTTTTCTTTTTTAAAAAATGGTATTACAATGGACTGAAACTAATAGCAAACTCACACTAAATTAATTGAGTTGTTTGGCAGCAAAATTAGAAAAAAATGGAATATCAAAACACATTTTCCTTGATATTTTCAAGGAAAAACTTTCTGACACTTCATTTGGAAACAAGGCTCTGTTTCAAAAGACACTCATGTTTAATAATTAAAAAGGGGGAAAGAAAAACAATCAAGCACATCATGCTGAGACAAATGAAATGTTTTCCTGACCCAAAAAAGCCCTTAAAATATATATTTACAGTTTTCTTTTGGGAAACAAATTTTAAAATAAACCCAGAATGAACCTCATCTTGGGAAGAGGGTTATCCCATGAAATAAAAAGTCAGCAGTTTGCACAGTCCCTGTTTCCAACATTTGTTTTATGAGGAGTCGGTTCTGTTAGTGAAGTTTTGATAAGCTACAAACTGGTAGAAAGCAAATAAATAGGGGAGAGATGGACCCAGCTGACTCAAACCCTCAGGACAAGCCAACCAGAACCTCATCAAGCACCAGACGGAGGAAGGAGAGGTGGTGTCAGGGCAGGGGCACAGCGACCCAAATCAAATTGTTCACAGGAGGAAGGGAAGACATTCAGTGCCAACATACATCAGCCCCAAAATGCCCTTTTTTTGGCTGACTGCTACTCCTGAGGAGCAGGAGCTAAATCCAGGGGGAAGCCTTTTCCTGCTGTCTCCCTTGGAGCTGCTGTCAGAGCCTTTGTGGCAAATTAGGGATGGGGTTGAGTCACTCAGGAGTGATTGATATCCTTCCTGGAAGAGCAGACTTCCAGGTCATCTGGCCCACCTTGGGGCTGGCAGTTCATTATCATGCTAACAGCAGGGCAGCCCCAAACCTCACTCCTTCAAACTGCAATCCTTTATTACCCGCTGTCAAAAATACCCCGGGCCGGTTCCAATTCCTCCCACCTGCTCCCCATTTCCAACTCTGCCTGGAAAACACAGGGAAAACCCAGCCTGGGTACAAAGCCCATCCTTTTGTCTGTGCTGGGGCAAACTGGGGAGTGTCAGCACGAGGTGGGCTCTGTAGGTGCAGGAGGTGCTCACTGATACCCAAACCTGTGATATTTATGTGGACACAAAGTGATACCCCCCCACACCATCCAGGGATTTTATCCCCCCTCAGGCTCAGAAAACTGATGAGGGTGCAGTGAATGGGGGGTCTCCTGGGGCCAATTAGCAGAGATTTGGGTCTCATCCAGACACTTCTGGGGATCACTGAAAAGCCTTGAATTTCCAGCCAGCTCCCCCCACTGCACACTGTTCATCACTCACCAACACACACAGTGGGCACAGGGGGACTTGGAGCCAAAGCAGAGCTTTGTTCACCCAGACAGCAAGGCTTGGGCACCAGTGGTGGCAACCTGCACTGTGTGTTTGCATCCCAATGTATTCCAAGCACTACAAACAGCCCTGGCATTGTGGCTGGAATGCAAACGAAGCAGAGCAGAACCTCGAGGGCAAAGATGGGATTCTGCAGATGCTGCAATAACCTTGTCACCTGGAAAGCCAGGGGTGTCACCAGCGCATTTTTGCCTCCCTGGGATGTGTTTTGCATTTCTTTGCCTATGCAAAGCAGAGGAGGAAGCAAAGATGGGCATGGAGCAGCTCTGCCTGCCACGGTGAGGGCTCTGCAGCAGGGAGCAGGGTGAAAGGAGGTCTGCCAGGGGTTTTGTGGAGCTCTAGATCAGTGGACAGTGCTTGGGTATCTGCACTCTGCCCTGGAAAGAAGGGGATGCTCTTACATGAAATGTGGTAGATTGTAAAGAACAAGCTGGACACGCCTCCAGTAAATCTGATGATGTCCCATGTGCTGCCCAAAACTTGCCTGGAAAGCCAGACAATATTTTTTTCCCCTCTGTTTTTCCACTTGCAGTGATGCTCGAGTGCTTCTTATAACTCCAGAGCAGAAAATGTTTTTTCTGCAGCAGCATGTCTTAAAGGTGATGGCATGTTTTTATGAGGCCAGGAGGGAAACATTTCAGCCACGACTAAGAGTTTGCTGTCTAGACACATATTCCACCAAAAAAGGGACACTTTAACATAACCCTTACACAGCTCACAGAGTACTGAGCACAACTACTCAAAGACCCTTTTAAGTCTCACACCCCAAAAGCCCTTCTGCCTGCAAGCAAACTCCAGCCAAAGTACACAAACTTCAGGGACACCCCAAATCCTGCCCTCACCCCAGGCACTCCCCCCATGCATCCTGCCAGCCCAGCAGGAATTAAGTGCTGGATAAGAAGACTGCAGTGAACAGAAACACTCCCAACTTCAGACAGCTTCAAACGCTGTTAGAAAAAATATCTGAGTTTCCATGCTGTAACCAGGGAAAACGCTGTGTGTGTTGGAGGGAAGCATTTCCCAGGGAGCAGGCAAGAAGTGCCCATTGACTTGCAGTAAGCACATGAGCCTGAAGTGTAATCTACTGTGCATGGAACCTGCTGGAAACATCCCTTTTGGCTGTTCAAAGGCATCTCTATTGCTGTACATTGTGTCCCTTTGAGTTCTGCTTGCATGGGGCCCACACAACGTGGCAGCACCATCAGCTGGTGGACTCTGCATAAATAAAGAGACAGAACCAAACCTGCCAAGCAGTGACAAACCTTTCTGTCATTAAGGACAGAAGCGACTGATGTGGTTCCAACTGTCCTGCTGTGGGTGGAGCAGGATAATCCCATTATCACTCATCTGCAAGGAACTGGATCCCCAGCCTGACCATGGGCACAGGCAGCACTGGAGCTGTCAGGAGGCAGACCAGGCACATCAGGAGCAGAGGTTTAAAGCTGCCAGGCAGGTCTGAGGTCTCTTGTCTCACTGATCTAACCTGATCAAAGACACAGGACATGTCTGCTTGCTGCAGAAGTCCTGAGGCACAGCCATGAGCCAGTTGTCTTTGCACTGATCTCAAGTTTCAACAGCAGAAGCCATACCTCTGAGGATGGGAGAACTTCTTGAGAAGTTACCAGAAATTCAGAGTTAAACCCAGGCTCTAAAGAAATGTCATTAATTAAGTCTAGTAGCAGAGCACCACACACTTCAGCTCCAAGAAACTGCTGCAACTGTGTGCACAGATGCCCCTGAAGACTCTGAATTGTCATGTGCTAAACTAAGCTGTGCATTTCCTGACCCTTTTCCATTACATGCATCACAGGCAGGGTCGCTTCACCCCACAGACCACTCCTGGTGACCCCACACTGATGTAGGTGTTCACATTTTTGTGGGTCTGATTCCCCACACTGAGCAACTCAACTTTGCTGGGACAGAAATGGGCTGTCCTGGGCAGTACAGGCACTGGGTATTGGTACAAGCACTTTATAACAGATAGAAAATAAATTTTGTGTACCCTGACCAGAAACAAACTGCAAATCCACCATTCCTGGCCAAATCAACAGGTGGAAAGGGACCTGGGGGTACTAACTGACAGGAAGCTCATCGTGAGCCAAGAGTGTGCCCAGGTGGCCAAGAAGGCCAATGGGATCCTGGCCTGGATCAAAACTAGCGTGGCCAGCAGGCCCAGGGCAGTGAGCCTTCCCCTGGCCTCTGCCTTGGGGAGGCCACACCTTGAGTGTTGTGTTGAGTTCTGGGCCCCTGAGTTGAGGCAAGAGATTGAGGGGCTGGAGCGGGGCCAGAGAAGAGCAACGAGGCTGGAGAAGGGAGTGGAGCACAAGTGGTGTGGGGAGAGGCTGAGGGAGCTGGGGGTGTTTGTGCTGGAGAAGAGGAGGCTGAGAGGTGACCTCAGCACTGTCTGGAAGTGCCACATCAGGGAAGTTGTGGCCAGGTGGGGGTTGGTCTCTTCTCCCAGNCATATTGTTTTGTCAAGAGGCATTCAGAAATGCAATAATTTGCATTAACTGGCAAGGCCTGCAAGTGGCCCTGTCCCCAAACCTTGGCCAGGCTCCCCACACCAAGGGTCCCCTTGCTCTGTCCAACCCAGCAGTGTGGCACTGGGTTCTTGGGGTTCACCACTGGGACAAAGCCAGCTGTGGCCTCAGGTCACGACACTGGGGGACAAAACTGCTCATCCCAGGGAGCAAAATGGTAGGAAAACCACCCTGGCATGAGACACTGCCATGCTTTGGGCAAATACAGTTTCAGGGTTCAGAACAAATCTGATAGTTTAAGTATTATGGAGATTTTACAGCAAAAAGAAGTTTAGGTATTAGAATTTCCATCTCTTGGAAGCTTAAAGTTTTCTTCAGCTTTACCCCAAGGAGTTATTAAAGCACTGACTGAGTGAGTCTCTGGACTGGCTTTCCCCAGCTACCAGCAATATTCCCCACACCAACCCTTTTCACTCCCTTCCCTTGCCATCCAGACCAGATCTGGCTCCCTGGGAACAAAATTACCAGTTAAAACATCAGGAAATGCAATTTCTGATGACTTAAGGATAGAGACATCAGATCAAATACATGCAAAACAGAACAAAACGTTAAATTTTTAGAACAATAAAAGCACATGTTCCATTTACTTTGGTTGCCAAGTTCTACAGATTTCTGTCCTTGCTAGCCCTGCTCACAGGTAATCACAGCAGTGGGTTTGCTGCCTCCTGAAGGGTACCTGGGTCGCACTAGATGCACAGAAAGGGTGACTGTGCTGTGTCTTTGAATTCCTGCTGTTGGTTATGCCTGGTTAGGAATGATTACACCTCACTAATGGTTATTATTCACAAGTTCCTGACCCAGTCCCCCAGTTGCAACTTCACCTTCCTGGGTTTTCTCGTCTGGGAATTGCTGGGTTTAACACCTTGACAGACAATCTCTGCTGCAGAATTGTCCCAGTGTTACTTCTACCAAACCTCACATAAATGCCATCAGGAAGGCACAGAATAAAGTGAGTGTTACTGTGAGGTGTGAACGGGCCAGGTCTTTCCTCCCACCTGAACAGCAGCAGCTTCATTGCCCAAAAACAAGCAGAAGTCCTCTCCAGGATGGGGATACTTGGGTGGCTCTTAGAGCTGAGGAAGAGCAAGAACCAGGTCTCTGTGCTGTTACAGGACCAGATGAAAAGACGAGATGAGGTGATGCCATCACAAGGCTTTTTGGGAGATACACTGAAAGGGGCTGGTGAATCCTGGACAGTGATGCAGCAGAGCAGCCCAGCAAGGGGAATAGTTTTCAGCATCAGAAAGACACATGGAAACATCTCCAGGATGGCTGAAAGTGCTTGTTTGGCTCAGCTACTGCCGCCTGTAATGGAGCTCCTGCTGTCTCAAGCTGCTGGAAGTTGTTCACCTTGGCTCCTTCAGCATCTCTGCAGCCCATGGGATACAAGAGATTTGAGTTTCTGACTGATTTAATCAGACTGATTAAATAGACATCATTAACATTTGTCATTGGTACACTTCAGATCACAGTGTTGGAGACCACACGTGGAGCAGAGGCAGTGGTCCAAACACCAAGCTAATGGAGAACCATGGGTTACTCCAATAAATAGTAGAAAACTGGGGGGAAAAAACCATTAGAGACTAGACTTCTATCCAAAAACATAGTGGGACCTAACTCCAGAGGCCTGTAAAATGTTTCAGCTGCAATATTTTCATTAAAAAAACAAAACAAACCAGAAGGAATTATTTTGCTTTTCGTCAAGATGTCAAAATTAGTGGTGAGACTGAAACCACTGCTTCTCTTCCCACCCAAGGCAGCAGTAAAAGTGCCACTGTCTGAAGGGTGGCAGCACCCTGAGGGGTCCCCTTGGCCCAGCACAGCCATTCCAGCTGCTGTACTGGGCAGCAGCAAAGCTCTGTGCCAACACCACCGACCCCCTTGGTGGCTGCCAGCCTGGGAAAGCAGCGCCACCGCTGCTTTAGGACGAAGCCAAGCAGAGAAACACGTGTCCTGTGCAGGCCCAGGGAGCAAAGTGGATGTCCCAGGAGCTCCTGGCAGGTGGCTGGGGCTCACACTGCCCCCGGTGGGCTCTGCTTTGCCAGAAGGAGCACGAAAGCCCCGCAGTGCCAGCCCCGGGCGCTGGCACTAATGAAGCTGGCTGGCCCTCCTTCCCTTTCTGTTCTCTTTTCCCAAGTTGGAGCACCCCATGCCACCAGAATGTACTTGAAAGAACAAGATACTTCCTTTGTACGGGGAAACAAATGATGATTAATGTGTTAGTTGTAATTAATCTGCGATGACAGATTAGCAGAGCGGTGGCAGCGCCTTTTGCTGCTGCAGGAGCCGGCGCTGATAGGACAGCTGGTGAGAGGGGACACCAAATTCAATTTGCTCCTCATTTGCATACATATGACAACCATCTGTGCTAATAGCACTGCAATGTCTCTATTAGGCTCTCTTCTAGTGTGCCAGCTCACCTAGGCTCCAATTAGGCCTTTAAGCAAGGAAGCTTAAAGCATAAATATTTGCCGAGGGGAAGGGGTGGCTCAGTGCCTGCCCTTCCTGCTGGAGCCTGAGTCCTCTCCAGAGCCAGGGCCAGGATGCTCTGCTGCCCTTTAGCACTTCCTAATGAGAGGCTGAGCTCCAACAGCCCCAGCCCCACATTATCCAAAAATGCCTCAAGCCATGCAAGGAAATCCAAAAGGGCTGTGGAGGTTGGTTGAAAACCAGCCCTGCAGTGGGGAAGAAACTTTGGCCAGCAAGGGCCAGGTCTGCCCCATATTTTCACCCAGCTTTGGGAGCTCTGGCTGGAGTGCTGTCCCCGGGGGGGAAGGGGCTGTTGGCAGCCATGGAGGTGTCCCAGGTGGGAGGTGACCCCTGCAAAGGTTGTCCCCTGCCTGGGTTTCAGCTGCCATGCCACTTGCCAGCTGCTGCCGGAGCAGCTGTGCAGGGGCAGCACCAACACACACCTGGCCCCATGACGAGTGTGCCACCGGGGTTTGTTCCAAGGGGCCATTCATTTTTGCGTGTGTAATTCAAAAATAGCAGTCCCAGGCTCCCCTGAAAGCTAATTAGGGAGCTAGTTAATTAATGAGCTGGCTCACCTACCCAGTTAATCCTGTTCTTCCCATCAAGGTGATTTCTGCAATTTTGAGTTTGTTTCTTGTTTTTTGGCTGTAACAACTCAATGCCTCCAGAACATTCATGGAACTGAGAGCACAGGGAAGGGCTGGGCAGGAGAGAGAAAGGGCTGGGCAGGGGCTCCCTGTATCCACAGCCAGGGATGCAGTAACAACTGCAGCCACACTAGAGCTGGGCTACTGCTCCAGGCACTGGGTAGGTCCTTTCAACATGACCAACTGGAAACCAGCCACGGAGAGTGAAGTGGCAGCCACTTCTGCACCAACCAAACTGGTACCTTCATGTGGTTCAGTGCTGCAAGGACTTTTCTACATCCTGACCAGGACCAAGCCCCAGCCCTATGTCCCAGTGTGGCACTGGGTGAGCCCTGCAGGGGCCACACTGCTCCTGGTCCCAGCAGAGGCTGATGGAGACAGGATCAGTCCTGCAGTGCCTTCAAGGAGAACCTTCCCTGTGGCTGTGCTGGCACAGCTGCTTTTGAGAGACATCAGCTCTTCTGCTGCAAAACTCAATTTCTGATACCAAACCCTTACACAAAAATAATCCAACTCAGACAGGGGCCTCTCCACAGGTGCATTCAGAATTCAAGTGTGTCACAGAATCATAGAATGGATTGGGTTGGAAAAGACCTCCCAGATCATCAAGTCCAACCCTTGGGCCAACTCCAGTCCCTTTGCCAGATCATGGCACTCAGTGCCACAGCCAAGCTCAGGTTAAAAACCTCCAGGGGTGGTGTCAGACCACTGGATCTGTTTTGAGGGAAAATCCTACTGTGTTTTATGGAAAACCACTTCCCACCTCTGCTGCATCCAGCACAGGATGCTGGTGGTGCAAGGCAGGCATTAACCTGCTCCTCTGAACACACAGAGCCTTGCAGTGTTGTGAGAGATGGGGAACAAAACAAACGAACCTCAAAGCCCTGAAATGCTTAGTTTAATTCCAGACAAACCAAAGCACATACACACCTCCCCTGTTTTCAACACCTGAGTAAGGGGTAGAAGTTTACAGATCAAGCATAACACAAGGACACTGTAATTGTCCCAAACACAAGTATTAAATAAAGCCAGAACTGACAAGAGTCAGACATAAACCAGCACTTTAAGAGTCCAAGGAGAACAAGATGTGAAAATATGTAATTAAAATACCCAAACAATCTCAACTCTGCCCTCCAACGATACCAAGTGTGGTACAATAATGATCAAGGATATTCCTTCCTATGGAGACCAACAGGTTCAGTATTACTTGTCTGTGTGCCCACTCAAACCATGGAAATTTTATCCTGAAAGGAAACCTTGCCCTCCACTGGCACATCCACAGTTCTCGTATTTCTGTGTTTGCCTTTCTGAATGATGAAGCAAAAGTTTTATATTTTGCTTTTGGAAATAAAAACAATCGGAGGTTCAAGTTCAAAGGAGGAAAACTTCCATTACAAGCTTTTTCTATGGAAACCCATTTCCCAAACACAGTGCCTGTTATCTGCCCTGTCAGTGTGGACAGACAGATCATGCTTCAAGCTAAAACCAACTACAGAGTTTCCTGACCTGACAGTATTAGCGTTACATGATTTATATTTTTGGCCACTTCTTTTTTTTTTCTGTTATCGATCCAGATCATTAACTACCAGAACGTTAATTAACAATGTCATCCTGCAACTCAAAAAAGGCCAAATAATGGAACAGCCCTGTGCAGCTGGTGTAAATCAGTTAATTAGTTCGCATGAGTTTTGAAAGTTTCTTGAAAAAAGGAAAATATTAAGGCTCAAGGAGCAGGAGTGATGGAGAAGCTGCCGTGGGCATGCTGCATCTCTGTGTGCTGGGCTACCAGCAGGATGCAGCTCCCACCTCCTGGACAAGAAGATATCCCTTTGGAAAGGTACAGCCATGAAGGGAAAACAAGCAAGGATGTGCTGCCAGGGAAAGCAGCCCAAGCACTAGGGGTGTTGTATCTGCAGGTGTGAGCGTGCTGGAGCTGCAAAGCCATTGAAGGCACTTGCACAATTCTGGAAACATTTTGCAAGGTTTGCAGCCAAAAATCAAGGGGTTTTGCAGTCAGACCCTTGCAATGTCTTACCTCATGAGGGAAACACTGTAAAAGCCCAACAGCACCTATTTTCTAGGTTGAACCCTCAGCACATGCAATATGAGGTTCTCAGATGGTGGATTTTTTGGGAGCCAAACCTCACCTCTCTGCACAGCACCCCTGAGAGGCACCCACTGCAGAGCACCCAGCATCAGAAAAGCAGCTATTACCTGGACTATTTCTGTGGAAAGAGGAAACCAGGACCACCCATTGCACATGGAGCTGGCAGGGATGGCATCCAGCTGTGCCCCTCCATCGTGCTGCTCTGGCCAGGCAGCTGCCACCCCCAAGGAGCAATAATTCAGCTTTTTCTCCTCTGCCCAGAAGCAAAGGTGGTTCCAGGGGGCTCAGCTGGTACAAAAACACAGCACCAGCCTTTCCTCTCCTCCCTTTTTTGCACACACAGGTACAACCATGAATACAGAGCTGGGATTCTGCAGCCCTGCAAGAGGGTAATGCCCACCAGGACAAGGACTGCACTTCCACTGCTGGCTTTGCTCATGTCCATGTCCCCACCAAGGCCAAGTGAGGAATCAAAGAATAGTTTGAGTAAGAAGGGAACTTAAACCTCATCCAGTTCCACCTCCTACCATGGGTAGGGGCACCTTCCACCAGCCCAGGTTGCTCTAAGCCCCATCCAACCTTGCCTTGAACACTTTCAGGGATGGGGCAGCCACAGCTTCCCTGGGCAACCTGTGCCAGGGCCTGCCCACCTTCACAGGGAGGAATTTTTTTCATAATACTTAACATACATCTACCCTCCTTCAGCTTAATGACACTCCCCCCTGTCCTGTCACTCCATCCCTTGTCCAAAGTCCTTCTCCAGCTCTCTTGGAGCCCCTTGAGACACTACAAGGTGTTCTAAGGTGTCCCTGGAGCCTTCTCTTCTCCAGGTGAACACCCCCAGCTTTCCAAGCTGTCTTCAATGCAGAGGTGCTCCAGCCTTGGAGAATCTTCATGGCCTCCTTTGAACTCTCCAACAGCTCCACATCCTTCTTGTCTTTGGGGTCCCCAGAGCTGGAGGCAGCACTGCAGGTGGGGTCTCACCTGCGCAGAGCAGAGGGGCAGCTTTCCCTCCTCACCTGCTGCCCACACTGTGGGATTGGCCCAGCACACGGGTGGCTTTCGGGGCTGCAAGTGCACATTGTCAAGACATGTCAGACTTCAAACTTCTTGCCCACCAACACCTCAAGTCTTTCTCCCCAGCTGTGCTCTGAAACCCACCCAGCCCGGCCCTCAGCAGAGCAACTTGCTGAGTCGAACAGGAATCCCACAATTAATATAAGAGGCCACACTCTTAAAGGGATGAGTTCTGTGTATGGGAAGGGAGATTGAGATGATAAATAATGCAGCCCTCCCAGTGGCACTTCAGAGCTAAATGGCACTGCTCTCATTTGTGAACAACATGCTAATTACCCTTTGCCAGGGAGACTCCCTTGCCCCACCAGCCGTGGTGCATCTTGATGGTGCTAAGCAGGTCTGCCTGCTGCTTTAATCAGCTGGCACTAACACTTCCAAGCCAAACAGTGAATAAATGTTGACAAAACTCACTGACAGTTGCCTCCAAAAGTTGCAAACCTCCTGGGCTTTATCTTTGCTTGCAAGGGGCAAACTCCTGGTGAACCCTGGCAGGGCCAGCTTGGGAGGGTGAGAGCCAGCAGGACCAGGGCACACACTGGAGTGGGGTGTGGATTTTAACAGTGTCATAGAATCATAGAATGGATTGGGTTGGAAAAGACCTCCGAGATCATCAAGTCCAGCCCTTGGGCCAACTCCAGTCCCTTTACCACATCATGGCACTCAGTGCCACGGCCAAGCTCACTTGAAAAACCTCCAGGGATGGGGAATCCACCCCCTCTCTGGGCAGCCCATTCCAATCCCTCAGCACTCTCTCTGGAAAGATTTTTTTTTTCTGCTCTCCAACTCCAATTTCCCCTGGCAGAGCTTGAGCCCCCCATGCCCCCTTGTCCTATTGCTGAGTGCCTGGGAGAAGAGACCAACCCCCACCTGGCCACAACTTCCCTTCAGGCACTTCCAGACAGTGCTGAGGTCACCTCTCAGCCTCCTCTTCTCCAGCACAAACACCCCCAGCTCCCTCAGCCTCTCCCCACAGCACTTGTGCTCCACTCCCTTCTCCAGCCTCGTTGCTCTTCTCTGGCCCCGCTCCAGCCCCTCAATATCCTTCCTGAACTGAGGGGTGTCCTCTAGTGAAAAAAAAAGGGCAAGCTTGTATTCCCTCCTCCCCAGGAGAAAGGGAGTGTTCGGCACACACATTTGGGAGCCTGATGTTCATGGCACCACTGACACTCCTCGTGGCCTTGGCTGAGTCATTTTGCCCCTTGCACAAAAATTACACGGTGTGCAGGATGAACAAAGGGTGGTTTGGGAAGATAACTCCCATTTTGCTCAAGGAATGCTGCCACATCAGGGAGAAGCTAAAATAAACAGCAGGCACGGAATGATTCATCCCTCCCAGGAGCGTCCAGGATGAGGCAGCCTCTGTGGTGGGTCCCGTGCAGACATCCCTGCCCCTGTGATTAGAGCCTAATTGCTGCCCAGGGGGATGGCCGGACACACACGCGTCGAGCCCCGAGGGGACGGGGCTAAACCTCAGCCCGGGGAAACGCAGAGGAACTCAGTGTGGGTTTCTTGCTGTGATGAGCAGACAGACACTCTGGGGAAGGAGCAGGCAGGGGCAGAGCATGAGCGTGGGACACGCTGGGAGGTCAGGATGGCATTTCCCCACCCACCTCGACAGGGACTGCTTGCAGCCCAGTGCCAGTACTGACCTCCCCAGCCCAAATCTCCTTCCCTTCTGAATCTTGGGGGGAGCCTTTTGCCAAAGAGCTTTTAGCCAGGCTGGGCTGTGGGATGGCCTCTTTGGGGCAACATATCTCAGACCCTGAGCTAAGAGCATTTCTGCAACCAAACAGGAAACTCCCCACTGTGCTGGTCTGACTGTGCCCGTGAGCTTGCAGAAAAATCCCACCCATGCTCTCTTTAAAACCCCAAATCCCTAATTGGACCCTTAGCCGGCAGGTACCTCCACTTCCACAACACTGCAGGAAACCCACATGCCTACAAAGGCAGGGGACAAGGGCAGAAGCAGCTGCATCAGCTAATCCATGTCCACACACCCTCCAAAAATCCCTCAGCTCCTCCACTGCCCTTCCAGCCCAGGTGTCTCTATCCCACTCCCCTTTCTGCTCCTGCTTGAAGAGACAGATGGTCTGATTCCTCCTCCCCATCACTGCCCTCCATAATCTAGTTTATTGGGCACAAATTAGTCAACACCAGAGCTATGTTAATTAGTGGCTCGTTAATTTTTCAGTTCACTGGTTGAATGAGAAGAATAGAAACATTCACATTGTGGACACCAAAACTTGGGTTCACCTGAACTGCAGCATTTCAGTCTCATTTCTTAAAGTGATTTGGGGATGACACTTCAAACAGAAATGTCAGTTTGCAACAAAATACTCTGGAAAAAGTTGAAATGAAGCATTCTGACTTCCTTAAATTTTGTTGCCTCCTGTGCAAAAGGGAATGTGCTGGGAGACGAGTTGATGAATTTGACCTGAATGGAAGAATTATTTCAGCTGACTAAGCATGCAATTTTTTTTTTTTTTTTCAGAAAGGTGGCATTTCATCAAAAGTTTCATCCAACAAATGTATCATTTATGTCACTGTTGCAAGTGTAGAATTAGCGTTCAAAGCTGTTGGGGAGAAACTGAACATGACTATGAGGAGCCAACTGGTCCTCTGTGTGCCTGTGCACACAGACTTGGTGGCACATACACATGTCCCTGGTCTTGGGGCAGAACTGTTGTTGTCTGGGTGTCCCATCCTACCTGTGATCCCAGCATGGCACAGCTGGAGCCCCTTTTGCCTCTGGAAGAAGGGTCTGAGCTCTTCTGAAGACAGAAAATTGCTCTGAGTGTTTATTACCCATCCAGTGCTCCTGTTCCCACCCAACCCAGAAGTGTCCAAGGCCAGGTTGGACAGGGCTTGGAGCAACCTGGACTAATGGAAGGTGTCCCTGCCCATGGCAGGGAGTAGAAGTGAATGGTCCTTCGGGTCCCTTCCAACCCAAACCATTCTGTGATTTTATGATTACTGGGACTCCTGAAATATTTACTCAAGGCTTACATAGACAGGTCTTTGCATGCTGGGAGTAGCAGACAGGCTCAAACCCTGCTTTTGCCTCCTCCCTAAATGAATGCCCAGGTCTGTAAAAGACTTCAGGCTGCTGTCCTTGCCTTCAGAGCCTGCAAGCAAGGGAGTGCCAGGTGGCAATTCTAAGGAAAATCCCTGCTTTTTGTGTTATCCCTGAAAGGTGACACTCAGAAACATCAATGGCCAAACAGCTCCAGCAGGAAAGGAAGATACTGGAAAGGTAAAGAAGAATGTCTGAGCTTCATTTCTGTTCTCTCCACATTTGTGACTGGGAAGTATTTTGGTGAGGTTCAGGCATTGCAGCATCCACATGCACCTCCCACAGCCAGGGGAACCTACAGCACAAGAAAGGGGCTATTACAACTACAACTTCCATTACTTTCAGTGGCCCAATTTCTCTTAGAAGCTCTTCCACCAGAATTGTCTTTTCCTATTGCAGCTTGTCACAAGCTCAAACTGTTTCCTCTGAGCAAGAGGAAGCCTCTTTGAGTTTAATCCTAGAACTCTTTAGGCTGGAAAAGCCCCTTTAGATCCTTGAGTCCAACCATTCCTCCAGCACTGCCAAGGCCACCACACAACCACATCCCCAAAGGACACATCTGTATGGCTTTTAAATCCCCACAGGGATGGTGACTCCACCACTGCCCTGGACAGTCTCTTCCAGTGCTTGACAACCCTTTCAGTGAGGAAATTACTCCTAATATCCAACTCAAATGTCCCTTGGAACAACTCGAGGCTGTTTTCACTTGTCACAGGCCCACTGAACTGTCACTTTGGACCATTTGGAAGTTAAACCCTGGGTTGGTTTTGCAAGTAAAAAATGTCCCCACGGTGAACTTCTCCATAGAACTGCTTTGCCTTTTGTTTCCCGAACAGCACATGGAAATCAAAACGGTACAACCAGTCCTGGGTATTAATTACATCATATTCTGGTAGTTACTGCTTTGAAAACTCCAGATGATGCATTTGCCAAATTGCACAAGAGTATTACCTTATTTAACATAGAATTACATGTTCCTGTCCCTTGTGGTTAGCACAAAGAGCACCCACAGGAAACAAGCACATCCTAAACGCTCAGAAACCAAGTAGAAAATGAAAACCCACAAATTTATTGTGTCTAAAAATAAATATTTCAATTTTACAGCTGATCTCAGGAGTTTTCAGGCTGATTCAGGGCCTTCTCACCATCCACCTTTTCATGTTCCCAGACTGGAGCACAGACAGTTCTCCCCTTTCTCAGGAGAATTCACTTTGGGCTTTGTTGTTTCCAGTTACTCCATCCTGGTGCTGGGTTTGACACCTCTGTCCCCCTCCACACAGTGAGCAATTCCCTGGATCATTTCCCAAGTTCCTACAGCAGACAGATCTACCACTTGCCTCGGTTCCATTCTCATTTCTTTTTACTCAGTCCTCCCTATTTCACAGTCTCTGAGTGTCTGCTTTTATCCTTATCATAAATTAATCTCTAGTGCCATTTCTTGGTCTTATATCACTTTGAGGCACCGAGCTCCATCCCTTCCCCAGTCTGCTCCTCTGTCTCCCTCGTGGTGCTCCTCTGAGCTGTTAGTCACTTGCACTCAAACCTTTAGTCCCAACTTTCATTTTTTAAAGTGGTTTATGACTTCTTCAATTTAGTGAGACGTTACTGAATGAGGCTGGAGTTTGTCTCGTCAGCTTTTCCAGCAAGGTTATAAATCTGCTTGTGAAACATGAATCTGATGAGAGGTTTGAGGAGTTACAGGCCTTTATTCCTAACAGGCTGCAGATGCCCGTGCCTCTGGATCTCAAATGAGATCTATTTTAAACGTATTTTCCCTGGAATGCATAACATGTGGGGATGCTACAGGGATTCTTCAAGGGCAGCAAGTGAGCTGTGCCCAGAGGCAGCCAGGAGAGCCTCCTGCAGCACTTGCTGATCAAGGTGATGTTCTGAAACCCAGGAAACCTTAAATTCTCTTATCTTACAGAGGAAAAGCATGGCCCCTGTCCAATACAGGAACATGGCCCAGAGTGCTCAAATGGCATCCATGGACTGGTTTAATCCCATGAAGCCCTACTATCCAATCTGCTACAGAGGAGACAAGACAAAACTTATCACAGGAGGCCCAAGGATTCACCCCTAGCAGGGGAGGCAGCTCTCCAACACCTGGGAATGGTTACCTGGGTTTAACCAGGATGTGCAGACAAGATTACATTTCATGCAAAACTTCTTAGTGGACAGAGACATACTCCAGGTAGCAGCAGGAAAGAGGTTCCCACGATGAGGTCTGCCCTTGTCACAGGAAGGATGCACTGGAAATCAGCTGTAAATAGTCCCTCAGCACCCATTTTTAATGCTGGAAACCAAACCCTTGCAATTTACTGCTTTTGCAGAGCCCAGGGTTTAGGCAGCAGCATATGTGACCTACCCAGGAAGATGGGCTAGTCCATCAGTGTGGATTATCTATGGGATAACTGAGGTTTATCTTTTCCAGCTTCCCCAGCTGACACAGCCCTGCTCACCAGCAATGACTGCCACAATCCCCAGGGAACTTTCAGCATTACCTGCTGCCAGCACCTCATCCAAACCCCATCACTGCACCCAGAGCCCGGCCTGCATCCCAAACACCCCAGCCCCTCTCCTCCTCCATGCCAGGAAGTTAGGGAACTAAACACTTTGTTAGTTATACCATTAAGCAGCACAAATAAAGAGCAGCCAAAGCCCACTGAGCTCTTCCTGCACCTCTGAAACCTGGGACCTAAAGAATATATTCTTCAGCCCCATCTGCTGGCACTGTATCCATTAGCTCTTTGCATATGCAGCTGCAAAACCTCTTCATGTACAGCTGCAGCTCTCCCCAAACCAACACCCTGCACCCCCAAACCACCCTTGAACATCACAGGAATGATGAAAACCCATCAGGGCTCCAGAAATGAGCATTCCAGTCTCTTCTCATTAAACCATGTCAGCATCAGCTTTGTGGAGAGGGAACATGGACAAATGCCATGAGTTAGGCAGGCACATAAAGAAAGAATAACCTCTGGACAAGCTTTTCCTGAAAACACAGCATTTCCTTGGAACTGAGTCCAGTGGGGAGAGTTATTATGGGAAGATTTACTTCCAAGGGGATGCCAGGCTTTTAATATCACCCTTTTAAATAATGCACATTTAAAAAGGTTATTTAACTGTGAGAAAAGGTTAACGCTATTGTTAGTTCTCTCTTGCCTACCCTGGATCATGTGCCTTATGTCATCCAGTAGTAGCAGAAATAAATGTGGTGGTACCTGGCTGGGGCACAGCTGTGTCAGACAGTGGCTGTGGATGAAGGCCAGGAGTGGAGGAGCCACTATGGGTGTCTTGCACAAAGTTTCATCTTGGAGAGATCCTGGTTAAGGGGCTTGAGTCTGACTGTTGGTTCGGGTTTTGGTCGTGCTGAATTCACCAGCTCCCATTTTGCAATGAGCCCTGCACCTGGACATGAGAAACAAACTGCACATCATGACATCCATCAATGACCCCAATTTACCATCCTGCTCTGGCCCCTTCCTGTCCCAGCAAAGAGCTGGGGGTTAGACAGAGGTCTGGGGAAGCCACAGCAGCTAAATGGGCTTTGATGTTCACCCAGACCACAGCACCTACTGCTGCAGAATCTACAGTCTGTACAGTCACAAGAGTTGGCCCTCAGCAAATACAAACTTGAGAGAATGCAAAGGAAGGTGTGTGGTTCAATACTTTGCTCCATGCTTGGGCCCATTCTAAGAGACTGCCCTGAGCAGGTCACATCCCAGCCACTTCCCAGTCACCTCACACAATCCAACCACTGGTTTGGTGACCTTCTGGGTTCAGCTGATTACCAGTTGGTCCCTGGTACTACTCTGCTAACTTCCTGTAGCCCTGGCTGAGGGTTATTAAAGCAGGTACCTCATCCATCAGCAATATCCCTTCTTGCCCTCCAGCTCAGTCTCCTCCTCTCTTAGCCCCAACACCACACAAAGGCAGAGGGTGCAGAGATGTAAGGGAGTCACCCCAGGAAGAGGGTGCCGTGGTCTGCAGGAACAGGAGCGTGGCAGAGGAGGAATTACAGAATTTGACTTCCCAACCCTCCAGTGCTCTGTACACTGGAGCAGGCAAGAAGCTCAGCAGTGGGAAGGACGTGCCAGCAGCACAGAGCTGGGGGAATGCTCAAGAGATGCTTTGTTCTGATGCAAACCCTCGTTCTCCTGCACTTGGGCTTTTTAAAGCATCTCACTCTGATTTTCCTTCTCTCTCCTGCAATAGATGGAATATATATATATTTTCACTCTAAGTGAAGAAGCAGATGCTGTGTGCCCAGCTATCTGTTCACCAGGCTCTGGGGTGGGCTTGTGGGACAGCAGGGAGCCAAAATCAGGGGGCACACAGCAAGAGGCAGCTCTGGGAGCTGCAGTCAGGCACCCTGAGAGCCACTTGGACCCAGCACAGGCACAAAATGGACACTCACCTTGTAAAGCAACAACCTTCAGCAAGGCAGCAAATGTGTTCTTGGAGCAGCTCTTGAATATCCCCCAGTACCAGAGAGTAGCAGGAGAAGCCACTGAAGTGCCTGCCAGACCTCTAGAAAGCCAGAGGAGAGCCAAGCAGGATTCTGCAGTTCCCTGCACACCCACTAACAGTAACACCAGCAGAAGTGCAGCAGCTCAGTCTAGAAAGAGCTCTAGAACAACAGCATTTTTAACTTGCACAGACATGACTGTGTCTTACACAGGCACTTAAATAACACAACAACTATAAAATAAAAACTAGAAGAGCTCACAGCAGGTCTAAGGCTGGGAACTCTAAAGGGAAAGCAGGTCTCTAACTCAGCTTTAATAGCTGAGGGTGTCTGCCTGTCCCCAGCTGAGACCCCTCAGCCTTTAATGAACCCTCTAGAAAAGTCCCCAGGAAGGGCTACGTGGATTTTTGTGCTCTGGAAGCTTCAGAAGGAGCAGCAGAATGTTTCTCTTAATCACCAGTTGTTATGTTTTAGCTCTAAAGAATAGGCCTTATATTTATAAGGGAATATTTAATATGTGCTGATATTTCTAATACATGTATGGAGTTTGCATAGAGGAAGGTCTGCCCTGGGCTGGTTTTGCCTGATAAAACTTTGCAATAAGATGTGACTAAGGCTGAAATATCATTGTAGGGAATGACAGAGTGACCAGTCCCAGCCCTCAACCACCCCTGGGGTGCTGCTCACAAAGCACAGCTGGTGCTACATTGGGGAAGGAGGATTTGGAAGCTGAGTCCGGGATAAACAGCCCAGAAAGCTGCATGTGCTGTTGGACGTTGGGAATTGGGATGGAAACTGATGTGCAAAGAGAAGGAAGCTGAAACTAGAGGGAAGGTTGGTAGATGTGCTGCTCCAGAAACCAGAGCAGGCAGGGAAACTGGGCTTTAGTGCTTCCTCCAGGATGAGGGGATAAAAGGGAACTTCTGCTTTAAGAAGACAAGACTTTGGGTGAAAAAGGTGCTTTTTCTGAAAGATAAGCTGTTCTTTGATGAGGGACTCAGCAAACTGCTTTCTAGTTTGCGCTGGGATAAGGCTGGTGGAAGGTGCACCAAGTTGCAGCAGTAGGAGGTCCAGGCAGGGCTGGGGTCAAAGCCACCATCTCACTGGTCACCAAAACCTGTCCCTTGGTGTTCCCAAGTGCTGGACTCCATTTCAGTGCCATGCCAACGACTTCATACCAAAACTGTGCAACTTGCTGGCCATGGAGAAGCCCCTGCTTGGCCAAGCCCTGAGGTGAGGACCTGTAGCAATGCATTCTCCCTACATGGCTTGGAGAAAGTCATGTCAGAAATGGCTTGATGAAGACAAGCAGCCATCTACTGAGAATGCTTTGACAAATGATGTTTTTAGTGTAGTTTGAATGTACTGAATGTAAAACTGCAAAGTCACTGTCTTCTTCCCAGAAATCCCTGCCCGGCCAGGGGGCCTGGGACACAGTGACATCCTGCTACCTGATTCCCTCTCCCATTGTATGTAAATCCCCTTACTCTTATTGACCTGAAGCCAGACTTCCCCTTGTCCCTTATTGGCCCTCAAGTCCTTTATAAACCTGTTCCCCTGAATAAACCTCCTCTTTGTTCCTCCCCTGACCAGGAGCTCGGGATCTTGGTGACCACATGGTCAGGCTGAGCACTGAGCACACACTTCTCCTGGGTTAATGGATTAAGAATCCTAACTCCAGGCAGAAGCACCATATCGTTGCAGATATCCTTCAGCACACAGCATTAACGAGGCTCAAAGAACCCCACTGCCTTAAGGACCAGCCTGAAGGATTTCAGGGGCCTCTCTCCAGTGTGGCCTGCTGTGGCTGAGAGCTATCTCAGCTCCACTGCTAGTTAGCTAATGAGTCTCCTCACTAAATCATTAGCTCTGCCTGCTCCCTGTTAACCTTTTCTCCCAGCCTCATCAAGGGATATGAGGAAACATGCATCATACAGGAGGGGAAGGTCTATCTTCTGTTCTGTGATTTACTGTCATCCTAACCTGGGATGGAGCTTTCCCCCTCTACAACCCTACTGTCTTTGGCATTATTACAGCTGGGAAAAATTTATCTCACTTAGTGGGAAAAGGTGGTCTAAGGGAGGAAGGGAGGGAAGGACTTGCTGATTCCAGCCCTGGGATTATATTTCTTCAAGCAGGAGAAACTGATAGATGGTGGATTTATAAGGGATCCACTGGGAACAGCAGAGTCAGCTCTGCAGTGTGGTTTGCAACCTGCAATCCCAGCACATTCTGCAGCTCGTGTGTGGTTTAACTCAAATTTAATTTACTTCAGTGGGAACTTTTCTGGATGTTTTGACTTGCATGTAGTGAGATCCCACGGACCTGTAAGCACAGAGCTGATGAGCACAGGGAAAGACTTTCTCTGTCGAAATGTGGCATCAGGAAACACCGGAGCAGTTGCTTTTTCCCAGGGATCCAGCCCTCTGTCCCACTGCTCTGTGTGGCTGTTGTGGCTGAGTTGGTAAGGTCTGCAGTGCCCTGACTGTTTTCTGTGGCATGTTTTCCCAAGAGGTACCTGTGGGGCTGGAAGTTGTTCAGGAGATCCAGAGGTACCTGCCAGCAAAGCAGGGAACTGACTCTCCAAGGTTTCTGCATGATAGTCCTGGGACTGCTGGAGCAGGACAGGACTCTTCTCTAGGAAATCTTTAGGAACTAAGAGTTGTTTTACAGACTCCACTTGGTTTTGTCTCAACTAATTTACAAAGGCTTTTCTTGTAGTGCTTATATCCCAGTCACACCACAGTAAGGAGTCTGTTTAAGACTGGCTAGTTCAACAGCCAAGCCATGGTCAGGTCTTCCAGATAGACAAAATAATTCATTGGCACAAAGCAGCACATCCCCTTTCAAATATGAACCTTCTGCTTTACATCACTCACCGTTTCTGGTGATGTTTTTCTTTACCTTTCCAAGCCCTGTGGCTTCAGCCTGGCCTGTGTTTGTATCTTGAGCATGCAATAAATCTTTTGCCTCACTCAAAAGCCTCTTGTAGCACTGATCTGAGAAAATGCTTATGGGAAGTTATCCCTGTCCTTTCAGTTGTTGTCCAAGGTGTTCTTGGCTGTTTGAGCAGGAAACTCCAGGTTTGGGGTGGTTATACAACCCCCCAGTTCTTACTCTCATCCCTTGCAATCCCTGTGGCAATCAGCACCCCTGACAGCAGCTCCCCCTGACGTGGTTGGAACATTTGGGGCTATTTGGTGGCTGAGTGTTTAGGGGCTGGCTCAGCACAGCACATTGTGTTGGTCCAGCTCTGCCTCAAGGCTGTCTCCTGAGAATAGAAATTTGATCAAACCTAACCCCATCAACACAATCATGCTAGAGGAAGGCAAAGCAAAGCAGGATTAGCTGGCCATGCCCTCAGCTTGCTTTGTGGGTCTCATTCATGTGAGTGAGGTGCTCATGTTCACCTTCCATGGTATTTGGTTTTCTCCATCTGCTTGTCTGCCTGGGAGAGCACTGCCTTGCAGGAATGAAGGGCAGGATGAGGCTGTAATGAGCAGGAGAGTGATTCAGTCAGGGCTGGGGAGATCAGGGATCCCAGGCTAATGGGATGCATTGCCCCAGAGCGGTGGAAGGAAATGCCTTCCCTGCTCTGTGAATACTTCCAAGATTTTGTAAGTTTTCTTCAACTCCAGTGACAGTAAACTGACAGCTTTACTGGAAAACTAGAAAAATCCTGAATAACTTACCAGGTAAGAGCCCTCAAGGGATTTAGGTTGTGCAGTGAAGATGGATGGATGGGAACAAGCACAGAGTCACAAGCCTGTGAGCTCCTGTTGAAGGGAGGTTTCCCCAGTATGACTGACTGGGCTGTCTGCAGCCTCACAGCCAGAAGATTGTTACTATTCTGCTCAGTTGTCTTAAAGTTTAACCAAGTCTCTAATGGGAAGGACTTGGATAACTTCAACACAGAGTGTGAAAAGGTTCTGGTGAGGCAGGAGATGTGTAACTCCTATTATTCCTCCTAATAGTTTTTTTCTGGTTTAAATACAAAAGAATGTAAACACAGCATTACCCAAAATGACTGATACAGGACTAGGCTGTAATTCAAGGCACTTTGGGATCTGGCAGATACATGGGAATGTGCAGTTCTTTCTGAGCATGAAGTCCTGTTCACTGCTGGCCTTCCAACATCTGGGATCAAAGGAGGAAAAATCCAGATTTCTGACCACATGAACTCAGGATCTCAAAGGGCAGGTGGGATATGATATACCTTGTGCAAGGATGTCTTTGCTCACTAGTCAAAAGATTCCTCTGTCCCTGGTCAGTAATGTCCAACACAGACTTTACATGTTTTTTTAGAGAGTTTCTGGAGTCCTGAGGGCTTGGGAGCACCTCAACTTTCCATGTTCCTCCTAATTGGAGAGGAAAGTTTAAAAGGATACTAAAGTGTTCAGTTTGGAAGAAGAAAAACAACCTGCTCCCAAATTTGTGGTAGCTTTGAAGCAGCAGTTTTGCCTTGGCCCTGCACTCCAGGGTCAGCAGTGCTGGGCAGAGACTCTTCACCCACACTTAGAAGAGTCAAGCTTTGGAGCTGTGCTTGAGGCAAACACCTGATTTATTACTTGGTTAGAAAAATTTACCTCCCACAGTGTCTGGCAGGGCTGTGCATTGATGAGGTTACTGAGTCAAATCCAGGGGCTGGGTTTGAAAGAGGTTGGTAAAGAATAAGATTCATAACTATTGTAATTACACAGACTAGCAGTGGGTGATTAAGTTCTCCATCTGGGAAACAGAGCTGACCTGTTAGTGTCCAGCCAGCCCTGCAAGAGCTGGGGGGCTGGTGATTTATGCCATGGGGATTCACTTTTCTAATGATTTTTGGAAAGCTGGTCCATCACCTGAGGTTGTTTGCACCTGTAGATCAGCCCAGCTGGTGGTGGCTTGTTATTCCTGTTTGATTGCTCTGCTGAACACACATCCCTGAGCTCAGGGAGAGCAGGAAAGGGGAAAAGGGAGATGACAGAACACTCAAACCAGCATTATGGATGCAAACTGAGGACAACTCATGCTGTCCATGATGTGAACATGAGGACATGTTAACTGAGGGATGAACAACATTCTAGCTAGTGGGGTAACTGCAAATATCAGACATGGCATCTCTCTTTGTACCTTGAAATACCTCCTGTATCCCTCACTTGTGTTTTCCTGTCCCCTTTAGTAGGAGCACTGCTGGGGTGGTGTGTCCTGACATGTGTTTGCACCATGGGCTGTTGGATGTTGTTTTGCACAGCTACAAACACTTAAAATGTGAACTAGGAAAGAAAATTAAGATACATATTTTTTTTAGTATGCTTCTATTATCCTCTGGACAGCAGAACTTGGAGGCTGTGATTGATGATGGGAGTTGCAGTTTATGTGAATTTAGGGGGAACAGGGAGGGAGGAGCCCCCTAAAAGGATGCAGGGGCTGTATCCCAGTGTGAGGGGTGTCAGGAGCCCTCATCCCATGTCTCCATCCCACCAGCTCTTTCCAGCCCTTGGAGCAGACCTGAGATGGGACTCCAGTTTCCCACGCACACTCCTCATGAATGAGCTCCTGTTGTTCTGATCCTTTTTGTCCCCTGGAAGAAAGGGAGAAAAGCAGGGAGAGGGACAGGTGATGTGGGGCAGAAGGGAGGAAAAGAGGAGACGAGGGTGTTTAGAGCATCATTTTCAAGGAGAGAGCAGCCCCTTCCACTGCACCACAGCACAGCAGCCCCAAGGGTAGAGCAGAAACCCTCCCAAAATAACCCTTTGCAGAGCAGCCTGTTTAAGCACCAAGCTCCCCACAGCAGAGGTGTCAGTGAGGACACCACCTGGGCTCTGTCCCCTGTGCTGGGCAGCACCCAGAGAGGCTGGGCTGGGCAGTGGAGCTGCTGCCAGCGCAGCCCGGCAGCTGTGGAGGTGGGAAACGCTGACACACCAGCTGCCAGCACCATTTACATCAGCCAGATTGGTCTCTTAGGGCAATAATGGATGTAGGACAAATGATGATGGTGAGCTGAAAGTGCTATTACTCATTATTGAAACTTTGGATTACTCTCTGGCCAGTGCTAAAACTATAAAGCCAGCAGCCAGTGGACAAGCCCTCAGTAACCTCTGCCACCGAACTAAAAGCTTTTGGAGGGGGAACAGAAGTGCTATAAATCTTGTGGGTGACGTTTAACATTTGTCAGAGAAACACTTTGGACTTATTTTAATCTCTTCATTTCAGGGAGTTCATCATAACAAATAAGGGGTGCCTCGGCCCCTGCTGGTGGATCCCCCTCCCCTCCAGGCTCCAAATGGAAACCCAAAGTGGCCCCTGAATAGAAAAGGCAGCTCTGCCCATCACTGCCTCTCCTGCACTGTGTGGTCTCCCAGCCCCTCCTAAATGGATGCAGTCCTTGCAGTGTTTACACGTGCTGCCTGTTATTGCAGTGACACTGGGGCCTGCAAATGTTTTAACTCGAATTTTTTTCCCCCCAAAACTGTCCATTAATCTTCCTCAGTGCTTGGAAGGAAAGTAAATTATTTACGGTGCGGATGTTATAGGGGATTGTTCCTGCATTAACATTTCATTTGGGAGTGTTAAATCTGTCTCTCATGCTAAGTTAGAGATTGGGCTTGTCAGGTGACTTGTCCAGAGATGAATCCCATCCAAGCACACATCCACCAGCGCCTCTTCCTCTGCCCAGTTTCTTCCTTGCCATGGAATGAGTGCCCCATGCTCCAAGTGAAACAAATGCAGGGCCAAGGAGAATAACCTTATAAAGTGTATTTTTAGGCTGTAAATTTTGCTGCTCACCTAAATGAGAAGCTCCAAAAAAATTAGGGCTCTGCCAATGTGCTGCCATTAGAATTCCTGCTATTTTTGTCCTGGCTTATTCAGGCCATGCTGTTCTCCTTGATGAGAGGCTCTTACTGGTAGGTTAATCAGTCAGTACTGCACTTGAACAGGTTCCTTAAGAGTTGCTAAGACTAATTTTAAATGGGTATGTCAGAAAAGATGTGATCCTTGTTATTATTCCCATGGTATTCAAATGGGAGATGTGGGAATGATTTTCGTGACAGGATGAGAGGAAACAGCCTCAAGCTGTGCCAGGGGAGAGTCAGATTGGACATCAGGAAGAATTTCTTCATGGAAAGGGTTGTCAGGCACTGGAATGGGATACCCAGGGAGCTGGTGGAGTTCCCACCCCTGGAGGTATCCGAGGAACGAATGGATGTGGCACTCATTGCTCTGGGCTGGGGGACAAACTGAGGATCAGTTAAAGGTTGGACTGGATGAAATTGCAGGTCTTTTCCAACCTTTATGATTCTGTGTATTTGTGTTCCTTGGGCTGTCTCTGTCACTGCTCCTCCCAGAGCCCTTCCCAGGAGTGAAGGGAACAGGCTGACATGTGACCAGTGAGAAAGGGACCATTTTCCCAAGTCCAGGTATTAAAACTGGTTGTAGAGCTACCCATAACCTCCATATTAAAAAATAAAGAAATGCCAGCAAAGTACTACTGCAAACAGCAGAGCTTTATCCTGGAGAAAACTGTTAGAGGCAGGACAAAACCTAACAAACTTCACCTCACATTTCTGAGCATAGTCTGTGTCTGAGGAGCCAGAGAACAAATGTGGCACCTGGTGCTGCCCTATGCAGAGCACTGGGATTTCCAGGCTGACTCTGCCTGTCCTCAGCACACTTGGGGCAGTGACTTTCCCTCTCTCAGGCACTGTTAACCCTCCTGTGACTGACACGACAGAGAAGGTTGCAAAGTGCTCTGAGAGCATCTGCTGAAAAGGGTAGGAAGAGCAGATCATAGAGGCATAGAATGGATTGGGTTGGAAAAGACCTCCCAGATCATCAAGTCCAACCCTTGGGCCAACTCCAGTCCCTTTACCAGATCATGGCACTCAGTGCCACGGCCAAGCTCACCTGAAAAACCTCCAGGGATGGGGAATCCACCCCCTCTCTGGGCAGCCCATTCCAATCCCTCAGCACTCTCTCTGCAAAGAAGTTTTTTCCGCTCTCCAACTTCAATTTCCCCTGGCAGAGCTTGAGCCCCCCGTGCCCCCTTGTCCTATTGCTGAGTGCCTGGGAGAAGAGACCAACCCCCAGCTGGCCACAACTTCCCTGATGTGGCACTTCCAGACAGTGCTGAGGTCACCTCTCAGCCTCCTCTTCTCCAGCACAAACACCCCCAGCTCCCTCAGCCTCTCCCCACAGCACTTGTGCTCCACTCCCTTCTCCAGCCTCGTTGCTCTCCTCTGGACCTGCTCCAGCCCCTCAATCCTTAAGCCTTGCCCACCACTTCCCTGCTCTGTGTTCATTATATTTGGGGGAAGTGCATGTTCCAATAAAATTCAAGCTAAGACAATGAGATGCCTGCAGAGTGTTCTCTAGAGAAAAAATATTTGAAGAGTGATTTGGAAAGTGGAGGTTTGGATGCTGAGTTGAGAGCCTGCAGTGGGTTTGACCAGAGGATGAGTCTGTTAATGGAAATATTGATTGTCTCCGAGGTTCAGTGCTGCCAACCAACCTGCACATATGGTACCAAGTTTTATTGATACGTGAATAAGATTAAACATGACACCTGTGTCAAACGAATCCCTGGGTACCATTTAACTCACACTTAAAGCAGCTGCTTTTGAAAGATTACCTTCAGGCACAGGCCACCCAGGCAGAACAATATCATCACCTTAAGCACTTTCCCAGTTGCCGACAAATGGGAATTCTTGCCTTGTAGCGATATAATTACACAATATTAGTGAAAGTCAAACAGGAGGGCATGCAGCGCCTCAACGTGCTCTCTGGCTCTGGGGTGGCTTCAGTGGTTTTACTGATATCTCCACAGGCATTACATGTCTCTGGGTGTTTGGTATCTTTGGGGTTTTGAGCTGCTGGCTTGAGGTTGGGTTGTTGGTTTGCAAGGAGGATTTACTGTGAAACAAAATGTTTCACGTTTCTAGTCTGAAATCACACACTATTCTGAAATCTTCTGTATTAAAAAAAATCAATCTCCCCCCTTGATAGAGTATTCTTATCATGACAACAGGATAGGAATTAATTTCATTTCTCAATGGGATTGATAAAGTGGATTAAAGATGTGTCTCCCTGTTCAATAATGAGCAAGTAATTGAACTTTAAGTCTGGAGTGAGTGAAAGAAACTTCCTCCCATACCAGGGATACTGTCAGTTTTCTTTTTTCTGACTTTTCCTCAAGCTTCTCCTTCCTAATTATTAGTCAGCACACAGGAACAACTGCCAGCAGGGAATAATGGCAGAAAACTCAGGTTTCTTTGTGGCAATGACACTTCTGTACCAGATCCCCCCTAGGACAGGGCAACAGCCCCCACTGCTCTGTAGCTGACAAGGGTAGGGTGGGTAGGGGACAGTGCCACTTGCTGCAGTGTCACACAGCTGTGTGCCTGGGGACTGCTGTGTGTGCTGAGCACAGGAACCAGCTGCTTGGTCTCCATTTCCTAACTTTGTGCAGCCCTGTAGCTAGAGGGTGTGTGAGAGGCAGGGGGAGAGCACCCAGCCACCTCTGTCTTCCACAGGTGACACATGAAATTAATAACCATTTTCATCTCTCCATCTAATTTCTCCAGCCCTTTGGGTAAAATATCCTTCTGCTAGAACTGCAGCAGTTCATAGAATCACAGAATGGATTGGGTTGGAAAAGACCTCCCAGATCATCAAGTCCAACCCTTGGGCCAACTCCACTCCCTTTACCACATCATGGCACTCAGTGCCACGGCCAAGCTCAGCTGAAAAACCTCCAGGGATGGGGAATCCACCCCCTCTCTGGGCAGCCCATTCCAATGCCTGAGCACTCTCTCTGCAAAGAATTTCTTTCTGCTCTCCAACTTCAATTTCCCCTGGCAGAGCTTGAGCCCCCCGTGCGCCCTTGTCCTATTGCTGAGTGCCTGGGAGAAGAGACCAACCCCCACCTGGCCACAACTTCCCTTCAGGCACTTCCAGACAGTGCTGAGGTCACCTCTCAGCCTCCTCTTCTCCAGCACAAACACCCCCAGCTCCCTCAGCCTCTCCCCACACCACTTGTGCTCCACTCCCTTCTCCAGCCTCGTTGCTCTTCTCTGGCCCCGCTCCAGCCCCTCAATCTCTTGCCTCAACTCAGGGGCCCAGAACTCAACACAACACTCAAGGTGTGGCCTTGAGTTCTTTCCTGGGAAAATGGTAAGTGGTGATGGGTGGTGACTTGAAAGCAGAAAACAGATCACTTATTATATGGTCATTAGCACTTTTGCTGTTAATAGGTCAGATATTCATTAGAAGTCATTTAAATACTGTCTCCTGACAATAAAGGCTTGATAGCAATTCAAGCTGTTCACAATTCCTATTAAATGAATCCCCTTCTCAACACCAATTCTGAGCTCACGGAAGACCATCCATGTGATGGAAAGTCCTCCTGAATTCTGAGACTCCTCATGACTCCTCAACATGGATCTGACCAGAACAACAGGGCTTACCCTGCCGAAGATTTACACTCACCCAACAGCTTTAGGAGCATAAATCCTGTTGACTGACAAGCACAAACTCCACAAGGTGCCAACCCCTTCAGCAGAACACAACAACCTGCCCCACATCCGCGGGCAGGCAGCTCATTTCAAAGGAGAGCGTGGCCATAAATCCTCGAAATACTTCTAAAAATCTTTTCCAGAGTTGCTGAGCAGAAAAAGCAGGTTTGTGGGCTGCAGGGAGCAGATGTATCCCATGCACATCAAAGATGTATTGGCTGCGTCGTGACCTCATGAAATTGCCTGAGCTGGCAGCTCTTCCCCCGCTCCTGCCGTGGGTGCAGCTTAGTGATAGAATCTAACTTTGTTTAGCTATTGGAGTAAAACACGAGATAGAGACAAACATATATAACTTTGTAATTGCTTTGTGTGCCCCTTGGCTCCCTTGCAAGCTCCTGTCTTTTATCCTCCGCCTGCTCCTGCCACTCTTCCACTGCGGCTGGTGAGAGCAGAGCTGGGTTTATGAAGGCATCACCTGCCCATGTCAGAAGTGACACATCCCAACCCAATCTAGAGCTCCCCGTGTCCAAAGCCTCTGCTGGCTGTATTTATAATCCAATCATGCTGAAAAACACAAACATAACTTATGTCTGACCTTTATTAAACCACGAGGACTTTTTTTTTCCACTAGGATTTCTACTACCTTGACATATGCAGTATTTTGTCTGGTGGCATTTCCCCTGCTGTTCCTCAGATTACTTACATGGCCAGGCTCTGCCTTGCAGAGCTGTCAGGTTCAGCAGGATGTGAGTGAGAGCACTTTGCAAAGGTGCCCGCTTGGTGGGCTCTGTGCAGGAAGGGCAGGGGCAATGACTGGCAAGGAAAGTGATGCCAGAGGCAGTCTCTGAAGAATGAGTTAAATGACTGCTTTATGATATGTTGTTGATGTGGAGGTAATGAGAAAAGCTCTCCCCAACTCTCAAGCCTTTCACCCTCGCAGTCTCTGGGCACCTCCAGGCTACAACCACATTGTTATTACCCCAGTTTATGGGATACAGAGGTTAAAGCATCTGCTCCAGATCCTTCTGAAAGGTAATAAAAAGGGCAGGAGTGGGACACAGGTTTCATGATTCCCCTTGTGTCCCAAAAGCCTAATTTCTGCTCTTACCTTTTGCTTCTAAAATCAGGCACTTCCCACAGAGAACTGTTTCTTTGTTTACAGGGACTGTGGTCAATGTTCTCAGTGGAAACCCTTCAGAACACCCCTCATACCCTCACACCAGGCAAGGTGGGTGTCTTCTGAGCAGATTTGTCTGCACCCACATAAATGCCTGTGGCAGAGGGTGGTGGAGAGCCCACTCTGACCCTTTTATTCTTGAACTGGAGTGCCCTTGGAAACCAATGTGAGCACATGCTGCTCTCTTACTGCTGTACCTCTGTCTTCTCTTGTGGATTACTAAAGACCTCTTGATGCAGTGCTGGTACAAGTCAGACTGTAACCAGCCCCTTCCTCCTGGCTGTTGTCCCCCACTGGGGCCCAGCGTTGTGCAGACATGCAATATTAATGCAGACCTCTGTCTACATGAAGAAGCCCCACATAAATGAGGCCTTGACCTGATTTTCATTGGACTAGAAGAAATCCCAACTCTAAAGTTTACCAGCTTTGCCCAGTATCTGAGTGGGATGAAGGCCGTTTCTGTCCTGGAGATTGCTCCTGGATTTGGGGATTCCCACCCAGCTCTGGCCTGGGCAGTCTCGTGTGAACCTTGCTGTTTATTGTTTCTTGTAATTGGTCCCATCTTTTGAAGTCGGTGAAGTCATCAGCTTCCATTTGAATGTATTCCCTCATGGTTCAGACCACACTGTTTTACAAACTATGCATAATTTATGGGCTGGTTATACCCACTTCCAAAGAATAAATGAACGAGTGGAATTCCTTTGTAAGCTGGGTCATACATACACTGGCACCTCCAGCAGAGTAGGAGGCATGAGACCTTCTCCTGATATAAACTGCTGTATCCAAGTCTGGCTGAGGAGCTATATTTGGCCTCACAGCTTCTGCTGCCATATGTTGGGACTGTGTAAGTCGGGTAGGCACCGATGTCACCATCTTTTTCTGTGTTTAAATATATTCAGCTGCCACTCAAGCTTATAGATAAGCCTGGCCTAGATGGCTGGGGCTGTTCTGTCAGCAAAGAGCACAGGGGAAGGCATGGCCCACCTCCCAGCTCTGTGCTGGCTCCTGGTGCAGGGCAGGGAGTGGAGCTCAGCTCTGAGCTGGGAACTCTGATTAGTGCATGCCTTGCCTGCTGCAATAACAAGAAAATCGCATTTGCTCAAGCCCATAATTAAACACTTCAGTCTGGCTTGGGTGGGTTTGATGCTTTTGCCTGTTTTGCTCAGGCAGTGGAGAGGGAGTGTGTTGTTACACCTCAGGACTGCACTTGAGAAAAGCAACTTCTAAACCAGCCCAAACTGACCATTTCCCCCCATGTGATGCCCACAGACTCTGCAATGCCCCAGCAGAGCCAGAGCTATATGGGATGGGCTTCCTTACACCATACATACCTTTGCACCACAAGCTGTTTGGGATGGGCGTTGCCTTTTCACACAGATCAGCCTTTTGCAGAGCCTTTAGGAAATGAAGATCCTTGTCTATGTTCTCACTGGTGGTGTCCTACTGCCAGCAGGAAAAAAAAAGCTCTTTAGGAATTCATCCCCTCCAGGATCTCTACAGGTTCCTTTGACTTTTGCATGGCCACTGCCCTTGCTGAAGTCCATTCCAGGAATGTTTCACTGAGCTGGACACCTGTGCTGTAGCCTCTGTGGCTTGAGTGTCCCTCATGCATTTAAAATATCCTTTATGGCTGTTAGGAAAGAGAAAATTAAAGAGAATGGCACTTATAGGACATCAAAGATACAAAGGGCCTCTTTATCCAGGAGACATCTCTGCATTTGGGGCAGTATTTTACCTGTTTAAATGGCTTCTTCCACAGCCCTTAAGTACAGTGTTGAGCCAGCTAAGTATGGATTTTTAATTAAGCCCCCCTTCCTCCTCCCCTCTTTTGCACATAACTATGATTTTAGAGGTTAAGAAATCCCCTTAATATCTAGCTCGAGGTTTAATGCTTTATGCTCTTTAAAGAGCCCCCTCCCCAATCACTGTGCTGTATTAATAGCTCTGAGATGATAATTTTTACAGTCTTCTAGGACTGATGTCTGCTGTTAACACTTCACGATCATGTCAAAGGAACAAGGGGGAAGGGAGCTGTACCTGTCAGCTGATGTTTTTACATGTGGCTTTAATCTTTTTAATTAACACAGGTTCATACCAAAAAACAAAAAACAAACAAACAAACAAAAAACAGGCAGAACTCAATGCCCAAGCCTTTCTACCTGGGGAGGTGGTGAGTGGCTTTCACTGCTGCAGTGTGGATGCTCCTTGTTTGCAGCTAAAGGAGCATCATTGCTCCCCACTGCAGAGCCCTGGGCTTGGCTGTGGCTGTGGGGGCCTGGGGCTGCCACAGGGACAGATGAATAAGCAGGAGAAGATGATTTCAAACCTTAGCTGTTTGTATAATTCGTATGTCAAGTAAACATCTGAGTAAGGTTGCCATGGTGTTGGGGTTGTATATCACCCTGGCCATGTGTGCACTCAAAAAATGCAGGAAAACTTGTAAAGTACCACATTTTAGCAAACAAGGCTGAAGACAGAGTCCTGCTGCTGGTGTTGATGAGGTTTGGTGTTTAGGAGCACCATTGCTGGCTGTGGTTGGGATCCAGGAGAGATTATTCTCCCATCCTGGGTCAGAGCGGAGTCTCCTGCAGTGATTGGTGGTGGATACTCAGGAAGAACAGAAGGGAGAGGGCATGTACGTGGTGCTGCTGCAGAAACACTCCCACAAGACTTTCCTGCCCAACCCCAAGCCTGCCCTGGCATCTGCCCCCAAGCCTTTTCTCTGGAATTGCACAAATCAGTGCCTGTTGTGACACCCTGAGGTCAGTGATGAGTCCCTGAATTGCTCATGTGTGAGCAGTACAGTCTTGTGCTGCCTCAGAAACTCTGCCCTTTTCTGCCGCCTCCACTTTTCAGTCACCACTGCACAGGTTTTTGCAGCAATGTGCCCTGGCAGCAGCACATGGAGGATGGGTAGCCCTGGTCCTGCATGCCCTGTGTTGGTTCTCTCCCCACGGAAATGGAGACTTGTATAAAATACACATTAATGCTGAAAAGCACCGGGGATTTGATTTGTTCCCTTTCATTTTACCCCTTGACCACCCTGTGTACAAGGCCTGTGAGGTTTGGAGATGCACAGCCTCATTTTGTGCCCTGCAGCAGCATCTCTGCTTTCCTGTTCCCCTGGAGCTGGCCTGAAACCAGGCTGGCTCTGGCTCCCTTTGGTGCAGGCACCTCCACTTGCTTTTGTGGACATATTTAAAGGCTGAGTGTGTGCTTTGCTGGCAGGAGCTGGGCTGGGGCTGCAGCCACACTCCCCAGCAGCAGCAGCCCCTGTGCCTCACCCCTGTGATCTGGGCTCCTGTTGACAACAGGCTGTGCTTTGAAGGAGCATTCAAAGCCTCCCGGGGCAGTCGGGGATGACTTCAGACCTCTCCGGTTCAGCACACGGCACTCGGTGGGCAAAGATCCCTTTCATTAAAACTGAGAGATGACACTTTTTTGCAATATTTACAATTCAAAGCGTTCTGATCAAAGTGCTGGAAATTAGGATGTTGATGTGAGATAATTACTCCTTTCCCAGCACTGGCAGCAGCAGAGAGCATGCAATCCTCTTTCCCTTTGTGTACCTTGTGTCAGTTGAAAGCACTTCTACATAGCTGATGCCTGTAGATATATTTGCTGACTCTTAATGTCAGCAAATCCCACTATGATTAGGCCTTGAGGTGACAAAACAAAACCTTGACTGTTACAAGCTAGGTAACTCAGTGCTGAGATAAAACCTAAAAATAAACCCCAGTAGCCTTTTAATGAAACTGAGCACAGCGCAAAATAAATTTTTATAAGTTGTTAGGTCCTCACAGCAAAGGGGAGAACTATAAAATCCCGTTTGATGGTTTTTTAATGGCAGTTGTTTCATTTAAAGCTTTTAGTGAAGCAGGTTACATGGCAAAAGCAGAATAATAAACAGTAAGAAAATGCATTCACCCTGTGAAACAGCCACGATTAAACACTCAGCGGTAACTTGGGGATATGAGCTCCAGGGCTTTCAGCAGGATTGTACTAGGGGTGAGTTTTGCCTACTCAGGTTTCCATCCCCAGCTTTTCAAGGAGTGCAGTTCTTGTCCCTGGACATGTATCCCTGGTTCTGCCCTGCCCTTAATAGAATTATAGAAGATTTTGGGTTTGAAAGGACATTAAAGTTCATCTCATTCCACCCCCTCCCATGGCCAGGGACACCTTCCACTAGACCAGGTTGCCCCAAGCCCTGTCCAACACTTGGACACTTCCAGGGGTGGGGCAGCCACAGCTTCTCTGGGCAACCTGTGCCACTCTTCTACCACCCTCATTGTAAAAATATTCTTCCTTCTACCTAATCTGAATCAACCCTTTTTTAGTGTCAAGCCTGATTACCCCATGTCCTGTCACATCCTGCCCTATGCCTTGACTCACTTTATAACTGTTTCCCTGCAAGATATCTTCCAGAGCTGAGCTTCCTCCATGGAATATCACCCTGTCACAGCAGGGCAGAACAGTCTGTCTGGTTCTGCTGAATCAAAGGGTGCATGGGGTGGTCTCAGCCCCTTTGCCTTCTCAATTCAGCCCTTGCTCTGGACTGTGCAGGTGAAATTCAAGTGTCAACAATAGCTGAGCTTACAAACAAGCCACACAGAGGAATTCCTCTGAGCATCCCTCATACCCCCACCACTGTGAAATCATGTACCATGGAAAACATCCATTTGTGATACATGGAGAGGTAACAGCAAGGTAGGACCTGCCTCTTGCAGCCCAAGCTCACTCCAGCCGAGATGAAGAGTGGGGCAAGGAATGGGCTCCTCCACACACCTCCTGATGCCCAACAAGCAGCATTGATGGTTGTGTTTTGTGGCAGGGAATCTCCAGCACTTGGTGTCTGTGTTTCAGATGCTGGCACAGCAGGGCCAGCTCACTCTCCTGGTGCTATGCCAGGGAGAGGAGCCCTTCTGTGAGGGGGTTTGGGGTCTAGAAACCCACTTTCCTCTGCTTGTGAGCTGAAGTGTGCTTTGTGTGAGTTTTGGAAGAGGGGAGAGGATTGTGATGAGCTCAACCCCTCTCCCAGCAGAAGATTGTTGTGAACAGTTGATGAATAATGCCTGTTCACTGGGGCTTTGTTTAGAAATGGGCTTAGCTTCCAAGCTATCATAACATTGAGATACTGGCTATAAAGAGTGAGCAATGTCTGTGAATGCTCCCTGAAATATTTATAAGCAGCACACTGGAAACCCTACGCATGTCTCTACACTGTCCCAGTCTCTGAGGTGTCACAGGCAGCTTTGTCCTGGTGGTCACAGCCCAGCTGATGCTGATGGACATCAGGGGAAGATCTTGGTGCAAAACATTTTGCTCACAGTCATCAGGAAATTCTTTCAGCTTGATTATAAATGTTGGGTGTAAGCATTTTGACAGTCTCCTTTTAATAGAAACCAACCGTCAACACCAGTCAAGTAACAACTTACTCTGGGTAGTTAATGCCATTGGAAATACTTTCTTCTTTTTCTTTATCTTTTTCTCTGAAGAAACAAAAAATGAGAAACAAATCCAAGCTTGTGTATTCCATTGATCTCAGACCAGAGACACAAACAGCTGGGATTTTAATGTCACACTTTACAGCGATGTAATCAAACCCAACTTCTGAAATCAATATTTCTTCATAACTGACCTTTCCAGATTAATGATATATTGCTACACTGTTGCATAGACAATCATTTCCAATAGAAAGACTAACCATTCAGATCACCTTAATTAATCTTCCTCCACTCTGCACTCACCCAGTGGACTTACAGTGAAGTTTGGGAGGCAGCGGCCCCACTGCTGAAACTCATCCCCAAACTGCAGATCAATGCTCAGCACAGGGGAAAAAGACATCTGCCTAAGCAATACAGAGGAAATGTACGCACACAAAGAATTCTTTTGAGCTTACTACCTTCTTCTGTGTTGCCTCTCTCTTCACCACCCGGCCACAGCCCCAGGACATAACCATCTGCTGATGGTGGGGAAGTCATTCCCATAGGAACAGACAAGGATGTGACAAACAGAGCTTGGTGACCTCTTAGCATGAGCATGAGAGCGAAATGGATGAGCTGTGCAAAAGAAATGTCGTGTTTATGCAAGTTGATTTTTAATAACTGGCTATGGAGGGTGGTGAGCAGCTGGAAACATATTACCAGGATCATTACAATGTTTAAACACAAGCCCATAATATGGATAAACAGTAACATCACACTGAGTTTTCAGCCAAGAAGCTCCATTAACTCTTTAGGAATTGCAGACAGACACAGTCCAGCCAAACAATCACTCATCTCTTTGGGCTGGCAGCAGAGGAGTCACCAAAGCTTGGGGTGGGCCAGCTGCTTGTCAAATGCAGCAGGAGGGGTTCACCCCAGCCATGCATCTTCTGCCTGACTGTTGCATGGCTAACTTTGGAAAGGCATTTGAGACCAGCCGTTCAGATGCTACTTGACATTCCTCTGAGATCCCCAGAGGTGCTGCCAAAAGTGCAATGTAGGTAGTGACTCAGTAGAAAAGTGGATTGAGATCACCAAACTATATTGAGAAGCCACCAAATCACCCCCTATTTCAAGGGGGTATATAAAGACCACCATTGTAATACTGGTCCTGCAGCTCATCCTGGTCCTGCAGGTAAATGTGTGCATGACAAAGTAAAGATCCTGCAGCTCCGCGATTTCAGAGCAAAACATCAAAGGCAACAAAAAATCCCTCTGCAGACGGGGCTGGGGTAGAGGAATGTGCAGGGAAGAGCCTCAGGGGGTGTCTCTATTGGAGGTTTGGGCTGACCTGGGATCACCCCTCCACTGATACCTGTCAAGTGTTTTATACAGTCAACCTCTCTGCTTGATGAAATTCAGAAACCCATGAAATTACACCCTGAATTAATCTGGCCCATTGCCAGGAGAGTAAATAAGTCGTAAGGCCCAAACTTTACATTACAAGCTTTTTTTTTTTTTGTACCCCTGTTACTGCCCAGGTAAGCTGTAACTCCAGTATCAATGCAGCCAAAGGGATTCAAACACAAACCCCTTTGACAGTAATTTCAAAAAAAAAAAGAGCTGTATCTGACAATAAATTAGTGTCATAACCAGCCAGGCTGTCTCCCTAGGAGGGAAGCTGGGGGCTTTGAACTGCTGCTTTTGTGTCGTGCTGTTGGTGTTCAGAGGGTCCCTTTTGACGTCGCAGCCTCTCATCTCTGGGTGACACGACAAGCAGCTTGTCACCAGCCCTGCCAGACTCCACTGGGAGCAGTCCCAGCACGCTCCTCCACCTTTGGAAATGCCAATCATGGCCACATCCTGCTCAGGGATTCACTTGTCACTCCCCTTCAAAGACACTCCGCTCCCCAGGGATGGCTCCCAACACCCCTTGCTGTGGAGGATGGGACGGCAGGACAACACCAAGGGGAAAGCATCCAGGATGTTCCTTGGTATTTTATAAAAGGTCACCCTTGCACTCTGATCAGGGCAAGCCAAAAAGCCTTTGGCAAGCATGGAAATAGCTCCTGGGGGAAGGTATCTGCAGTAACCAGTTGTGGGATCACTGGGTTGGTCCTTGATGCATGATTTCCTCCAAGAAGGGAAAGCAGGTGACTGCTGAAACTGGTGATGAGCCAGTAGAGAACTGGAGCTATTGGCTTTTCTGGAAAGGAAATTTCTTCCTAAGTCCCTAAAGGGTCAATCTGCTCCTTAAAGCCCTGGGTACTCACTGGGGGCTGCTTTTCCCTTCACTGGTGATGAGAAAGGAGAGGTGTGATATCCCATGCACTGCATTACTCTGTATGAACTCCTTTTTCCTTCCCCAGCTCTGGTGCTGTGGCAGGAGCTTTGCCTCAGGCAGGCCAGGGTTTTATTCCAAGGGCTGAAATTTTGGGATGTGATGGGGGGATTGCAGTGTGAGAGGGGGGCAGAGGTTTGAAGCAGCAGTGGGTCCACACAGCTGTGTATGATGCACATGCACTGCAGTGTGTGAGCAAGGGGGCTGTGATGCACAAGGCTTGTCAGACCTCTAAATCCTTTAAAATAGTAACAAACAAAGAATCAAAACCAGATGGAGAAGCTCCACCAGGTACACTGCAGACAGCACCTCTGAGGAGATCCCCCTGTGAAGAGGCAGCATCCATGCACACCCTGCCAACAGGCTCTCAATCCTTCTGCCTCTGGTGAACTGAAATGGTCTCTTCTTACTCCCCACCTGCTTCTGAAGTCCTACTGGTGGGTGAAACTGCTGCTGTGAGAAGGCCTGCATGGCATGGGGCTGCCCGGGAGCTAAGTGGTTTGTAGGTGGGATTAATGTTGTCCCTACCTGCAGGTGCTGCAATGGTGACACATCCTTTGGGCGTTGGTGCAGTCATTTGTGCAGCAGGAATGCCTCCAGATCCCAAGTGAGGTGGCAGGTCCTGTTGTGCTCTACATCTGAGGGAGTTTTGGCCCAAGCCAAAACCATTTTGGGGTGCTCATGGTAACAACTTCAGAGCATGGCTGCATGCAGTTGGCAGATCCATGGCTGTGTCCTGTTTCTGGGTTCCTGGCTCTGCTGGAGGGTGACAGCATCACACTAAAGGGGGTACAAAGGCCATCAGGGCCTCAAGGAGATTGTGGTGTGAACAGCAGAATAAAGTGGAGAAGGTGAAACGGGAGATGTTGCACCACACCATGACACAGCTCAGACAGCAGAGAAGTGACCCAAACTCGGTCAGAATATGGATCCTCTGTGATCACATCCCATCTGTGACTTCACATTCCACTCTAGGCCAAACACTGTTCTGTGCATACTAAGGAAAGGTAGTTGTGATTTACCAAAATATTTTGCATTCAGATGTCATTCCTTTTTTTATACATTTCACATATAGGCCAAATTGACACCTCAGTTATTTGGAGTAAATAAGCCATAGGTCAATTTGCATCAGTGGAATTGAACTGGATTTATACCAGTGCAGCTGAGAGCAGGAGTGGCCTGTAATTTGAGAACTTAAATTTTTTTTAGGTAGTTGGGATTTTTTTTAAGCTCCTCATTTCACCAGTAATGGGGTTTCTTTGCCCTTTACAAAGTGCCTGGAATGAGGTCAGATTTTTGCAAGCTTCTGCCAACATTTAATAAGAATAATAATTTAATACTGTCCTACTCAACCAAACCCATTACCTACAGATTCAGATGGAGAGCAAAGCATGACCTGGGGGGAACTGGCCATTTCATGTTCCTGACAGCCCTGGTTTCCTCGTTGGGGGTGATGAAGTTGGAGGGCAGAACCCTCCTGGGATTAGCTCCACACCAACCCCTCAGGAAGCACTGTCAATCCATGGGATTTTTGTAAAACTTGGAGACAAGCTGTGCCACTCTCTCCAAACCCTGCCAGTGATGGACACACAGCTCAGACCTTGGGCACATTGGTGGTGATCCAGGACAGCAGTGAAGGGGCTGGAACTACCTGGCTTTTAAAGTGAGCCTTCCCCTGGACTCTGCCTTGGGGAGGCCACACCTTGAGTGTTGTGTTGAGTTCTGGGCCCCTCAGTTGAGGCAAGAGATTGAGGGTCTGGAGCGGGGCCAGAGAAGAGCAACGAGGCTGGAGAAGGGAGTGGAGCACAAGTGCTGTGGGGAGAGGCTGAGGGAGCTGGGGGTGTTTGTGCTGGAGAAGAGGAGGCTGAGAGGTGACCTCAGCACTGTCTGGAAGTGCCNCTAGGATTCTGTGATTCTATGATTCTATGATTCTATAAATGAGGTCTGGGGAGCAGTTTAACCCATCTGCCAGGTGACCTGCTTTGGCTGAGGATGAACTCTCCCTTCCCAGAGTTTTCCCACAGCTGAGGTAGATCCCATCTCACTCACTGTGCAGGGAGGGGCAGGGATGTGTACCTGGAGCAGGGGAAGCTGAACCTCACTTAAAATAGTTATTGCTTAAACAGATCATCAAATCTTGAGTCCAGCACTTGGGCTTTTGGAGGAGTTGATGCAGATTTTTTGTCCAAATGTGGGGTTTTTTCTCTAGCAAATGGTTTGTATTAACTTAGAAACTCCACCAAGTGGCCCGAGCTCTGTGTGCTGTCACCTGGCCCAGGAAAATAAACTCCAGCTAAGCCATCACAGATCCTCTGAGCTCTGAGGAAGGATCCCTTGATCTTAACCTGATAGATAACTGCTTGGTCCAGAAGGCAAGGGCATCTGTCCCCCTTCCAGCAGGTCTGTTTGTGGTTTTTAATGATTGGAGCTCTGGATGCTCCTTGCAAATATACAAGATTGGAGCTCTTGGAGTGTGGTGAGGATTTGGCCTTGCTCAGTGCAGGGGCTCATGGTGGGAAAAGGTCAGGTTTCCCACTCTAGGTTGTGGAGGGAAGCTCTGCTCTGATCCTGTGTGCCAGGGGTGCCAGGGACAAGAGTGCCCTGGCCACGCAGACCAGGGCTAAGGTGCTTGTGGGCATAGGCAGGGTAAAACCAGATGGAAATTAGGGAATGGCACAGCTGTGAGATGTTCGTAGGCACCTACGACTGCAATCAACAGGCTTAAAATACTGACACTGGTGCCCAAATTTGTCCAGAAAAAGTCTGGACAAATGGTGATTCGTGTAGGTCCCCTCTCAATCCCTGTTTGGCTTGGAGAAGAGGAAGCTGGAGGCTCAAGGAGGGCCAAGAGTTGCTGCTTGGCATTTGCTGCCACTGGGTAATAACACCCTTTTCCTGGCAAAGAATCCCATCCTGCACAGGAAAATGCGCCAGGATGGCAGGCACTGCTCCCAAAATAAACAGTGAGTTCCTTGGGGGCACCCACAGTGTTAGTGCAGAGGGAATTCACTGCCAGCTCTGGTGCAGGAGCACGGAAAAAACAGCAAATGTAGAGGAAAACGGCAGAAACAGCTCAGGCCAAGAAGACAGCAGCACTGCAAGGCTCCTGCTGTGACACTGAGCTGTGGAAAAGCAGGAGTTGGAAATGTCTGATTAAGGGATTTGACTCAAAGTCATCCTAGCAAGTGGTAATTGCTGTTTTCCAAAGCAGTGTTTCACTACAAAAGAAACGAATGACCATCAAAGTGTACGTAGATACGGACTCAGTACACACATTTTTTCAGCTATTTAGTCAAATCCCATCCAGCCTTCAGGTGAGCATGTGAAGCTTTCACACCGTGTTGTTATCACTACAGCAGTAGTTGTTATCAATATGTGAAATCCTGGCTTGGATGGAGCTGGGATTGGAGGACGGATTTGAGTAAGAAATCTCAAATTTAGTTTAGGTTAAAATATCATGATTTTTAAGGCAAATTTCATATTTGGAGGTAGTTTTAATAGTGGAGCACCGGGAATTAGCATAACTGTGTTGTTTCAATAAAACCAGTTTAAATGCTGACATCAATTGCAGAGCATCACTTCCCTCCCCAGCCCTGCATCAAACAGGCTCCCATTTTCCAACTCAGTGGCCATGCTTTGCAAAGACTACATGAAATGATGGACTTCAGGCCTCCTAACTAACCTTAGAGGAGAGTAAAATATAATTTACTCGTATTTAGCAGCAGCTGTTTTGACGGTGCGTATTAAAGTGATGGGCAAATATGGTAGCAATTTATCCCAAGTAGTAACTGCAAGCTGCTATTTTAGGTTCATAAAAATGGAGTTGCAAAATGCCATAACACACCGAGTGTAACTATTTTATGATCTCATAAAAATAGCTCTGTGGTGTGTTGTCCCTCAGAGCGCGGGCGATGCCAGCGGGGCCGGGGCTGTGCCCGCAGGGGCAGAGCTGGGCAGGCAGCACTGCCCTCAATTGCTGCTCAGTCCAAGCTGCCTTCCCCTAATTGCAGGACAGGTTACCTTTCATGTCCTGCCAGGGGATGGTCTGAGCATCCCACGGCTTCCAGAGTGCTCTGGAGTTATGGATCATGCTTGGACAAGGTGGTTTGGCTTCCCCAGGACCTGGTGAGACCTAAATTGGGACCATGCTCTGGGCATGTAGCACAAAGGAGGAACTGGGCAAATTGCTGCCAAAGAACGTTTTTCTCCTCTTTCTAAGTTAAAAATACACTCAGAGTAGTGTAACCCTTTGGGGATAGGCAGTATCAGCAGCAGCAAGAGTCCTTTTTGAAGAGCTTGGGGCACTCCTTAAAACCAACAAATACTTTGGTTTGAGCCTGACCTAGAATTTCAAAACACCTCCCCTCAGTGCTCCTGACCTGCAGTGTTTCCACTCAGGCAAAGGCAGAGCCTGTGTGCACAGAAAGGAAACTGTAGGGAGCAGGAGCTCAGAGTCAGCCCCAGTGTCACCAGCAACACCCCCTTGCTGGGACAACTGGTAGTGAAACCAGCACTGCTGTGTCACTGGTGCAGTCTGTGAGCCAGGACCTCCTCCAGAGCCCCAGTACACAAATGCCTGTTCTTCCCTTCTACACTCAATTTAGTGTTTAATGTAGTTACAAAGCAAAGGCTCATCCTAGTGCTGCTGGGCTTGTGGCTTAATTGTATTTCGACCCAGCTCTGAGCTAGGCAGACCTTGGTAGAAATACTCCCCACAAGCTGGAAACCCATGTCTTCAGCTAGTTCTGAGAGGGGCTGGTGTGCAGCTCTAATGGCTGGGAACTTCAGCTGTTACCTTGCAGTTTGGGAAAGAAAAATAGTTAAAACCAGAAGGTTTTTCAATGGATGTACCTGGAAGTGATGCAGACCAAGCCAACTATTTTTAGGTGCAGCATTATCTTTGCAACTAAACCTTCCCAAGACCTGTTGCCCACAGCCCCTTCAGGATGCAAAACTTGGCCCAGACAGCAGTGAGGCCTTGGTGGGTGGAAGAGGTCTTGGCTCAGCCACAGTGAGACCCTGTGGGGCTCTGGGCAGATCCCAAAGCTGATCCCACGTGTCTTCCAGATGGCTCCAGCGCCATGTGAAAGGATCCATGCACCCACAGTGGAGCACCTCCTCCAGGAGAGGACATCCCTTTTGCCACAAGGATTGCAATAACAGCATCTTTTACTGTTTGTCACTGAGGAAAGGCAAATCCTTCAGGAAAAGCAGCATTGCCTCCAGAGTCTTTCCATCCAAGGTCACATGGAGTGAACGTGGCCCAGCATAAGATTAAACAGGGCATTAGTTCAGACACTGCTAAGATGGTGAGACTGCGAATCACCCCAGTTTTAGGGGCTGCAAACAAGAAGATGAAGCAGCAAATATGTAGTTCAGGAAAATTCCTGAGTCTTTGCCTTGTTGTTGTCTTCACTCCTGAACAAACTCACAAATCATCTCCTGTTTAAGGGAAAATCCTCCCCCACTGTCCAGCCCTAAAGCATCAGGATTAATGTCAGCCTTAATTTTTAGTTGTCACTTGCAGGGAAACATCATCCCTGCATATTTCATAAATATAGGCTGAATTTTGAAATCCCTGAGAAATGAAAACACTCTCAATTTTTCAAAACCCCCAGGAATGGCTCAGGAGGAGCAGTAACTTCTCCAGCAGAAGGCAGGATGGCCTCCTTCACAGCTGGCTTGCCATCCTTTATCCAGGGAAAGCTGTCCCACAGACAGGGAATAAATTGTGCAATGTGCTCTGTTCCTTGACATCCTGATAATGAAAATCTAATTAGTGTGAATGTGTAGTTTATTGGGTCAGCTGGTTCAACAAACTTCTCCCATCCAGCTGGAGTCCAACCCAGGCAAACCCTGGGGATCGATGGAGAAAGACTGAACACCTTTGGTATTTCCCTGCTCCTCTGCATGTTGAAGTTTCAGTCGACACCAGGAGCAGGAACAATGATGAGATTCTCTCTCTGCAGCGTTTCCCGCTGGAGGAAGAAAATACCCAGCCAGATCTCTGCAAAAAGGCTGTTGCTTATGAGATTGCCACCCTCATTTCTGCAAAGTACCCAAAACAGCAGCTGGACATCCCAGCTGTGCATCCAGCTTTGGCACACTCCAGGATTTGAGGGTGTCTGGGATCAGGGAATTTTGGCCATGTCTATCTCTTGGTCCTGCAACATCCTCCCATGCCTTGTGTTCCTCAAGGTTTTGATCTAAGGCTCTGGAAAATGACTCCCAAGCTCATGAGGATGGAAGATACGACACTGTCCTTTTTAATGAGTGATGGGGCTCAAATTAACATGCAGAGTATGAAAAGGAAGGACTCTTGAAAGGGTGTCTCATTATTTCTGGTGTCAAACACTTTAGAGGGAAAGCCAAGATCAGAGCAGATTTGGAGGGAGTGGGTGTGAAGTTGGGTTTGTGAGTGAAATCGGGCCCTCTATCAGGGGAGTGTTGAGGTGATTAACAGCAAGTGCACAGCGATCTCTCTGGGCTTTGATTAATTTGTTAATGAGCTCATGATAAGCGACACCATGTCTATCTCATGTGTCAACCTTGCTATGTGTCATTTATCCCTCGAGATTTAAATCAGGCAAAGACGCATTTCAATGTAATTTTGGACTCGGGAAGGCAGCTCTGGAAACATTAATTGCAGCTGATTTTCACTTTGAAATTTTGGACTGGCTCAAAGCTCAGAGCTTCTTCTTCCTTGACAACCTGCCAGAAGGGCCAGAGTTTGATCCCTTGTATGAATCTCCCTATTTTCCATTTGCAGCCATGTTTTCAGAGATTTCACTGAATATTCTGATTTGGAAGGGACTCAGAAGGATCATCGAGTCCAACTCTTGAGTTCTGCTGACCACAAATGCAACATCTGAGTTCTTCTGCACCCAAAGACGTGATGCATCCGTGCCCTGATCCTGCAGGCATTAATCATCTCTCTCCAACTTTGCTCATGTAAATATTTCCAGTGATTTCAGTGAGACTAATAACATCCAACACACTAAATGAAATAACATTTAAAGAATTGGGACCTTAAATTGCATCTCTAAAATACCTTATTTCCCCAGAGATTTCTGAAACTAAAGGATCAACTTTTCAACGCTGCAAGCTCTATGTAGACAGAAGCAGAAACCTTCTTGTTCACAAAGGGATGTAATTTATGCAGACAAAAGCAATTTAAACTAAAATTGATCCAGCAGTACAAAAAGTGATTGGGTCAGTAGTTTGGCAAATAAGAAGGATGAGTTCACTCCACGGGCATTTACAGTGGATAATAAATTAGATCAGGCTGAAATATTTTGACCAGAGGGGTGGGGTTTTTTCAATCACAACCAAAGTATTATGCAAGAATCTTTTATTTCAGAGCTTCAGGAGGATGAAACTCAGGTCTGGGTGACGTTTAGAAAAACTGTGTAGCTGGATAAGGAAAGGACTTGTAGTGTGAGCTTATGGATAAAATCCTGGCTGAAGTTCAAAAACTTCTGCAAACTGCAAGTATTCTTTATATATACTCCAGTGATCGTGTAACACTCATAAACAACAGACGTAATTAGAAACATTTCAAGGCTTTGAAATTGCTTTGCTTCTGGAGGAAAATGAAACTGTTGTTGTGGTGTAATAGAGACTGAACCCCTGGGTCAGGACGTTGCCTGCATGACAAACAGGCCAAGGGGGATCTGGAGTTCTGCTCTAAAAAGATCTGGGAAAGAAGCTCAGCTCCCTCTCAGCCAAAGCTTCCCAAAGCTCCCGGTTTCATCTTTTTGCATCCAAGTGAAAACAATTTGCAAAGGCTCAAATTGTTTCACCAAATGGAAATGGGGCTTTCTGAGAGGCTGCAGCTCTTTTTATTGTCTGGGATATTAAGAGGAGCAGTAGATTGTGAAAAAGTTGACAGATTGAAAATGTTTGTCACGTTTTAGTCTGCAGTGGTGCTGGAAACTGCTTAAATCCCTATTTACCTGTGATTGAGGATTCCCAGGGCGTAAGTGATGAATTGTAAAACAAAATATTAAGCCAGGATTTCACAAGTAATGACTTTAGGTGGATATGAACTATTCTGTGCTTGTTACAAAGTGTCTGAGAAACAGCCTCTTCTCATGAAACGGGGGCTGGTTTTGTGAAGATGTTTGAGGGAACAGCAAAACAAGTTCTCTTGGGAGTGAATATTTTGCATAGAATATTTTCAAATTCTCATTGGAAACATAAGAACTGCACTGATGGGTCTCCAGATTGGAATCATTCCAGCTGGACTCACCTTCCTCTCCTGTATTGTGTTTTTGGTTCATTTTTAGATGCTGCAGTGTAACTTCAAATGGGTGTTTAAAGAAGCCCTTAACAACTGCCACCTTGCAATTTCACCAAGAGACATTTTTCCTTTCACCTTTTAGTTCAAACCCCCAAGAAACCACGTCAGAATTGTATCCATTTCACCTCAAATCACAGTTTTTCTTTTCTCTCCATTTGATAGCAGGCATTGCTCCCAGAGAAAAGTTCACAGAGTTCAGGGGGAAAATCAGAATAATTCTTTGTGTTTTTCGTGTAAGACAAGTCCTGTTTTCCAACAGTCTTAGCAAAGATCTTGCTGCATCCACCTCAAAAGAGGCAGGAGGAGACATGCATTCAAAACCTGGACATTTTCTGCTGTTGAGCCTGTAGTTTGCAAGTGATTCCCCTTCCTCCTCTCTCTGAGGTGCCACACTGAAAGCCTGAGCCCTTCAGCTCCTTGGTGGTGTGGTCGGTGCTTGATATCACTCTCTCAACCCTTTAACCTACAGTAAGACTCAAACTGGAGACTTTGAAGCTACTCAGGAATGTGATAACTAGTTAGGCTGGGAGCATAATTACAGATTTTTTAGAGCTGTGTATCACAGCCACCAGCTCAAAGGAAGCTTGGGCTGAGCTGTCCATCTGCTTTATTATGCTGACAACAGAAATCCTGCACTGAGAGCCCAATTTCTGTGGTCTCTGCTGAGTTAGACTGGCTGTATTAATCAGCAGAGTTGGGTGGCTCTCCTCCTAACCAAGACAAGATGTAGGTGCCCAGTGTGACTCAAACTCTAATTAAAGATTTGAGGCAATTTCTGGTTTCTTCTCTCCCTCCGATATCCAGCTGCCACGGCAGATGGAGGAACTGTGCTACCACCCTCCATCACTCAGATGTTCAGCTGTTGAACCATTTATTAAGTTGTAAACTATTCACATGACACTTCCCTGTGCTCCTCAAAGCCTTGTTGTTGCTGTGATGCCTGGCAGGACTGACTGAGGATGAGAAGAGCACCCAGCTGGCTGTGGCTGCACTCCCAGGGATGGGCAGGGGTGGGGCTCCATCCTGGGTAAGATACTTGGCCCTGAGTTATCATAAATTGCCAGCAGGAAAACATCCCTGGGCACCACAAAGCTGAACACTGAATATTTAGGGGAGAGCAGGCTGGAAAATCCACTTTAAGGAGGTGTGTTACATCCTGAGTCAGGCAGCAACTGGACAGGGGTTTGGGACTCTGCTGAGCCATGGGATGATGTGGATCTGACCCTTTCTCCACAGCCCCATCTCACTTGCTCAAGTCAGAGTGGTATGATAGGCCTGCAGTGGCACAGCATGAACAAAGTAGTTCAAGAACTGTGTAAACTCTAACACAGTATGCTGTTTGGAGAATCCTGTGTTTTCAGGAGTGGATCAGCTACTGCTCCAAAGCCTCCTGTCTGAAGGAGGAAGAGGGATCAGCAAGAGATTTTTACTAGACCCACATCAAGATTTTGGGTAATAATTTCAAGAAAAATGAATTGCCTTGGGATTCTAAATCCCTGTTTGAAAAAATGGTTTGAGGTCTTTCAAGACATCAGGCAACTAAGTGGTTAAAATTGTTACCTGTCTTCTGAAAACTGCCCTTGGTGTTAGTTTAAACCAATCTGGTTTATTTGACCAGGAACCAGTTGGGTCAGAAACCACATGGAAGCCAGCAAATGTTCTGCTCTGATGTTTTTCTTGGTTGATGGACAGCAGTCAGGGCTGCAGATGGAGTGTCAGCACAGGACCCCTTTCCCCAGGCTCTGGCAAGGGAAAGGCAAAGGAAAAATCGAAGGCTTTTCCCAGAAGAGTTTTCCTGCCATGAGGACTGGGGAGAGATTTGCAGGTGTAGAGCCACGGGGTCGTATCAGCTCTGAGCTAAAGGTCTTTCAAATCTTTTGTAGCATGTAAACCTGGATGTTTGACAGCAGCACTCAGGTATGTCTGCAGCAGGCTCTGTTTGTGAGAATGTACTCCCCAAAACTACCAAAACCCAGTCAATTAAATGCAGACATAAGAGCTCTGAAGTCAAGAGATCCAAAGCCGACTGTATGGTTTTGTGTGTGAACATGAGGTTGAACATCAGTGACCCTTCCCCTGGNGAAAAAACTTCTTTGCAGAGAGAGTGCTCAGGGATTGGAATGGGCTGCCCAGAGAGGGGGTGGATTCCCCATCCCTGGAGGTTTTTCAAGTGAGCTTGGCCGTGGCACTGAGTGCCATGATCTGGTAAAGGGACTGGAGTTGGCCCAAGGGTTGGACTTGATGATCTGGGAGGTCTTTTCCAACCCAATCCATTCTATGATTCTATCAGGAGGAATTTCTTCCTGGAAAAGGTGGTCAGGCACTGGAAAGGGCTGCCCAGGGAGGTGGTGGAGTCCCCACCCCCAGAGGTGTCCAAGGAACCACTGGATGTGGCACTCAGTGCTCTGGAATGGGTGACAAGGTGGGCATTGGGCATGGTCTTGGAGGTCTTTTCCAACCTCAATGATTCCATGATTCTATGACCTCCCTTGTTTAGCAAACTTGGCCTGCTTGAGTTGTGTTACATCTTGTGGATTCTGTTATTAAGGACAGAATGCACCAACACTGAAAAAGAAGTACCTTGGCTATAGATGGCAAATGTAGATGGTTCTAACCTGACACCATCAGTAGGCAAATGCAACTTGGCAAGTGTAATTGCAATCACTGCCCACGAGGGTTTCTGTCTAAGGCATTGATTGGTAAGAACTATAAAAGGGGTGGATGTAACACTTTGCTCCAGCGAGCACATGTTACAGAAATACATGGTCTAACATGGATGGTTCTTCAGCTGGGTGAAGGGAACAGCTTGAAGGACCAACGATGTTCCTCCTCCTCAGCTGAACTCCCCAAACTCAGACCAGCACAATGGCATCTACAGATGAACTTTAAAACATTGAGGGGAGAAAATAAAGTCTCCCCAGACATAGGATTCTTTCATATAGGTGGATGTGCCTTGTGAAACATCTTTTGTTATAGTGTATGATTTGTAAACTTGGAACTTGACCTAGTAAAAATAGTGAGATCAAAGAGGAGGCTGACTTTGATTTCAGCAGCCTTTGGAACAGCCCATTAGCTGATACTAATCTATCTGTGCATTTGTATTTGGTTGGTGTCAAATCATTACTTCAGTAGTCAGCAAGGGGGTTTTTTTTTCCTTGGAGCTTTCTGTTTTCATTTTCTTAAAGATTTTTCACTCTGTTGGAGTTCGTGAGAAAGGCTGCCTGGGCAGCTCAGCCAGCAAGGGGATGATGTGATGGCTTTGTCCCATGCAAAGGGTGGCTCAGGTAAGGTTTGGAGCTGTTTGTGGTCTCCTTGTTTCTGGCTGAGTTGCCATCTCAGCAGGTGGATGCTCAATGTAGTTTGATTGTGGGGGTGAGGAAGGTCAAGACAAAGCTGGAGCTGAACTTGGCAAGGGATACAAAGGATAAAAGAAAGATTTCCACAGGTAAAAGAGAGGTCAAAGAAGGTGCATCCCCAAGATAAACAATGCTGAGAAACTGGTAACAATGGACAAGGAGAAGGCTGAGCAACATCTTTGCCTCAGTCTTCACTGGCAACCTCTCTTTCCACTTCTCTTGAGTGGATAGACAGGAGGATGGGGATTGGGGGAGCAAAGTCCCTCCCACCATAAATGAACATCAAGTTTGTGACCACCTGGGGAACCTGAATGTACGTAAGTCTCTGGGACCTGATGAGATGCACCCCAGAATCCTGAGGGAATTGGCTGATGGAATTGTCTGGCCACTCTCCATGATCTTTGAAAAGCCATGGCAGTCAGGTGAAGTCTCAGGTGATAAAAAAGGGAAACACAGTCCGCATCTTTTTTAAAAGGGTAGAAAGGAGGACTCTGGGAACTCCTGCTCTTTCAGCCCTCATGTCTGTACCTGAGAGGAGAACAGACCCTTCTGGAAGATCTGCTGAGGCACATGCAGGACAGGGAGGTGGTTTGGGACAGCCACCAGGACTTCACCAAGGGCAAGTCCTGCCTGTCCAATCAGTGACCTTCTGTGGTGCAGTGACTCCATCAGTGGACAAGGGAAGGGCTATAGATGTCATTCATCTCGACTTCTGTAAATCCTTGACATGGTCTACAACAACACCTTTCTCTCTTAATTGGAGAGAGATGGAATCAGCATTCTGTGATTCCATTCTGTGATTCTAAGGTGAGACCTCGTTGGTTCCATGCAGATGGCACGTCCCACATGCAGGATAAATCCCCACCGACCTGCAACCCTTGCAAATATCTTTTCCTACTTCCTGCACCATTAGTCTGTGCTCAGGATTAACTGGAAAAATATTTGAAAGGCCTTCCTGTTATTTCTACCTGTCAGATTTTGATGGAACTGGGCAGTTCAAGAAATGCACGTGCTTAAACCCAGAAGCCTGTAAAACCAAACGCTGCTGAAAGCTCACAAGCCTTGAAGAAGAAAGTTTGATTTGGAAAGTGTTTTGACAGAGAGGTTGAACTGATTCTTGCCAGGAAAAAAAAAAAGCATTCCTGTGGTGCAGATTTGACATGGAAATGATGAGGGTACCTGAGGGGCCTGGCCCTGGAGCAGCACTGATGCTCACAGGGTGCTGAGCTGTTCACATCCAAGAAGCATCCCCTTGCTGCTCGCTGGCCAAGTCATATTCTAACCCTCAGATTTGCTGCCTAAGGCAGATCTAAGCCAAAATCATCTCTCTGAGACCTTCCACCAGATTTGGCAATAAGTACCTTCAGCCAAAACCAAAGAAAAAGCTAAAATATTCCATTTGGAAGTGAAATGCTCCAAATCCTCACTTGACATAGATTTTAAAGTGTTAAGTTTATTTCCATTTATGATTCTTTTAACAAAATCATTTCAGGTTGGGCAAAATGATCCAAATTGATTTTTCTTTCTGGTATTTCATTTCAGAGCAGCTCAAATAAAATTATCTGAGAAAGGATTTGTTTAATACAGTGAAACAGAACCCACACTCTCAGAGTTCTCTTTTGTGTCACAAGATGGGCCATAATAACCCATCTCCCAGGTAAACATCTGTAATTCACATCAGCACTAACAATGTCAGAGTCTTGCTGTCTCTGCCTAACCCATCCACAACTCAGCAATTCTTCCTGCCTCTCAAAAAGTTCCCAGCCTCAAAACTTCACTATTTATCCTTCTCACTTATTAGTAGGAGCATGATGGTCTTGGCACAAAGACCAGGACTCAAACCTCTGGAGACAGCCTGAGATCTCAAGACATCTCCCCGAGGCCAGGCAGAGGCATCGTGGTGGGATGGAGCTGTGAGCCCAGTTTGTGTCAGGAATCCCTTCAAGTGCAGACTATTCATGAGCAGAATATTCACAGAAAGGAGAGGGGAGAGTGTGTCAGGCTCCACAGACCATTTCAATAATCTATTCTGACACTCTGAATACATTGTCCTGGTCTTTCACCAGGGTGCTGTTCCTGTGCTGAACAACTCACTGTTGAACTCCATTGTTTTAGCACCATCTTGGTCAAAACACTGCTTGTGCCTGAGCTTTTTGATAATATTTCCTTGTGATCAATTAGCCCCTGAAATGATTGCATTTATTTTCCTCTGCATTTCTCCAGCTCTGCCTCCTGGATCTCTGGTGACTTGCTGTCTCACAGGCCTGGTGTCTCACAGCCTCTCTTGGCACAGATAAAGAGGCTGCTGTTCAGAAGGACAAACAGCCACGGAATTTTCAGCAATCCCTACTCCTCTCCCAGGGCAGCACTGGGACAGCTCGTGCCTCTGACAGCTCTCAGGGCACACACTCATCCCTCATGGATGTGCTTTCCCAGGGTGGTCTCCTGGAGCTGTGGTGAGGCACAGAGGGCACTTCACACCTTGGACTCACCAGACACTGAGGTCCAGTCCTGGTCAGGGAAGGAGAAAAACATAATCAGGGCAAAATTAATTAATTCGTTTCATTCCCAAAGTCCCTCACAGCTGTCCAGCTGGTGGGCCCTGGATGGTATCACACAGATTCCCAGAGCCTTTGGCTCTGCCTGCTCAATGTTTGCTCCGTGTGGACCTTTCAACAGGGATGGAGGAGCATCTCTACAGGGGCTGCAGCTGCAGCTTTCCCCTTGCTCATCAGAAAAGTTGTGTCCCATGGTCTGGAATCCCTCATTTGCCCTGTGCCTTTGTCAGGTCATTTAACACCTGAATCCTCCAGCAAGATGAGAGCAAAGTCACTTGAGGCCTGGTTAGCCTGGACCACGGATCAGCACAGCCATGATGCTCTCCCAGACACTCCTGCTCTCAGTTGGACCTGCCTTTGGGGGTCAGGATAAAACATTTTCCCCATTGGCATTAGTACCACTGGAGACACCACGACTGGAGAAACCCAAGGAGCTGGACTGATCACCAACTTCATCTTTGCCAAGTGGCAGAGCAGAGGAAATACCTCTATGGCATGGAGTGGGAGGTGGGCACAGGTTATCCCAGTTCAATCCCTCCCTGCAGAGGGGCTGCTCGTGACACTGCTGGGTTTTCTGCAGCCACACGGGCAGAAATCCTCCATCACTCCCTGGAATGACACAACAGTTTGGGAAGGCGCATCTGGAGTTTTGTTACATACTAAATCAAGGCCATGGCAGGTGTGTAAAGCTGAGATTTCAGAGCCATTCGGACAGCTAATGTATGTGGCAGTTGTTTATGCAAAAGAGTGACTGCTGAAATGAGGTCTGGAATGATTTGTTTTGTTTTTGAAATCCCTTTCTCTGAATTCATGTGGTATTCATGCAGCTACGAGGGAATAACAGAGCAGAATTCCCCGAGATGTGCCATCCTGCTGCTGGAAAGTTGCTCTGCAAGTTGTCCTCTGAAAGCAGAAACCCCCTGGGGTTTGTGCAAGAAGAGTTGTTCCTCCATGCTCTGCAAGACCCAGGAAGAAGATGGAAAAGGACTGGAATATTTTGAGGCAGAATTCTGGTAATTCAATCCCTTCAGAAAAAAATGACATATTTGCAGGGTGAGCTGGCCACAGTCAGACCAGCCCTCAGTCACACTCCCAACTCCATCCCCTGATGCCAACTCAGTTATTCTATGTGTTCTGCAGTGACAGGAGCATTTCTGTGGTTGTTTTGAGAGCTGAGCAGGCCAAGATGATGTGCTGAAGTCCAATCACCATCTCTAGGAAGAGGTCTTAACTTTGTTTGTCTTAACATGAGTTGGGGCTGAGGGAGATTTTGGAGATTGTTCTAATGAGAATACACATCTGGCAGCTCCCTGGAGGCATCTGCTTTTCTGGCAGGCCATGTTTAATGGCATTTACTGTGTTCTCCTTTTAAGAAGAGACAACTGAGAGTGGCACAAATCAGCCACATTTCTGCTTTCCAGAGTCTGGCCCTGTGTTTGTGTCAGCGATGCTGCAGGAACCATGACAGGCTCTTGGCTGCACCAGTGTGGTGCTTACAAACCTGGGGACTGAGTGTCACTGCCAAGACAAGTGAAGCCATGAAATCAGGAGGCAAAGGAGCAGTAACACAGGTTAATAATCTTGGGTGCTCCTCCCCACCACCCCAACTTGTGTCTCCTTCCATAGCAACAGTTCTAGCCAGGTGGGGATTGGTCTCTTCTCCCAGGCACTCAGCAATAGGACAAGGGGGCACGGGGGGCTCAAGCTCTGCCAGGGGAAATTGAAGTTGGAGAGCAGAAACAAATTCTTTGCAGAGAGAGTGCTCAGGCATTGGAATGGGCTGCCCAGAGAGGGGGTGGATTCCCCATCCCTGCAGGTTTTTCAAGTGAGCTTGGCCGTGGCACTGAGTGCCATGATCTGGTAAAGGGACTGGAGTAGGCCCAAGGGTTGGACTTGATGATCTCGGAGGTCTTTTCCAACCCAATCCATTCTATGATTCTGTGATTCTATGAATAGTGGCCACTCCTGTAGGATTGCTTTGCTGTCTCTGTTCCCTTCATGCCCTAATGTGCAAAACCCACAGAGGACGAAACACTGTCAAGACTAAACTGGTGGCAAAAAAACCCCCAACACTTTTATTTCTAGATACAGTGCAAAACATGTTGCTGGGTGACATCCTTGGAGCAGGGAGATGTTACACTGACCAAGACATTCACCTGCTGATGTGCAGAGGGGACATGGAGGGGTGACTGTCCAGGGTGGGCTGCTCAGAAATGTCCGTTCTGTGACAGCCTCCACTTCCATGACATGCTTGGATCTCACTCTGTAGCTGTTAACAGTGTTAGAAAATGCAAGAGGTAAAGACCAGTGCCCCTGTTCTAAGCTGAAGCTGTAAAAGCAAACCAAAGCCCACATCAGCCAGTTCCAGATGCAGAAATTCCCTGTCCTCGTTTTTGTACTCGCCTCAGGAATACCATTCACTGTGCGAAAGTGTGTGATTATTTCTGGAAAGAAAAGCTTTTGAGGACTCGGTGCCAGTGTTGGCTTCATTACAAATGCAGAGAGGAAACTGTCAAATAACTGGTTGTGTTTTCAGATGTACCACATGTGACTGGGGCCGTGTTAGAAAACATGATCCATCCCATGTAAATCACGAACCGCTGAACAAAAGTCCTATTTGTAAATTTGAATATTGGCAGCCAAGCTTTCAAACTCTGCAGCTTGAAAATAGTTCTGTGATGCTTTGAGCAAGCACAGAAACACAGTGGGACTCCGCCAGGTTCCCTGACCTTTGCCAAGTTTCAACTCAAACCCTCCCTGCCTGTATAAACTAGGAGAAAAACTGGAGTAAGGACTCCCAAATTTGGCTTGACACACAAATGAAGCAAAACCTGGCTCCAGGGAAATTTATTCCCAGTAATATAATTTGTCACACTGACCATACACTGTAATTCTACGAGGCACTCAATCACTTTTGTTAATTATTCCAGATGATTTCATAGAATCATAGAATCATGGAATCGATCGGGTTGGAAAAGACCTCCGAGATCATCAGGTCCAACCCTTGGGCCAACTCCAGTCCATTAACTAGATCATGGCACTCAGTGCCACATCCAATCTGTGTTTAAAAACCTCCAGGGATGGGGAATCCACCCCCTCTCTGGGCAGCCCATTCCAATGCCTGAGCACTCTCTCTGCAAAGAAGTTTTTTCTGCTCTCCAACTTCACTTTCCCCTGGCAGAGCTTGAGCCTGTGCCCCCTTGTCCTATTGCTGAGTGCCTGGGAGAAGAGACCAACCCCTGCCTGGCTAGAACTTCCCTTCAGGTAGTTATAGACAGTGCTGAGGTCACCTCTCAGCCTCCTCTTCTCTCGAGAACACACCAAAAAGAGGAACCCCCTAAGTGAATTGAATCTGGTTTTATTCACAGGTTTTCAAAACCCCATAACTCATTAGAACTCTTTTTGTGGGCAACAGGCTTAAGCAAAAAGGCTTCAAGACAGAATATCACATCCTGAGATAGCAGGACATCTAAGGAAACTGCATTTTTAAGTGATTTGAGAGAATACAAACTGAGACTTCAAACTGAAAGAGGGGAAAAATAGGTCAGATATAGAGAAAAAAATAATGCCTGTGAGGGTGGGCAGGCCCTGGCACAGGTTGCCCAGAGAAGCTGTGGCTGCCCCATCCCTGGAAGTGTCCAGGGCCAGGTTGGACAGGGCTTGGAGCACCCTGGGCTGCTGGAAGGTGTCCCTGCCCATGGCAGGGGTGGAACAAGATGATGTTTAAGGTCTCTTCCAACCCAAACCATTCTGTGTTTGTGTGACTCTATGATTAGAATGCAGCTATTCCATCACCTGCCATTGCAGGTGTGTCAGGAAGGTTTGGTTTTACTCCAGAGAGCAACAAAAAGTGAATTTTTATTCTTCAAGAAGTTGTCATCCTCTGGGCAGAGCTCCTCATCAAAAGGGAGATTAATATGGGCAAGGCAGCACCGAGCCATGAAAGCTGCACATCCAGCTCCTGGATGAAAGGGATCCTTCCTCAGCACTGAACTGCTTGCTAAAAATACAGCTGAAGTCAAGATCAGAGCTTTTGTCAGAGAGGCTTCTGATCTTGGGCTCACACTGCAGTGGGAAAGGTGTAAGAATGATGGGTCATCACCCAAACTGGACCTTGCTGTGAACCTGAGCAGGTTCCTTTGTCTCTCCATGCCACTGTTTGGGCAGGGTGCACGGGGATCTTGAAGGGTGCTAGTCAGGTATTTATATGCAAAGGCCATTTACTGCAAACTCCAAATAAACTAACTCTGCAGATTTGTGTGGAACATAACTTGTTAGATTGCTGTTGAGTGGTTTAAAATAAGGGGCCATGTATTTTTAATTTAGAATGTTGAGAAACGCAAGGAAAAGTGAGGAAAAAGGGGGAGGGGGGGAATAAAGCAAGAAAATGAGGCTATTAATAAAAGAAATAATGAATCCAGAAAGCAGCATGGCATGAACTTTAGCCATGATTTCTAAAATGCACCCAGCAGCACCCATGGGATCCAGTGACACTTGCTGGAAAAAGCCAGTTTTCTTCACTATGTGGTAGGGCTGGGCTTGAAACCCTGAGTACCAGAGATCTGTTCTCCCTCAGTCATTATTTCTGCTCTTTCTCTGATTTTGAGTTTATCTAGGACAGATTGGAGAGCTCTTGATTAATGCAGTAATTAAAAATCAATCTTGAAATATCTTAAGCTGACTTGACAGGCTTTTTATTTAACAACCTGCTTAAATAGACCATTGAGTCAGTTATCTACTCTGAATTTTTTCCCCCTTCCCCTGGAACATGTCAGGATGGCCAAAGCCAAGGTGCAGAACATGGTGAACCCACAGTTTGTTCTCTCCTGGTAATGCCTGGACCTCCAGATGACAAAGCGTGTATTCATTTTATATTATAGCAATTCTTTTTATTGTCAGGCTTTGATGTTGCCAGGATAAATATTTAGTTCCTGGTAAAGCTGCCAAGACCTGGAGGCAAGTGTGCTTTTATGTCTTTGTGAGTGTGCAATGTAGAGTTTGTATAATAAACGTGGGTTTTATTCTATTGCTGCGGAGAAAGTGGGAATGGTGACCCCAGCAAGGCAGCCAGGATGCCCCTTCTCACCTGTTTGCAGTGCCAGCCTTCTCCTCTCAAGTGGGTGAGGGTTTACCTGATGTTATGAAGCCCCACAAGGCATGGAGAAACCATCCCCAAAAACCCCCACAAATCACTTGGAGATAAAGCCGAGCTGAGTAACTGAGCTTTTCATCCGACATGAAAAGACCAGAAGCTACATTTGAGACAAAAGCAAAAAGTTGAACAAGTTACATTGATCAAAGAATTTTCAAAGGAACATTCAATTATATCTACAACACCTAAATGGAAGGGTTGTTCCTTCACTTATTTATTTTGCGATAAAGAGGGTTATTAGGTCTTGTTATCTGCCTTCGCTTTAATGCATTCTGCTGAAACCCTCAGCAAAAAAAGGGAGCTTTGTGCACCACAAAGTGACAAGTGAAAAAGAAAGATTAAAATTAGTTCAAGGATAAAAAAGAGCGTATATTTTACAGTCAAAATCTCCTGGTGTAAGCATGGAGGCATTCAACTGAAGAGAACAGATCTTGATTACGAAGCAACTCCGCCTTGCTGCTCCGAGTGCCTGGCTGGGATCCTGCAGCAGACAACTGAAATGGCTTCAGAACTCTGAATTTGGGGGGAAAAAAAAATCCCAGACCATGCAAAAAGAGCTTACTGCTTCTGGATTCATCACGTGCATCAGATGAAAAATGAGAAGGCTGCACATGCTGGAACAAAATTGGCAGGGGGAAACTGGGACTTGTAGACTTGGGAAGCTGAGATTTCGCCATCCAGGAAGATGCTGTATCCAGATGCCACGTTATGGTTTAGGGTTACTGAGCGTTTGTGGTGAGAAGGCTCTCAAGTTTTACAGCCCTCGCTCATAGTCCTTTTCCTGCCTCCAACCGTATCTTTTTTCCTTGGACTCATCTTATTAATCACATTTTTTTTACTCTCAGAGCCTGATGCAAAGCCCAGTGAAATCAATGGGAAATTTTCTGTGGACTTAGCTGATCTGTGGTTTAAGCCCAAGTAAGCTCTAAGTCTTTGAGTTAGATGATGCTTGCATGTTTTGCTGATACAAATGTGAAAGAAATACCCTCCTTAAACTGATGTATGAATTTTAAGCTCATTCTTTCCCTCCTTACATTGAAGCCTGAAAAGAAAAAATTCCTTTTACTCCAAACTGGAGAGTTCATATTGTGCTTTTCAGAGCCAAGTCTTCTCACACAGCAGAGTTTAGAGCAGTGGCACAGGCACACACAGCACACACAGCATTGCCATTGCTGTTTCCCACCAGCCCCGTGGTTTCCCTGGACTGCTCCAGGTGCTGGAACATGTCTAGGGAAGGACAACAAAGCTACTGGAGGGTTTGGAGCACAAGTCTGATGAGGAGCAGCTGAGGGAGCTGAGGGGGCTCACCCTGAAGAAAAGGAGGCTCAGGGGGGGACCTTCTTGCTCTCTGCAACTCCCTGATGGAGAATGGAGCCAGGGAGGGTCAGGCTCTGCTCCCAGGGAACAAGGGACAGGGCAAGAGGAAATAGCATTGAGTTGTGCCAGGGGAGGTTTAGACTGGATATCAGGGAAAATTTCTCCACTGAAAGGATGGTCAGGCAGTGGCACAGGCTGCCCAGGCAGTGATGGAATCACCATCCTTGGAAGTGTTCAGAAATGTTTAAATGTGGCACCTGGGCACATGAGTTAGTGGTGGACTTGGCAGTGCTGGGTCAATAGTTGGACTCAATCATCTTAGAGACCTTTTCCAGCCTAAATGATTCCATGATTGTTTCTTGAAGGCTGAAATCCAGCATCCCTTGGTTCTCCCCCTCTGCCATTGCCAGTGGTGCTGAAGCATCCAAGATGTTCACAGAACCTCTGTTCCTGTATGTGTAAGATGAAACATTCCACAGGGCATAAATCCTGACCTGCTCTTATTTCTGATACTGTGAGAGGACAGCAGGTTCCTCATGATGAAGTGTTCCTCCAAAGGGGGCAGGAGAGCTCTCCCCATGCCATGTGGTCCTCTCTCTGTGAGAACACTGCATCCTGCAAGAGGATAAACAAGCTCTCGTGATTTGGGCTGTCCTCTCAGCTCACCAAAGGCCATGGAAGGTGGGAATATTGTCCTTCAGATCACACACAGGAACAGCAATATGTTTGTTGTCAGCAGCATGAGCTGGGGAGGAAATGGCCTGGAGGAAATGGGAATAATGGTTGAATAACAGGGAGAAAGTGCTGCTCCCCACAGTGATAGTTACACCTGATTTAGCTACTGAAAGAAGAAGGAGAAGCCACGAAGACATTAAACCTCTTATCATCCTGACGGAGAGAAATTGGAAAGAAAAAACCCCGATTCTTTGGCAGCAAATGGGTTTATTAACTTCTAAAATGGTGTGTGTTTGAATGTGATAGGGAAAGCAGCATTCGTCAGTGCTGGCTGCATCAAAAGGCAAATTAATCCTTTGAAGGAACGCAGCTTTTAAAATCTCCCTCGTTAAACAATCTCAGCCTGAGCTGCAGAGCTGGGCACTGGGCCCTGTGGGTGACACAGGTCCAGGTGTGGCTGCTCCCCTGTGGGAGGGATCTCTGTCTCAGCCTTACAAACCACAATGCAGGAGCTGCCTTTAGGCCACATTTTCCCTTCCAGCTCTGTCTTAAAGCCTTTCCTGCCACAGCACCCACAAGGCTTATGGAGCGGAGCCTTGCTGAGGTGGCATGAGGAACTTGCTGGTGTCCTCCCACCTCCCCATCACAGTCCAACCAGGTTTCTCACAGCTCTGCCACCCTCTCCCATCAGCAGCTGGTTGCAAATCACTGTTGGTGTCTTTGTAAGTATTCTCTGACAAACTTCAATGAGCCACATGTTGCAAAAGGAGCTCCTTTTCCTCCACTAAAAATGCTCCACGAGAGGAATATCATTTTCTCTCATGGAAACCTGTGTTCTGATGTCAGGATTTTTTAGCTAGGATGCTCTGCTTTTCCAATCTGCTGCTTCCTGTGGGATGCACTCTCCCCTCTGGAGTGCTCCTCTGAAAGGCAGCCTTTGAGCTGCAGCTCCACAACACCCTGTTTCAAACTAAAAGTGAAATCCATGAGTGGCATCTCTGCAGATGTGGGAGTAACATCAGATATTGCGTTAACAGGAACGAGGCAGAAACAGGAGATTTTGCTACCTACTTTCTCTTGCCTCCTGGAAAGCTCATAGATACTCCAGGCATCTTTCCATGCACTTATTGAGCTCCTCAGGTATCTCAACAGCTGCACTTTGTCTGATGCAGAGCAGTAACAATCTCTACACCCCAAACTGAGCTCATGTAATCTGCTGGCAGGTAAACCAGGCAGACACGTGTGAGATCCTGGGGTATCTCCACAGCATATCAGATTTGCTGTGATTCCTGGTTGTTCCACTTCGTCTAAACATCTTTTCAATCCCTCCAAGGATGGTGATTCCACCTCTTCCCTGGGCAGCCTGTTCCAGTGCTTGATAATCCATTTGGTGAAGATGTTCTTATTCTCCAATCTAAACCTCCCCTGGTGCAAGCTGAGGTTGTTTCTTGTCCTGTTGCTTTGTTACTCGGGAGCAGGGAAATGCCCCAAAGCCTTTGGTGGTGCTGGGGTACCCCACTGAGTCCCCCTCCCTGCTGGGGACACAGCTCCTCTGCCCACACAGGCACAGAGCACCCTGTGACAGCCCGGGGTGTCCTCACCCTTTGTTTGGCTCTACTTGACATTTGTCTCTAATTAGCACTTGGCTTTCAGATGATGAATAAGCAGCTGTTTGTCCAAAGGGCCAGCAATGAGGGCAGAGATACTTCTGCATTGTTTTTTCAAGCTCAGCTCTAAAGCTTGGCAAGGATGAAAATATTCATCGTTCATCAGCTAAGCTCCCCTTTGGGCTGGAGGACAGGCAGTGACTCCTCTTCCCATTTTACAAGTGTAGACAGGAGGCACAGGAGAGGGGAAAGGCAGAATTATATCCCAATCCCATGAATTCCAGGCTTCAACTTCCAGACAGCTTTGCCATGCATGGATAACAGGATAAGAACACCCTTTTAGAAGAACTGCTGGGACACAGATTGATCTGGTCTCTTAAGGTTGCCAACACATTAAATCAGTTTTCCTACATTTTTGGGGGGCTCTATTACAAAAAATGAGATCAAAACTGAAGCATGTTCCCCTCCTCTACCTCCCACTTATTATTGGGATTGCACAGGAACAAATCCCCAGGGTTAGTGTCTCCAGCATGGAAAGCCTTGCAGCAAGCCCAGCCCTGGCAGTGCCAGGGGACATTTGGCCACCACGTTTTTCCTGGGTACATCCAGGCACACACACAGTTCTGCAGGAGCTTGACAAAGTGTCTGGTTTCTGGGGTTTGAAGTATTTTTCCCCCGCTGCCAAGGAAGGGAAGAAAACAGCCCTTTGAAGAGGCTCTGAAACCCAAGAGGAGCGAGCGGGGGAACATTTACTTTAAAGTACAATAATGTTTAGGTTACAGACCCTAATCCCCCAGCCCTGTCCCAGCAGGGTGTCTCAGGGAAAGGGGCTTTTGGAGCAGGGCTGCTTGCAAGTGTGACGCACAGAAAGGGCTCCCAGGGAAATGCTCTCACATTTTTTCGTACCAAGGTATTTAAAAAAGCGAGAGCGAGATGGCCCGGGTGGGAAATACATCCTAACAGATGTGTAATATCATTAAAGCTGACTCTAATATAATCTAAGCCTCAGTTTGGTGTATTAATGCTTTGTTTATCTTTAAGCACAGATGGATATTTTTATTAGCATTACTTTGTTGATGCAGCTTCTAGAAAGGTTAGTCCGGAGGGCAGATGTCTGTGTATAGACAGAGTGTTCATGCTGGGGTGACTAATCAGAAAGGTGCAGCTTTTCCATGAAATTTCAATTACAAAATTAAACCTCATAAGTACAACCAAGCAGGATCTGCTGCTTAGTCCAAATGGCCAATTAGGATGAGTCACAGAAGTCCTTCCTCTCTGAATCCATCCTCTGAGTTGGATGTCCTGGTCATCCCTGTGCCCCCCTGGGATTAACTCTGTCTGTGCCAGCGGTGTGAGAGGAGGGCTGGCAGTGAAATGGGGGCTGCAGGTGCTGCTGAGCCAGGGAAGGACAGGGGATGCTGGCACTGGGATGGGTGTCTGCTCTCTTGGCTGGTTGCCTTGTTGGGACCTGTGATTCCAGGGATGAACTCTGCTGATGCATGAGGGGCCTCAGGGTGTGATGGGGCTGGGACTGCACAGGGACAAAGGGACTTGGTTGAATGTTCACACCAGGAAGAAACAGCTGAACTGCTCTTAATTATAAGCAAACTGGCTTTCTCTATTCACTCGTGTTTCCTGGAAATAGAATTCAAAACAAAATCTGTTGAAGACACTTGTATTAGATCCAGACCCAGATTATTTGCTTGTGATGGAGTCCAGACCCATTCCAGGCAATGGGAGGCTGCTCATTAAATCAGATCCTCAAGTGGGAGCTGGTACAAGTTTCCTGAGAGATTTCATCATCCCTGTCTAAAAGGATAACACCTGCCCAGGTCGGGGCAGTGGGAGATGCCCTGACCTTGGGGATCCTCTCTGCAAACCCTGAGGAAAGCCCCCTGTGCTGGTCCCACCCTCTGCCCTGGGCTGATGGAGAAGCACAAGCCCGACTCTGGCTACTCTTAGTGGGATTTTCTCCTCTGCAGTGTCCCTGCAAACATCAATGCTGTAGCACCACCACACCTTCCCCTGTAAGCTGGGACAGGAGGCAGAAGCTCAGTCACAAGAGAAGGAAGAAGTCTGAGCACTTTGTTGGCTGGAGGAAAAGATAGAAATCTCACAAGATTTCTCAGATTTTCCTTTTTTTTTTTTNGTGGGAAGAAGCAGTGAAGCCTCGAGGCAGGACAGGTCTGAAGGGATGTCCTGCTTTCTTTAACCTGAGAAAGGGGCTTTGAAATTTTCTCAACCTGAGGTGCTGTTTTAGCTCAGGAGGTATCAGAGCAACAAACCCTTGTAGCTGAGGGGAAATCAAGGAGAAGCAGAGAGGAAGAACAGGGGAACAGAGGGGAAGCAGAAGGGAATCAGACTGCAGCCTTCCAACCAACTCCAAATCCCTCAGTGACCAAGAGCAAAGATGTGCCTGGGCTGAGCTGGAGAAGAAAAGGCACAAACCCCCAGAGTCCACCAACAACCAAGGAACAGGCAACAGTGTTTGGCTGTCCAGAATAAATTATTTCTCCCTCCCCTCTTCCTGATGCAGCTGCATCCCACTGGGTCTCCCCCAAATCACTCAGCACTGGAGCAAGGTCAGGCTTCTCCTTCCTCCTGACTTGAGTTCATTGCAACAGGACCTGCTTTGGAGAAGTAACCTGTTCCTCAGAGAATATAATAATCGTGGGACTGCAGCCATGAGATCCAGCAGCCACAGATCTAAAGGAAGGAAGGGATAAAAGTGTCCTTTTTCTGGGGATTTTCACTTCTCCAGCTTTCCTTCCCTGCAGGTCAGCCTGTCAGTCATCCAACTCTCCCAGTGCAGTTCCCAAGAAGCAAAATTTCATATAAAGAGGATGCTCAAGTGCCTCAACTCCAAATCCAGTGGCTTTCTGCCACAGCCCAGTGCTCAGCAGGGCACAACAGGAGGAGGGAACCAGGGATGGGGTGCCCTGGTCAGGGCAACCTGGGGTGCCCGGGGTCCCCCTTTTTGGCTGCACAGATAGTGAGAAAGAGGAAAGATGTGCCTGTCTAAAGAGGCAGAGGCATAGAAGAAATCTCATTTAAACTATTGCAAAGGTGCTGTCATGACTCCATAGCCCAGTTATTGTTTGACTTTGGGATTTATTTGGTTATTCATAGAGAGCTTGGGGCATCTCCATCACCTGCAAGTCATGAGTGGAGAGCTCAAAGGGAGCTGAGCTTTGCAATTAAGTCTGTTACTTTGTTTCCAAGTTAAAGTTAATTGGAATTGGCCCTTAAAGATAAAGCTCACCCTAGATTCTCATTTGCAGCCTGTCAGAAGGTTGTTGCCCTGATCCAAAAACCACGGGAAAAATGGAAAAAAATCCCCCAGCAGCAGAGGTTTTGAAAAAGGAGAGAAAAACATGTGGAGGGGCCACCTCTAGTCTTGTCCTGAGAGGAGAAGGTCCTACAGCCCACCTTGTCCTGGTGTGGCTGATTCACAGGCAACCTCAGTTCAGAGGAGATGAGATGTGCAGGTACAGATTTCACCCTCTCACTTCAAATCTTATTCTAATCTCTCTCATTTGACTGGTCTATCAGGAGCACAGAGACTGCTTTTCAGGCATCCCCCCCTGAAAGGCAGAGGCAGATTGTTTTTTCAGTATCTCATTATACTGAGCATATTTCCTTGCAGCTTTTCCTATCTTTGTATGATCTCTAAAGGCAGAGTTAGCACCTTTCCTTAGTAGGGTGTTTTGGGGTTGGTTTTTTTCTCTCTCTTTCATAGCTACCTCAAAGCAGGCTGGCTTTGTTTCTAAAGCTCCAGATTCCTCCCCTTCCCAAAATCCTCTGAAAAGTCTGATGCTTAAGTGGAGGCAGCTGTTTGGGTTATTTTCTTTCACCCGTGTGAACGTTCACAGCATCAAAATCCCTTTTACAGAAAAACCAGAGCGATCACAAACACGTACAGGAGCTACAAATAGAAGTACATTTCTGCTGTCTTATCACTGCTTTCTTCACTGCTTGTGACTAAATAAGACTGATTTTGAATATGTGATCCAAAATTAGTGGCTGAAACCTTCACTTGGAGGAAAAGAAAGAATCGTGGTGTTTCTGGCAAGACGTGAACCATCTCTAAAAAAGGCAGGAGAGCTCCCCTAAGCCTGCAGACAGCCTGGACCCACAGCTCATGGGGAAGGGGAAAGTCTCATTCATTTCAGCTCTGAAGCCTAAAGATGATACTTGAAGGAATAATTTTACAGGTGCTCAGAGTTAGTTTGTTATGTTGCTGACTGAAAGGAAGTAATTGTTGACCAAGGTAGACAAGTATGACAGAGCACTGAAAACTCTGGAAGATCCCAGCTTTACATTCCAGCCCTGGAGCAAAGCTAATTCATGGAATCATAAAATTATAGAATGGATTGGGTTGGAAAAGACCTCCCAGATCATCAAGTCCAACCCTTGGGCCAACTCCAGTCCCTTTACCACATCATGGCACTCAGTGCCACGGCCAAGCTCACTTGAAAAACCTTCAGGGATGGGGAATCCACCCCCTCTCTGGGCAGCCCATTCCAATCCCTGAGCACTCTCTCTGCAAAGAAGTTTTTCTGCTCTCCAATTTCCCCTGGCAGAGCTTGAGCCCCCCCGTGCCCCCTTGTCCTATTGCTGAGTGCCTGGGAGAAGAGACCAACCCCCACCTGGCCACAACTTCCCTTCAGGGAGTTATTCTCCTGCTCACACAGAGTATCACTGTAACACAAAGGTCCATCACTCCATTTGGAGGCAAAAGTGCTTCGTTTTGGGTGCCTTACTTCTGGTAACTTCCTCCTCAGCCCCCCAAGCAGGGACAACCACCACTGTTCCACCAGAGGAGGTGGTTTGAAGGCACAGAATTGCATTTCCCCCCCACCATCTCCTGGCATTAACAGGTGGCAGATGAAGCCAGTGTCACTCATATGTTTTGCATCAGTTTGCATCATCCCCTACAAAGCTCTTACAAATGAATCTGTCAAGCCTTGCTGGCACCTTTCAGGATAAATGATGCAAATCGGGGGCCGTGCGAGGCCGGCTGTGCCCACAGCGCCATCCATGAGTGCCTCCAGCCCAGGAATGTCTTTGCAAACATCTGTTGTAGTTTGAGGAGAGATGGCAGAAGGGGGAGAGGGAAAATCCCCAGTAATGGATGTTTTTGAAGTTTGGGGAAGCTCAGTGGGAGAGAGGAAGTGGGTTGGGGGAAATCAATGAGAATATTTTGCCTGGCAGTCACTCATCACTCGAGCCAGGTGATTATTAATTATCTCCACGTATTCACACAAGTTGTTGGTTTTCTGGGTAGGTGGGTCCTGTGCTTAGTCACCTTGGCATTTTTAAAGATGAATGAAGAATTACTGGGGATGTGGAGCCAGGAGTGAGAAAGATAAATAACACCAAGAAGTTGATTGCTGCCCGTCTGTTATAAAATTTCATTAGTTCTGACAGCCTGTACATAAGCAGTGAATGAATGTTAACTACACTTCCTCTCCTCCTGCTTCCAGATTTCACTCATATTGCTTAGCTCAGAGGAGGAGGTGGCCAGACCAGCCTTGGGGAGGAAAGGAGGTGCTGGACTATTCACTGGATCAGGATGAGATTTAGAACAGGGATAGCAAAGGGTTACATTTATCAGAGTTACTTTGCCCAGGGCATCTTTTCACTGGGCACAACTGGAAACAATGGATGTTGATCTGTGCAGGTATCCCAGGGAATGGCTTTCCCTGCAGTCCTGCAGGAGAGTGAAGGGGCTGAGAAGACTGTCTATCACCTCAAAGCCAGATCTTTTGCTGAGTAACACTGCCTCTAATTTGAAAATAAAATCAGAGAGAAGGCAATCAGGATCCCAGCCACACCCAGGTTTTGTGGTGTTGTGTTTCTACACTCGTGGTCAATGCAAGACCAGCTGTCCTGAAGCCTTGGCCTGTATCATCTCTGCTTCAGCTGAAAACTAACAACAGAGACCTCAAGACTTCACTGGAATATCCGTCAGCCCCCGCCATGGGCTGTCAGAACTGCTCTTCATCTGGGGGTGTGAAGGCAGATGGGTCAGGAGAGGGTTCTCCCACCTGCAGCTGGACCCCAAAGCTGCTGCCCTCCCTTCCATCTTTTAAGCCCCAGTAATGAAAATAAATGTTATTAGATTTATAATAATGACATGAAATGGGATGTTTGGATCATATTAATTGCCCAGGCTGTTGCAATACAGGTTCACAAATCTGTGTTTCCCCAGATCCTGGCTCAGCCTCCCTGTGCACATTTAAACAGATGTGACCTTGATGAGCACAGATATGGGGGCTCCAGGAGAGCTCACAAGACAAATGCATGTGCTCCAGCAGATTTATGAGAACTTATTCCTCAGTGTAGAAAAGTCTATCTACTTTCACCTAAGTGCTCCTGCAAAAGTGACTTTTCCTGTGTACAAAACACGAGCAATCTGCAGAGCTGGTGACAGTGTCAAGAGGTCTTTAAGGAAAAATGTTTCCATGGGGCTGGAGCAAAGTGGAAACAGAGGTGTGATTCATGCAGAACAAGGTGTTCTCATTCATTTCTAGCACTTTGCTGGCCCTGTAAATGATACCCTGCTCAGACAATGTGGGTACTTTCTTTTAATCCATCCCTGCATCAGAAAAGATCTTGGATCTCTTCCTGTGCAACTGAGACTCTTTCATTTCGTGTCACCTTCCAGCATGCCAAGAAAACCCACAGGTTGAAAGACGTGTCTGTAAACACGTGTTTGGTGGAACTGCTGCTAAACCAGCCCCTGAGTCAGCCCCTCCCGCAGGTCTGAGTTTCAATTCTTCCCACTCTCAGGCAATAACATCAGGCTTTCACCAGTTCCTGATGGAATTAGGGACTAGAAACCCAAAGAATGTGGGTATGTGTGAGGGAGAGCAAGACAGGAGGTCTGCTTGGGGCTGGGAAGAAAATGTTTTGCCTCTTTAACCTCCTGGAAAGAAAGAGCTGAAGTCAATCAGTAAATACAAATGACAGATAGGCCTAAGAACAACAGGCTTGCTGGCAAATTTAAAAACTCTAATTAGCATCACTTCTTCTGGTGGGTGGGTTTTGCATGAACCCATTTGGTCCCAAGGGTCTGGAGATACCCTCATGGAGTTATGAAGGTCCAAGTGCTGAATAGGACGTGTCCTTCTGCCACGTGTCCCCTGGAGTTCCTGTCTCTGGGACCCTCCTGCAGCAGCATCTCACAACTTCAGGACTCATCTCCTGGATTCAAATCCAGATTGGCACATCCTCCTCAAGGTCAGTGCTGATGTGGTTTCATAAACATTAAGGGATCATTATGATCATCCAGGACTTCTCTGGACTCATTCCTGTTTGAACCACAGCATGGAAAGTCATTCCATCTGGACCTCAAAAATGGCAGTGATGGAAAAATCTACCTTAATTTTTTGAAAATTCTTCCAATAATTCATTACAGTCACTGCTAGACACTAAACATAAATAAAAAAAAAGAATGTATCTTGGGTTTAGTCTACACTTTTTAGTTTCAGCTTTCAGACCATCTCAGACCATTTCAGACCACTGATAAATGGCCCAGGGTAGCCGTGGTTGAGTAGATTTTCCACCACTGCCACGACAGAGAGGTTGAAATGAGTCATATTGGTCAGGTATCCCTCATTTGAGAGCTCTAATTAGGATGACAGATGGGGTCACAAAAGGTTAAGTCTCTGCAGGAGGAGGTAGGGCTCCTGGAGAGGGAAGAGGGAACTTCCTGGCTTGTGGGGCTCTGGCACACAGCTTTGGGAGGAGGGGAGCTGAGGTGTGGCTGTCATGAAAGAAGGGGTGAAAATTGGCTGTCTCAGTGAGGGGACACAGCGAGGGCTTGTGCTGATGTGCTGTGAGTTAGGAGAGAGGAGTGGAGGAGGTTGGGCTGGGATTCAGGGAATGGGGCTGCCTTTCCAGGGTGGCCCTGCTCCTCATTTGTGGTGAGTCCTGCCTGCAGCTGCTGAGTGAAGATGTTTCTATCTCAGCACTTGAAAGCCAAGAGCAGCTGAAGGTCCAGCTCTGCCTCCCATCCCAGCTGAGCCCTCCCAGGGACACTGAGGGCTTCAGGCACCAGCAGAGAGGAATGTGAGAACAGAGGGAGGGACCAGGTTGTTGATCGTATGGATGTAGAGAACTCCCAAGGTTTATAGACTGGAAGCTCAAGAGGAGCCAAGAGTGTGCCCAGGTGGCCAAGAAGGCCAATGGCATCCTGGCCTGGATCAAAACTAGTGTGACCAGCAGGCCCAGGGCAGTGAGCCTTCCCCTGGACTCTGCCTTGGGGAGGCCACACCTTGAGTGTTGTGTTGAGTTGTGGGCCCCTGAGTTGAGGCAAGAGATTGAGGGGCTGGAGCGGGGCCAGAGAAGAGCAACGAGGCTGGAGAAGGGAGTGGAGCACAAGTGGTGTGGGGAGAGGCTGAGGGAGCTGGGGGTGTTTGTGCTGGAGAAGAGGAGGCTGAGAGGTGACCTCAGCACTGTCTGGAAGTGCCACATCAGGGAAGTTGTGGCCAGGTGGGGGTTGGTCTCTTCTCCCAGGCACTCAGCAATAGGACAAGGGGGCACGGGGGGCTCAAGCTCTGCCAGGGGCAATTGAAGTTGGAGAGCAGAAAAAACTTCTTTGCAGAGAGAGTGCTCAGGGATTGGAATGGGCTGCCCAGAGAGGGGGTGGATTCCCCATCCCTGGAGGTTTTTCAAGTGAGCTTGGCCGTGGCACTGAGTGCCATGATGTGGTAAAGGGACTGGAGTTGGCCCAAGGGTTGGACTTGATGATCTTGGAGGTCTTTTTCAACCCAATCCCTTCTGTGATTCTAAATAAGACTAGAAAGAGCTGCACTGGTCTCACAGGGTAGGTGGGAGGGCCAGTTTCCCAGTGCAGATGGTTTCTGTGGACTCTCAGTGCACACCTGCAGTACCTGAGCACTTGTTCCATGTTGGACTGACCCCAGCCTTGCTCTGCCAAGGCACAGGTACAAAGGTAAGAGCAGAAAAGGAACTTCTTACTCTTCCTCTTTAGTGCAAAATAGCCCTGGAGCCTATGATGATGCCATGGATTCTGCCTGCCATAGCTGCATCCAGGTGTTTCACAGCTGCACCAGAAGGGAAGTTCTTCCTAAACACTTCTCTAATTTGTTGGCATACATATTGCCACTAAAACAATCCCTATCCCTTCTAAATCCTTGTTTTCCCTATTCTTTGCTGTAGTATTTTCTGGTTGATGTTAATTCACCCCACCCTTGATTGGAATCCTGGGCAGTTCACTCATTCTCTTGTGGAAGAATTTTCTATGTACTAATTCCACCATGTTATCCTTATTCAGTGTGAACACCAGCTGATTCTGACTACTGCAAAAAGCAGTCCAGCACAAGTCAAAAGTGGGTAGGACAAAAGTCTGGGCATTTTCATTAACTCCCCCTTTTTGTCTTTGAACTGAAAATATCCCTAATTAACACTTTTCCACTCCTGAAGAATATTTGCTCCCCAACAGGCTGCAAGTTCATCAAGTAGGGGTAGAGACATAGTCTTTCCTTACAATTGCTGTGCCTTCCATTTGTGGAAGTTTAATTATCAAAACAATCATTTGTCCAGTGTTGAAAAGCTGTGAGGAAAGAAAGAAAAGTCAATACATTTGACCTCACTTCTGGGAGAGAAACTCCTGGGAGTCATTACAAGTCAACTGTGGAAGTAGCAACACAGTGATTTTAATGGATGAGTCTGAAACAAATTCTTTCCAAGAGCCAACATTCTTCTGTCCTTCAACCCACACCTGAAGGAGCAGGGAATGGAGGTTATCCTCCACATCAAAAGTCCTCTGCTTCCTTGGGTATCTGAGGAAAGGGATAAGTGGAAATTAATTTGTCAGACCTGCAGGGAAACCAAGTTCATCAGGATTTCCCCACAGTTGCAAAGGCAGCAGCAATATATTCAAATGTGGTCGAATGTGACACACTCATTTTTCTCACTTAGGTTGTGGTTCTGGAAAACATCTTGGAAAAGCACTTGAGCATGTGCTGATGCTTAAACCTGGGTGTGAACCCCGTGCAGACTCGTGAAACTCAAGCACATGCTTACAGATAAGCAGGGATCCACTCAAGTGTTGTCCTGATTAGGGCTTGAGTTTAAGTGGCTCCTTGAGCTGGAGCCTCTGGCTTTGAACAGGCTCTCCCATTCTTTGTGTGCTACACAGAGGGAACTAACTAAATACTGGCTTGTTTTCTGTAGCACTGACCAGAACCACCTCAAGCGCCAGGGCAGCAGACACAGGCAGGAAAATTGACTCTGATCATCCCTGGGGTCATTTAACTAAAACACACATTTCAGTGGAGCCAAGTGTTCACTAGCACTTTTCAACTCCCATGGTGTCAAAACAATTAGCAGATCACAGCAGCACCGATTCATTCACTGGTGCTCCAAGGAAAGCATCTGGCCAACACATGGAAATGTAACACAAGCACCGAATAAACCCCTTCACACACCGTCTGCCTGCAGGACAACACAGTTTGGGTGATTCCTGTAGCACAGAACAGGTTATGCCACTCAAGAGATCACTGCAGAATCCAAGTTATGTATTGATATCATCAACCTGATTTTCATGGATCATTCCAGCTAAAATCCATAGAATATAGAATATTCTGCATTGGAAGGGACCCACGAGGATCATTGAGTCCAATTTATTTATCAGTTTGGGGGTTTTAGATTTAAATAGGATATTAGGAAGAAATTTTTCCCTGTGAGGGTGGCAGGCCCTGGCACAGGTTGGGCAGAGAAGCTGTGGCTGCCCCATCCCTGGAGTGTCCAAGGCCAGGTTGGACAGGGGTTGGAGCAACCTGGGCTGGTGGGAGGTGTCCCTGCCCATGGCAAGGGGTAAAACAAGATGATATTTAAGGTCCCTTCCAACCCAAACCATTCCATGATGTTTCTAAATCCAAGACCTTCTATCCATTTGCTGTGAGTTGCATCCCTACCCTGGCAATTCCAGTAAGTATAATTGGATACCAAAGGAATTGGCACTCTTGCAGGTTGGTGGATGAAATCATGGCTGTCAGATTGTAAATATGCTCCAACATGATAATTCAAAGGCAGAGGCAGGGAAGCAATCCCTGTGTGGATGAAAGTTGGCTTTGGCATGTAGTCCTGCCTCTGACATTATCATATGGAAACAGAAATAATAGGGGCATGGACGATGCTAAATGTACTTTTAGGCTCTTTCCTTAGGGGGACACAAACCCCAGTGGGAGGAGGGTCAGTGTGTCTCCAGTTAACCTGCCTGGCCCTGTTAGGGGACCTGCAATGGGTTCATCAGAGAGATCCAAGGGCCCCAGTGCTGCCACACAGGGGACTTGCCCCAGACTCTGCTTTGTTTCCAGCAAGAAGGGTCAGATTGGGTAAATGGCAGCAACAAATGCACTCTGTGGGTGGTTCTGGAAATACTAATTTCCCTAAATGAAAAGGAAAAGGTATCTCAATACTTTGGTGTACTGTGTATTTCTCCTGGTGCTCAGATGATGTGCTACCATGAGTGGAGGGATCCCCTGGGCACACCTTGCATCAGCCCCTGGGTGATTTCTCCTGTTGTTCCCATCTCTAAAAGGGATGAGAGTATCTCACATCTTGTGAGATACATCCTAAAAAGCTGAAATGCAACTACTTGCCCATCAAGAATAGGACACAGAAGGATTGTCAGTTGATTATAAAAGTCCTTTTCAATCAGAAATGGGTTTCATCAATCAAATGCATTTTTTACATAGTTTTGGACCTGGCTGAAAATGTTCCTTCTTATTTGATTATATGGCATTTATTAACACAGCTATTAGCGATGTTAATGCAACCTCTGTGGTATTTTTTTGACTCCTAACAGACACTTCTTGTGAACCCCACACAGCAAATGTGACCAGGAGGAATGTGATGCAACCAACCCTTCCTCTGCAATCAGTGTAGGATCCAAAACAAACCTCTGTTGCTCCCAGCATCGCTGCCCAAGGAACCAGGCATCCTCCAAATAAATACTGAATTGCAATTCTGTGGCAAGTTGGGGATAAATCTGCTTCACCTGAAGTGGGAGAGAAAGCAGAGTTCAAGGCTGCCACTGAATTGGTGGCCAAATGCCAATCCCATTCAATTCAGGGCAGTATAAAATGATTCATCAGATAGGCTGACCTACTAGCCTGGGAAAATAAGGCCATATAACTCTCCTCTAAGTCTCAGAGCAGCAGTTCTGTGCCCTGCTGAATGGCATCCATCTCCCTCCATGGATCATTCACTTGTGTAGAGCCCATGCAGGACCTCAGCCACACTTCCAAGGTGCTGCTGCTATTCAGTGTTGGTGGTGGGTTGTATTTCCACACCTCTTTTCCACGTACCTCCCAGAGCTCCTCAATTGCAGTCTGTGAGCTTCCTTGCTCACCTCCCCCATTTACATGTTTTGCTTCACTCAGGTGCTTTTCAGGCTGCCTTGGGTTTGAGATTTTCCCTTCCTCCTCTCCCTGTGTGAGCAGTAGCACATCATGCCCAGCCCCATGGCAGCAGCATTTGCCCTTTAGCTGCAGCTCACAAGCAGCAAATAAACAGTTCCATCTTTACCTGCAATTTCTTTTTCTCCCTTCCATTGTCCTTGTGGTAGCACATCTGTTGTCTTATCACCAACTGTCCTCCCATGGCTTTGGTGTCTCTCAAGAATATCCTGTGCTGTGCTGATGCAGCCTCAGGTATTCTCTGTGATCCTCCAGTGTTCCCCAAGTTTGGGGTTACCTCTTCCTGTCACCTTTCAAGATCTTTTTTCCCCCACTCCTCATTAGTTCAATAAGGTGATACCTTAAAGATGACGTGTTGAGAGATTGCTTGCAAGAAAGTGAATTTCTGAGCAATCCAAACTGCTCTAACCATGGGAATCAAACTGCTCTGGCCATGAGAATTCTGCTGATATCCCAGCAAAAGTGGATTCTGCAGATATGGCAGTAAAAGCAAGGTCACACACCTGCTATTTGCCTGTTAGGCCTTAGTTACTCCCTAACTAGCTCATCCTGGGGAGTACTCCCAGGCCTGGCTCTACTCCAGACACCAACCTCAAAACATCAGGATGAGATAATGTAAACACTGGACTTGTGAGATATTAAGCTTGTAACCAATTAGAAGTTCTAACCTGTGAGAATAAGACCTTTTTAGCCAATAAGATGTACCTGTAACCCTATATAATCTGTGTGCTGTGTGGAATAAAATGTCTTCACCTAAATCCTATGGGTTTGTGTGGTGAATTCCTATGTCTCCACGAAACTTTGTTTACTTTAATGATGCATGGTCTTGCAGGATGCAGGTGAATCATTTAATCTTTCCCTTCCCATAAATCTGTGAGCACAAGAACACACATACACATGTTCCTGAGTCACTGAATGGAAGAGGAGCTTGGGTTTTGCCAGAGCCTTTTCTCTCTAAACTCCAGATTTAAAATATTTGCATGATTTTCCTTTGTCCCAATTGTCCATTTAACATTAGTAGGCACAGATCTTTCATGCCTTTGCCCAAAGGTGCCATTTAGGGTTATTGAGGCAACTTCAACATCAGCAACAGTTTTCTTCCATACCACCTTCTGTGCAGACACATTACACGTGTGTGAGGCATGACTTTGGAAGAAGAATTCATATTCCTATGTTAGAGAACAGGAAATCTGAGGTGCCTGAAGTGCTTTCCCTGACATCAGCCATGAGGTGCTTGTGGCCATCAGAAATGGGACCAGACCCATTTATAGGAGCAGGAAACATTTCCTTACTGAGACAGTGGTCAAACAGTAGAACAGGTTTCCCAGAGAGGTGGTTGGTGCTCCAAGCCTGTCAGTGTTTAAGAGGCATTTTGACAATGCTGTTAAGAGTATTCTTTAACTTTTGGTCACCTCTGAAATGCTCAGGCAGTTAGATTTGCTGACTATTGAAGGTCCCTTCCAACTGAAACTGTCTAGTCTAGTCTATTGTCTTCAGCATTTCTTATTTCCTCATCCCCAGATCCTCCTTCTGCTTGTGTGGTGGTGCCAGACATGAGTGCCAGTGGTGTGTTATCCTGGAGCAGGATAACTCACTGTTGGCTGGTCCCTCATGGACCTTTCCAGTTGATTTCTAGTTTTCCTTCTGAGCTGCTTTCTTTGAGGTCTGCTCTTGCTTTATCAACTCCTCCAGTGCCTCTCCCTCCAAATGCCTTGAACAGCTCCAGAGAGTGCCTTAGGGGTGCACAGGAGCCAGTCCTGCTGCTCAGAGGAGGTGGCGCCCACAGTTGAGTGACAGCAGCACCATGCAGTGCCCGATGCTCCCTCAGCTGCAGCTCCGTGGTGGCACATTGTTGGTGGTCCCTGCAAGACAGGGATGGTTGGGCACAAATCTCTCCTGAGCCTTCTGGGAGCTGTGCTTGAACAAGGACCTTGTCTGCCTTCCCTCCCTCTCCCATCCCAGGCCCTTGTGACATTGTTGGTGCTCTGTTCCATCCCACTGATGCCAAGAGAGCCCATTCCTCTGCAGCTCCTGGTGTCTGCTGTGCTGATTTTATCGTTTCACCTCTGAAATACCCTCAAGATTTTGACACTCACTCTACACTAAACTCCCTCCTGCTTCTGCATCTGTCTTTAAAGCAGAAGGCTTTGCTGTTTGTTTTTCTGTGGGCGCCAGGTCAGATTTATCCCCGACAGAAGGCGCCTGTTCCTGATCTGTCCTCAGGACTCCTCTGTGCCCTGCCTGTCTTCAGGACTTTACCTTGCTGTTTTCCAAAAGTGCAAATGTTACTATGTTGGATCAGGCTGGGATCTGTCTAGCCCAGCATCCTGTCTGGCACCAAAGGCTTTGGAGTCACAAGAAACCTCAAATTAACATTTATGGGCCAGCAACCCTGGCCCCCCAGTCTTGCCAGAGATGAGAACCTGTCCCACTGCACTGCTGTTGTCTGCTCTGCAGTTCACACTGCAACTAGTTCAATTTTAAATTCTAATCCTTGGATCCTAAGGATGCAGTAGTTCTCTTTGAAAAGATTTACTACTAATCTCTCTGGTGTCTGTCACAAAGGATGGTTTCTCAGCATTACCTCAAGTGTTAAAATATTAATGAGGGACGAGTTTGGGAGCTGGCAAAGGCTGTCTGTGCCAGCACTGGAGATGGACTTAATGATCTCTGGGCCTTTGCTACTGCAAAATGAACATCTTACACAGGAGAGATTAGACAGACCTGACACCTTTAATAAAATATGGCCTGTATTTCTACAGATGTATTTAAAGTCATTTAAATCCTTTAATGTTTTATGAAATAGCAAAGCTTTGTGTGAATCTATTTAGAATAGTCTTTAAGCACTGCAGTAGGTTTTATTTCGACCCAGCTCCCATTTGTAATGTGCTCACCCTTTATATCATGTTTATATATATATAATTTTTTTTCACCCAAATGACTTTTTGAAATGGATAAAATGCCCATAAAAGGTGTCTGTTGATAGTGCTACAGTCCATAGCCAAGAGTTTCCAAATGGGCTGCCTGTGGGAATCTTAAATCTCCACTTATGGGCTGAAACAAGCAGCCTGGTTTTCCTCTACTCTTGGCTTCAGTGAGCCCACCAAGCCCTGTCTCTCCCAGGTGTCACCTTGTACCGGGACACGGCCACTGTGGGCACAGATGTCTCTGAGGAGAGACTGGCAACCCCCAGGCAGGGGGCATGGTGGCCACTCTCAGCCTGAGTCAGTACCAAAGATGTCCCTAGGAGAGCCTGGAAGGCTTCCCTGAGTATCTGTGTGCCTGGTTTGGGATGAGGACAAAGCTGCTGTTTCTGAAAACTCTGAACACTCCATCTGTTTGCCCCCAGGGTTCAAAGGGGGAAGACAAACTGCATGTTCCTTGTAGCATCACCCTGCTGACCCGAGAGTCAGGACATGCTTTTGGTGGCACTGTGCTTCTACTGCTGGTGCTACAATGTAAGATCCCAGTCAGGTGGATCCCTGCCCCTTGGGGAACGTGGCAACCTGTTCTTGAACAGAATCCAAACACTTCAGCTGCTCCCACAGAAAATTATGGCTCTGAAATGTCTCAACATGCAAAGATGGGCCTGGAGCAGAGAAGCTGCTGAGATCAGCTGAAGGCAGCAGAGGAGCCCTCCTTGCCACAGGCATGATCAGCTCCAGCTCTGCCACTTCCCCATCCACAGGTCACTGTCACCTCTGGGCTGTGGCAGGAGAGCAGAGGGAGCACTGGTGAGAAGGGTGCTCACCTGAGCTCTCTGAGCTCGCTGCAGAGAGGCTTTTGTATTCAGGGGTTTTCCTCATCACTGCTGGGGTCCTACTACAGTTTTCAACTTCAGAAGTGGAAAGCCCTGTGCTTTGGGGCAGGGAGTGGGAGGGGAAGGCATTTCCCTAGCAGGGGATAAGGAGAGGAGAGGCAAGGGTAAGCTCCTAGCCCAGGAGGTGGCTTGACCCCCCCAGTGGAGGAGGCAGGGGCTGTGCTGTGCCCACAATGCCCAGTGGAGGAGGCAGGGGCTGTGCTGTGTCTACAGTGCCCAGTGGAGGAGGCAGGGGCTGTGCTGTGCCCACAGTGCCCAGTGGAGGAGGCAGGGGCTGTGCTGTGTCCACAATGCCCAGTGGAGGAGGCAGGGGCTATGCTGTGCCCACAATGCCCAGTGGAGGAGGCAGGGGCTGTGCTGTGCCCACAGTGCCCAGTGGAGGGGGCGGGGGCTGTGCTGTGCCCACAATGCCCAGTGGAGGAGGCAGGGGCTGTGCTGTGCCTACAGTGCCCAGTGGAGGAGGCAGGGGCTGTGCTGTGCCCACAGTGCCCAGTGGAGGAGGCGGGGGCTGTGCTGTGCCCACAGTGCCCAGTGGAGGAGGCGGGGGCTGTGCTGTGCCCACAGTGCTGAGCACCCCTGCACAGACACCCAGGGCTCAGCTCCATGGTCTGGCTCTGGGGACAGATCACTGCCCATGCAGCTCCACTGCAGATCACTAGGGCTGAGGGTCCTAAATCCCAAATCATGGCCCTCCTCACCCCTCTGCCCTTGCAATCCTGGACCAGGTGGACATCAGTGAATAACTGATATTTTAGTTCATTGGTTATTCTAATAAAAAGCCCTAAAAAAAGTCTAAAAAAACACCCTTTCATGGGTTCAACTGTTTTCCCAGAACTCCAACACTTTTGTTTAGAAAAGGAGTATAATGTGCCCTAAAACCTACACAAGGGATGGGGAATCTCCCATTTCCCTGCAGCAGGTCAGGAACACGGGAGATGAAGTTCAGTTCCCACGACTGCCTGGCTACAACTGCAACCCTTTTCTCCCACAAAAGGACTCCAACAAGCAGGCCACTACAGTGCATGCTCAGACAAGCTCCATCGCACCAGTGGCACCAGTCCCACTCAGCGCCAAGTATTTACCTGGTCTCTGAGAAAAGGGCCAAAAGGATGTGACTGATCCTGGGGGTCTCTGGTTCTGGACTGCCCTAGGGGGGGATTACACAGTTCAGGGTACTCCATGGCACACAGGACACCTGAGCTGGGGCTGCCTACATCCCTTGTGAGCAGTCCAAACCCTTGAGGTGCTGGTAAACCAACTCTGTTTCCCAACTCGGTTGAAGCCAGATTTGCATTTCACTTGCTTTTGTTACAGTGCCTAAAATCAGCCTTTTCTTTTTATTTTTTTTCCTAGAGGGAGGTAAGCAGAGCTTTGCACAGCCACACATTTTTGGTGGATTGGCTCAGAAGAGCAAGCTCTAAACTCAGGCTTTAGTTACCTCCAGCCAAGAGCCGCATTTCAAGTGCTGGGAGCTGGAGCTGTGCCTGCCTGTAGCCAAATGGGCACGTGGAGCTCTGGACTACAGTGCTAGAAAGAAGGGAGGTCCCCTCTGCATGTGAATGGGTCAAACCTTCAAAAGAATCACAAAAACCCAGAATGGTTTGGATTGGAAGAGACCTTAAAGCTCATCTTGTTCCAAACTCTGCCATGGGCAGGGACACCTTCCACCAGCCCAGGCTGCTCCAAGTCCCATCCAACCTGGCCTTGGACATTCCCAGGGCTGGGGCAGCCACAGCTTCTCTGCCCAACCTGTGCCAGGGCCTCACCACTCTCACAGGAAATAATTTCTCCCTAATATCTCATGTAAATTCTCCTCTTTTAGTTTAAAGCTGTTCCCCCTTGCCCTATCACTAAAGCACAAGTGACATCTGATCTGCAAACACAGATGACTTTAATAAAAAGAGCAGCTCCTGCCAGTAACACCACTCTTGTTTCTACAGCTTCTTGCAACATCTTAGGATAAAAATAAATATATTTATTTGCAGCTGAGCTTATAGAAAGCTGCTTTATGTAGGAATAGCCTTGGTCTTGCAGGCCAGTTACGGCACAGTCGGTGTGTTGTAAACGCCAGGGCAGTGGGTTAACAGCTCTGCCCATAAAACCAGCTCAAAGCCTTTCCCTGTTGCTGTGCTTTTAATTTCCCCATTCACAGGCTGGTGAGAGCAAAAGGCAACCTGCATATGGAAACTTTTAATTAAACTACTAATATAGACCCGAGTCATTTCTGGTGGAGGTTTAAGTAGTCTGTGGGAGAAGTGCTGAGTTGTGGGAGAGGAAGGCAGCGTTTGTCTCCAGCCCTGGAATTTGTCCATTCATCAGTCGTCCCAAGAGTTGAAGCTGATCCAATTGCATGTCAACAACATTGGCCATGCCTCATTAGAAATCAGTTGTAAAAAGTTTTTTTAAAGAGCATTAATTCATCTTGTTTCTTTTTTTCACCCCCCCTTTGCTGTGGATTTTCATCACCCGTAGTGAGAATTTTAGGGGAAATTGTTTTGGAATGGCTGTTTTCCAGAGCAGACAATTTCTTTTTTCTTTGCTAGAGATTCAGACCAGTCTTTTTAAAAATGGGTATCTAAAGTCAGGCTTGCAAAATGACAGCCTGATTTGCAAGTTGAACAATGAAAGGACATCAAAAGAGCTCAGCTAGTCCAAATATCACCCACTTCCCGAGGAGCATCGCCATGAACTCTGGAGTTCCCTGTTTTTATGGCTCCAGCTCAGCCTCAGCGATGCAATAAACCATTGATAAATGGCTCCAGCCAGATTTCCTGAAGTTTCTTTGTGACACTGACTCTCCTGCAGAGACACTGTATCAGGTTACCACCTGGGGTTGGTGCTGGTTTACTTTATCTTCCTTACACAGGTATAAATGGATCCACCAACCCTAAGGAAATACAAGGGGTGTATTTGCAGGGCAACCTTTCATACATCTCATCTCTGTGACAATGACTGTGATGGGCTTTGTGCTGGTGGCTTTTCCCCACTGAGGCTCTACTGACTTCAGCAAAAAGGGCTGTTAATTTACACTGTGGAGATCAGACCCAGCCTAAATTCCCTGGCGTTTTATACCCCTGTTCGTTGCTCATATTTAGCCAAGGGCACATGAATCCTCCTTGTACATGAGGAGCCAGAACCAGACACTCCCCACTAAGGGGGCTGTGAGTGCCTGGAGGTGCCAGCCAGCAGCACTTGGCTTTCCCAGCACTTTCTGGTGTTCTGAATGTGTATTCCTTTCATATTGTGATGCAACAGAAGCTTCCCCAATGCCCAGTGTGGAAGTGGGAGCCATCCTCATCCCAGCCTGCTCTACAGAGGGGAGAGCAGGGAGCAGCCCCTTTCTGCAGCACAGCATGGGAGTTTTCCAGCCAGCAAGCAGGACCTCTTAGCTATCTCCCATAGAAACAACAACACGGAGAAATCTCTCTCCCAAAGACAGGAAGAAATCAAATGTCACCCACAACACACCTCCCAGAGCTGGCTGCTGGCTGTAGGCACTCCCATGGGGATGTGCTGTGTGAGGCTCTGAGTGCTGCTGAGGCACTTCCCTACAGCTGGGAGGTACCAAACCATTATTTACCATTCTTTGTTCCTGTTTATATTCAAAAACCTGAGGGAACTATTGTGTTAAATGAGTCGTTGCTGCTCCTCTAAGAAAATATTTAAGTTTCTGTAGCAAGTGTGTGCTCCTTACACACCCAGCCCATCTGGTCACACCCCCACATGTTTGAACCCATTTTTACTCAGCAAAGGAACAACCTTCTGTTCTTTCTGGAGCAGGTATTAATATTCTCAGGCTCTGGCTTGCAGCTTATCTTTGCATAGCAAAGAGGAATTCAGCAACTATCAGTTTGCTACTGGGATTTCTGAGCAGCCATGGGACACCTTGGCCTAATAGAAGGTCACCTCACTGAAAGGCAATTTATTTAGGAAGGGACAAAAGAATTCTGCATGATGGGGAGTGGATTCAGGAGCGAAATCTAAAACTTTAGCAAACTGAAGCCTTCCTGATGTTTCAGAAATTCACAAAGCAGAAACAAAAGGCTGAATCTGCCGTGAGAGCTGGGGCTGGCAGAGGGGAGCAGGGCTGGCTCAGGACATGCTGTCTCTGTGTGGGCAGGAGGGCTCTGCCAGCCCCTCTGTGACCCAGCACGACTCACCTAAGGAGGATTAACAACAGCAGTGCCACGAACTCGGCTCTGCGTGGGAGCTCAGCCATTAGAGGTGATTTTGAACTCCCCCACAAACCTTTTCTTGCTTTACTTCCCTTGGTATAATGGGGGGAAAGATATTTCCCTTCTGGCTCATCTGTAGCTGTAAATGCTTTGGGACAGGGATTGTCTCCTGCTGTGCCTGTGCCACCCACATCAGATCTGGGCCACCACTGGGTCCGTAAGGACTGAACTAAATTACAGCATAGCTAATTAATACTAAATGAGTGCAACAGTTACAATACTGTGGTACAAGTGGAGGAGAATTAGATTTCAGACAGGGTAGTTTGGGGAGTCTGGTAAGCACAGTGTGCTGGGAGGGACAAACTTTTCAGACAAAAGGATGAGTGATGGTCCAGGAGAAAGCAGGACATGCAGAGCTGCTGCCCGGTAGTGCAAAACCCTGCAAGGGGAGGAGGTGTCAGTCTGTTCCCATCCTTAGGGATGTTTTTACATGGAAAGAGGAAAATAAGTTGACCAAGGAGCAGCAAGAAAGGGAGATGGTGGAGAAGTCAGAGGGAGTACAAAGTTTCCTGGCAGGAAGGAGGAGTGGAGGATGCCTTGCAGAGGAGGAGGTGGCAAGGGCAGCAGAATGAGTGGCTGCTCCCAGATGCATTGGGAAGGCTTTTATACATATATCACGGGGACACGAGGCAAGAGAGAAAGCAGCTCCATCAATAAATAAGGAGGAAGATTAAATTAATGGGGACTCTGAAATGGCTGAGAGGCTGAAGTCCCTTTTTAAAAACCAGTCGTTAACAAGACAAATACAGGAAATTGGCACTGGGTGGACCCTGACTGATGGGAGCAGCCCCTGGGAAAGCCTCACCAAGGGTGGAGGAAATTTGTCCTCTGTGTTCGGGCTCCTACTTTTGGTGCCTGAAGTCAATTAGTGTGGACACTGCTTTCTCTGTGCCCTGGCTCCCCATCTGCAAAGGGGTGATAACAGCATTTCCCTTGCTTTTATCTGCTTGATTTTACTTATCTATGGCCTGGGTTGCATCTTATGCTGTATTTATGTAGCACCTACTGCCATGTGAGCTCGATCTTGGCTGGAGAGCTTAATTCAGGTAGTGTGTAGTGAGAATGAAAAAAAACCCTGGCCAAAATCAGAACATTCCCTCACTGACTCAGCCCACAGACACCAAAGTTGGATTTGCAGTGCATTTCATCAGTACTGAAATGTATTTTAAAACACTGTCATGAAATAGGCTGAAATAAGTTCAGAGGTTTTTTTTTTTTATTTAGGAAGGGAAAGTTTATGATAAAAAAGCTGAATTTATAGTGTAGTTCTGAAAAGAACATTTACGAGGATTTTAAAAACTCAGAAAGCTTCCTTAATGCTGTAGTAATGAAGGTGCCTTAAGGGATTTAAACTATGCAGTAGCCAAATTCAGGTCAGATAAAGTTGCTGTTAATGATGCAACTCCTTCAGCTTTCCCCATGTAACAGAATTAGGCTTAAACTTCACTCATTTTTGCAGAAATAATAAAGAATTGGTTGGAAAATACCAAACACAAACTGCTTGGACTGTATGGAAAATTACAAAGGTCTCCTGAAGGTGAATGTGTGACCAAAAAGACCTGGACCACCACCACACATAAATAAGTCATGTTGTCCTGTTTTGAGAACAAACAGTGCCTTGACAACCTGGACTGGTTAATAAGTGGTGATGACCAGACTGGTTTTACTCAGTCTCCATATTTGCAACAAATAAGTGGAAAATAGTTTTTCCTTTATAAAAATCTTCCTCGTTGCTCCAGCTCTTACCTGGGCAATGGCTCTCTGTAAACACTGCCCATCCCCTCCCTGTTTCTTTCTCAGAGGTCCAGATAGGGCAAGTTGGTGATTATTAGTTCTTAAAACCAGGATAGTTAGTACATATTGGGAATGGGCAGAGCACTGAGGGTTTTCTAAGGTATTTTGGGTGAATCTGATCTGAATTTCCCTTTCTGTGTGACAGGGCTGATGACACTGAACTGAGAGCTCTGAGAGTCATGTATTACACAGGGGTTGCTTTCCTTATCACACCATCACCAACCTCTCCACACCATCAGGTACCACATCATGTGCTCATATCCAAAGTCAGTTCTGGTTTCAGCAGGTTTGTCTCATTGTAGTTTCAATGGACACTAAACATGTTTTCTTCAAATGACCAACAAACCTCTGAACACTGTTTTCCTCCTTTCCTTTTTATTTGTTTCCTCTCTTGCACTTAGAAGGGATGGAGGATACTTTTGAGGTATCTCCAGTAGCTTCCTGTACTGCTGTGCAGTTCTCCTCAGGCCAAACATTGTGTTTTATGTTTCATGTAGCTCAGCACAGTGATTGGAAGTGTCGGGTCCTGCCCTTTGGCCACCCCAAGCCCTGCAGCGTTCCAGGCTGGGCACAGAGTGGCTGGAGAGCAGCCAGGCAGAAAGGGACCTGGGGGGACTGAGGGACAGGAAGCTCAAGAGGAGCCAAGAGTGTGCCCAGGTGGCCAAGAAGGCCAATGGCATCCTGGCCTGGATCCAAACTAGCGTGGCCAGCAGGCCCAGGGCAGTGAGCCTTCCCCTGGCCTCTGCCTTGGGGAGGCCACACCTTGAGTGTTGTGTTGAGTTCTGGGCCCCTGAGTTGAGGCAAGAGATTGAGGGGCTGGAGCGGGGCCAGAGAAGAGCAACGAGGCTGGAGAAGGGAGTGGAGCACAAGTGCTGTGGGGAGAGGCTGAGGGAGCTGGGGGTGTTTGTGCTGGAGAAGAGGAGGCTGAGAGGTGACCTCAGCACTGTCTGGAAGTGCCACATCAGGGAAGTTGTGGCCAGGTGGGGGTTGGTCTCTTCTCCCAGGCACTCAGCAATAGGACAAGGGGGCACGGGGGGCTCAAGCTCTGCCAGGGGAAATTGAAGTTGGAGAGCAGAAAAAACTTCTTTGCAGAGAGAGTGCTCAGGCATTGGAATGGGCTGCCCAGAGAGGGGGTGGATTCCCCATCCCTGGAGGTTTTTCAAGTGAGCTTGGCTGTGGCACTGAGTGCCATGATCTGGTAAAGGGACTGGAGTTGGCCCAAGGGTTGGACTTGATGATCTGGGAGGTCTTTTCCAACCCAATCCATTCTATGATTCTATGATTTTATGAAACCAATACTATGAAAACTTTGTGACCCAACAAGCTGATGAGGTCGGGTCCATCAATTCCCTCCTTCCAGAATGTGAATAATTAGTTACTTTGAGAAAATGGCTCTCAAGAAGCAATTTTTGCAGGTTTTACTTTGTTTCAGTGACCTACAAACCAACCATTCCCTTGTTCAGGTGGAGATTTGTTGAAATTCTTTTCACAGAACAAAGACTGGACATGCCATGTGGTTTGTCATAGTGCAAAACACAGCTCTTTACACTTTAAAAGAATCTTTAAATTATGGAGTGATAGACCAGGCAGGGAAGAAATACCAGCCTCTATCAGTGAATCAAAGCATTCAGCTACGCTCACTGTCTTACGTTTCTTTCCACCAGGCTGGGCCAAGCAAAGCCAATGCTAATCAGCTGAGAGAACTGCAAATGTTTTGAAATACTGTGGATTAGGGCAAGTCCATGATTTGGGCAGAGATGAAATATTGTGTGTAGATATAAATAAATATTGTTCCCAGCTCAGCCTCTGGCTTGTCTCCAACATGCCAAAAATTCATCAAAACCTGAATGGGGTAGTGTGTTAACAAGTGCCTGACAGACTCTGAAAACTGCCCGGGGGGTGCACACGCTGTACTTGACCAGCTCCCCTTGTTTGCCCAAATTAACCCTTGGAATATGGCAGCCCTGAGCAGAGCCAGCCCACGGAAAACAAGGCTGAACTTGCTGTGTGCTTGGGCTCGTCGCTCCGGCGGCGTGCGGGAGAGCGAAGGTGGGTGTGAGCTACATTGAGCTCCTCTCAATAGCGATGTGATAGCTGCCAGAATGAAATAAAGAGCCCTAGGTGGAACAGAGCTCTCACCCTGAGCAGAACAGCCCACCTTGTTATCTGCAGAGCAGCAGGGACAGATCTGTGATAGCTAAAACTTGACTTTTAAAAACCGTGTTCTGAATTACTGAGGATCTCAAAACGGCTTATCTGTAGGCTGCCTCTTTCATCTCTTGCTATTTTTAATAGCCCATTATGAATCATTTTGATATGTTCATAAATGTTATCCTTTCTCCAAGTTCTTTGCTATGGTTGTCAGCTGCTGAGGCTAATATGGGCATGGTTAGTTGGGCTGGGATGTGCGAGCTTCAAAACCTGACGGCTGGGCTGCATGATTTATAACAACTCTGACTGCCCTAAATGTACATAACTAAGGAGAACATGTATTCTGCATTCCTATAATCAAGATATCCTCAGCATCCTTTTTTTTTTAAGGTGAGGAAAGTGCACAGCCTGTGGTTTGTCTCTCAGGTTGAATCATAGAATCATAGANACCAACCCCCACCTGGCCACAACTTCCCTGATGTGGCACTTCCAGACAGTGCTGAGGTCACCTCTCAGCCTCCTCTTCTCCAGCACAAACACCCCCAGCTCCCTCAGCCTCTCCCCACAGCACTTGTGCTCCACTCCCTTCTCCAGCCTCCTTGCTCTTCTCTGGCCCCGCTCCAGCCCCTCAATCTCTTGCCTCAACTCAGGGGCCCAGAACTCAACACAACACTCAAGGTGTGGCCTCCCCAAGGCAGAGTCCAGGGGAAGGCTCACTGCCCTGGGCCTGCTGGCCACGCTAGTTTGGATCCAGGCCAGGATGCCATTGGCCTTCTTGGCCACCTGGGCACACTCTTGGCTCCTCTTGAGCTTCTTGTCAATGAGTACCCCCAGATGTGCCCCATGGGCTCCACTTGAAGTCAATAGCACACCCACACTCATTTTAGAGCAGCCAGGAACCCAAACAGGCAGCCTTTGAATGCCATAACTTGCCTGGCATGTAAGCCCCTTCCCTGTTGAGGGGTTTCTGAACAGTCTGCCAACATCTCCACAAGATACTCTTCCACAGAGGCTCAAAGCCAACAAGGAAGATTTCCAGCAAAACTCTGCTCCCTGGAGTGGGGCTGCTCAGCCTGCACCCTGTGTGTTATTCCAACCATGGGCTCTCCCCTTCCTGAGGACCTGGTGGGAACAGTCTGCAGGCAGATGAATTGCCCCGACTTTGACAGCCTTCTCCTGGAATCAGCTTTCCTAGGTCCTTGGATCTGCAGCCTGTGGGCCACAAACAGCTTGTAGAGTTTGCAGTTGATATGGCACATATGGTATTTCTCTAAAAAAAGAGACTTGCTGCGTCTTAGTTGTATTTTGTGACGTAAAGATCGACTGAAAACACAAGCAAGGCATTGATTTCCTTTGTCCATGTAGCATCCCAGGCTGCAAGGTGCTGGGGCAGGACACAGACTACTGCTAAGAGCTCTAGGACTGAGGGGCCTCTCCTGCACCTCCTGTTGCCAACTCTGGTGTGTTTATCTTATGTGGCATTTTTTCCTCAGAAACTAAATTGATTCTCTCACAAATCAGAAAACAGGAAACATTCCTCCCTTCCCAGTGAGGGGAAACATTGGAGTTTCTCACTCTTCTCCCACGAGAGACTCATCTAGCTTAACATCCAGGAGCAGTAGGGAAGCCAGACACCCTCCATCCCCCATCTCCCATTTGGAAGGCTGTGCTCTCTGGTGAGGTAGGTGTAAAGAAATCATTGCAAGTGCTGCTTCCCAAGGGATCCAGAGCTTAACCAGGCAGCAACGAACCAGTAGGGATGGGAAGGCATAATGAGAATAAATGATGGAGTGGTTACAACCTTAATTATGTTCCACATCTTCAATGCAAATGCTCCCACCACACCATGCCCCCAAACCACGCTTGGGCACAGGCTCAGCACAGATTCAGAGAACTGCCACTGTCTGATCACCAGGACCACTTGCAGTGCTACGGGTTTCCCTCGGGTATCCAAATAATATGATCAAATTTTGCAGAACTTTTGCAAACTTTGATTAATTTTTTCTTAACTGGTGAGAGGCTGGCAGCCCCAGGGGGTAAGGAGAAGTTTGCCCACCTTGGTGCAGGTCAGTGCACGGGCAAAGCTGGGGGGATAAACCCTTTCCCAGAGCATGTCCTGTCTCACCAGTGCCACTGTCCCCTCCTCCTGTGAGCCCTGCAGTCCCACACTCCTGAGAAGCTGCCACAGGTTACATTAACTGCACCAGGATCTGCTATCACTGCACTCAGGCTTTTCTGAGGTGAGGATGAAGAAGGCAGAGGAGCAGATGGAAATCCTGCCCACCCAACAGCACAGCCATGGGGCAGCTGGGCTTTCCCCAAGAGTAAGGCTGCTCCACCAGGTCACAAAACAAAACAATGTCCTTTCAGCACAGAAAATGGGCAATAAAGCTCTCCCTAATCTGACTTCAGGTGTTTTGCTCAGAACTGTAACAGAAATAATTTATGAAATCCCCAGACCAATTATATAATAGCATAATTGCAAAGCTCAGGAGTGTTGTTACCCTTGCAAGTCAGTCATTTGCACTTACGTGTCTGGTGCTGCTATGACAGCAGAAGGGGTTTTTTGCTGAATCCAAGAAATCCTGGTGCTGAACAACTGTCCAAACAACCTAGTGCTGAGGGGCTTGTGATGCTTCTTACATAAAGGCTCAAAATAGTACAGGGCAGGAGGAAGTAACACGGAACAGGAAACGTGCTGGAAAGCTGTTGAGCCTGTGAGACAAATAACTCGAGGTGCTGAGGAAGCTGAGCCGATGTTCCAGGCACTGGAGCTGTGGCTGGCACAGGAGAGGACACGTCTCACACGTACCCAAGTGGAGCAAGAACCAGGTTGCCAATGGGGCTGCAGTCACAGCTGTCACTGTGGTGGTTGAGCAGCAACTCATCCCTCACCTCGGTGACAAGTGGACAGTTAATTAGGGATGTGAGCATTACCAGTGGATCTGATTCAATTTGCTTTTAAGTCAACAGAAGCATTTATTGATTGACTTCAGTAAGGGAGGGTTTGGGGTTTAAGTTTCAAGATGAAGCGTATAGATGTGTAAAAACTGGACAAGAGGAAAGGGCCTCAAGTTGCACCAGGGGAGGTTTAGATTGTATATCAGAAATAAATTCTTCACTTGAAAGGGTGGTAAAGCATATACCAGGCTGGCCAAGGAAGGGGTGAAATCACTGTCTCTGGAAGTGTTCAAAAATCCTGGATAGGGTTGTGCTTCTGCCTCACATACTGCGCTGGACTGATATTGCAAATAGCCCTTTCTTGATTGGGGACAGATGCCTGCTGGCCCTGCACTGGTGGGAAGGCTTAGAGAGCTGGAAAGGTGTCTTAGGATAACCATTGGATAGGGAGGAGGAGCAGGCCATGCAGGCTCCAGTGGGCAGGACAGGATTCACTGCCACTGCCACATTGTGGATTATTTCTCAAAGTCATGCTCCTCTTAGAGTGGCCATCTCCATGCCCAATCCTTCAGGCTCACAACAACCCTGCAAGCCTAGTTGGGATGGCAACAAACATGGAGGAAAACTGCATCCAAGAAGCAGCAGGGATAGAGGCTGTTCTGAGATATAGGGGACAAAATCTGTTTGCTCCCTCCTTATTTCATTTGGGAGGAAGAGTAGGAAAAAGAAGCTATGAAAAGAATCCATAAGTGCAGGAGCTGTCAGTGGAAGCAGAAGTGAAGGAGCATTGCCATGCTTGGACTCAGCAAGGGAGAAGCAGGGAGACACCTGATGAAGGATAATGTGGGCTGGTGGAGCTGCTCAATCCAGAATCATCCAAACAAAGACAATAAAGAGTGATGATTGTTTCCAGGAGCTGGAGCCCNGCTGTGGCTGGCACAGGAGAGGACACGTCTCACACGTACCCAAGTGGAGCAAGAACCAGGTTGCCAATGGGGCTGCAGTCACAGCTGTCACTGTGGTGGTTGAGCAGCAACTCGTTCCTCACCTCAGTGACAAGTGGACAGTTAATTAGGGATGTGAGTATTACCAGTGGATCTGATTCAATTTGCTTTTAAGTCAACAGAAGCATTTATTGATTGACTTCAGTAAGGGAGGGTTTGGGGTTTAAGTTTCAAGATGAAGCGTATAGATGTGTAAAAACTGGACAAGAGGAAAGGGCCTCAAGTTGCACCAGGGGAGGTTTAGATTGTATATCAGAAATAAATTCTTCACTTGAAAGGGTGGTAAAGCATATACCAGGCTGGCCAAGGAAGGGGTGAAATCACTGTCTCTGGAAGTGTTCAAAAATCCTGGATAGGGTTGTGCTTCTGCCTCACATACTGCGCTGGACTGATATTGCAAATAGCCCTTTCTTGATTGGGGACAGATGCCTGCTGGCCCTGCACTGGTGGGAAGGCTTAGAGAGCTGGAAAGGTGTCTTAGGATAACCATTGGATAGGGAGGAGGAGCAGGCCATGCAGGCTCCAGTGGGCAGGACAGGATTCACTGCCACTGCCACATTGTGGATTATTTCTCAAAGTCATGCTCCTCTTAGAGTGGCCATCTCCATGCCCAATCCTTCAGGCTCACAACAACCCTGCAAGCCTAGTTGGGATGGCAACAAACATGGAGGAAAACTGCATCCAAGAAGCAGCAGGGATAGAGGCTGTTCTGAGATATAGGGGACAAAATCTGTTTGCTCCCTCCTTATTTCATTTGGGAGGAAGAGTAGGAAAAAGAAGCTATGAAAAGAATCCATAAGTGCAGGAGCTGTCAGTGGAAGCAGAAGTGAAGGAGCATTGCCATGCTTGGACTCAGCAAGGGAGAAGCAGGGAGACACCTGATGAAGGATAATGTGGGCTGGTGGAGCTGCTCAATCCAGAATCATCCAAACAAAGACAATAAAGAGTGATGATTGTTTCCAGGAGCTGGAGCCCACAACAACTGAATTAGGACTGTTTGAGTATGATTTGAAGTGAGGAGGAAGCTGAAGCTGTTTCCTGGAGCTTGACACAGGGAACTTCATCAAGCTCAGTCAGCAGTGGGATGGGAGCAGATGGGTCCTGCAAGTGTTGCTGCAGCCAAACTCTGCCCACCTGGGCAAAAATGCCACTGAGGGAGAAAACAAGGTAGGAGAGCACCCCTGCCAACGTGGGTGCTGCAGGGGGGTTACACCAAACCAGGGCAGGGAGTGGGCAGGGTGAGGGACTGATGGGGACAGCAAAAGGTGGCCTTTGGGTGGGCAGAGAAGAGTGATGGAGCAGAGGGAGGACAGGCAGGAGGAGCCATCCTGTAGGTCTCATAATATCTACACACTTGGCAAAAACTGGCTGTGCTGGGGGATCCTGGGCTGTGGAGCCTGGGGAGCCTTGGCATCTCAGTGCGCTCCAAGCAGGGGTCCTGCTGTCACTGCCAGGGGAGCTCTGCCCCTCAGAGCCCCAGGCAAAGGAGTGAGCAGGGGGTTGTAGCAACACACAGCTTTGCATCTGGTGCTGAGGAGCTGTGAGCACTGGTGGGCTTGGCCCACTAATGGCCATATCTGTGGAGAAGACACGCTGGCTGGTGGCCTCTCCCGGCCATCAGGCTGGAAGGCACTTCCCCAAAACAGTTAATGTGTGTGCACCCAGCACTTCCTGAGCAGTTGCTGAGTATAGGAGATCAGTTATGCAAGCTGTTTCTTCAGTTTTAATCTGATTTCCTCCCTCTGCTCTTAATAAATCTTATTTTTATTAGATCTTTTGAGTCCTAAGCAGCTTGGAAATTGCACATAGATTTTGCAGGAAAAGAAAGACCTCTGAAAGAAGGCATGAAAAAAAATAAAAATAGAGAGGGGCTCTGGAGATATTCAGGCAGCAATTCTCAGCTAAAAGAGCACACAAGACACAGGTCCTTTTCTTTAGAAAGTAGTTTTCAGGGCAAAGGGCTGCTGGAAATAGCTATTGTTGACTCTGGCTGAGAACTTTAGGGATATGAAGTATCCCTGCTTGTCAGAACCAGCAATGCTGGGGTGAATTAAAAAGGGATTGTTGATGATGGAGGATTGCAGGTTAAGATGTTCCTTGGTGGATCTGTGTGGCTGTTTGCTGCTGCCTTAAAGCAGGTTTTGCCATTTATTAGGAGTGATTCCACTCATGCTGCCTTTGGTAGGGTTCATCCCCAGCCAGTTGGCTGTTTACTCCCCATCACCTACATCTTTGCACCAGATTTAATGTCAGCTCCAAATGTGGTTGCAGCTGAATTTACACCAGACCTCAGCAAAGCTCTACTTAAGGAAAGGCTGGAAGTTTTTTACTTGAAGTGAGTGACTGTAGCTTGTAGCCCATTGCAGGTGGTGAACAAGCAACACAGGGCTGGCCAAAACGCAGCATCCCTCAGGGTCAGCACAAGGGCACCTTGGACAGCTGGGAAGAGGCAGCAGTTTCCAACTTCTGCTGATTTCCTATGGTATATTTGAACTCCACTTTGGGAAAGAAATCAGTCTGGCACAGCACTTCAGAAAGGCTGTTGAGCCCTGATCTACCAGGAATACTATTTCACTTGCTCTTGGAAGCTTTAACTACTCCAAAACACTGGGACTGGGATGGTAGGAAGGGGTTGGGGTTTTTGGTGTGGGATTTTTTTACCTGCTACTTGTCACTCAGCTATTTGCTAAGGGCAAGTATTTAATAGCGTGGAATTGTCATGTTTCAGGCTCTCAGTTGGCACCAGTAGATTTTGCTCCTGGTTGTGAAGTTTCTTTAAGACCAAACTATACAGAACCACAGAATCACAGAGTGGTTTGGGTTGGGAGGCACCTTAAAGCTCATCTCATTTCAACCCTTGCCTGGGGCAGGGGCCCCTTCCACTAGACCAGGTTGTTCCAAGCCCTGTCCAACCTGGCCTTGGACACTTCTATGCTTCAATCTTGCGTTAATGCAAAGCTTGTGCATCACAGTGCTGAAAATGCCAGAAAATCCCAAACCCATGGCATTACAAGTGACTCAAGGAACTACTTCCCTGTTCAAAAGGGTCACGGGGAGTTTCTCAGCCAGTGAAGTTGGGACAAGCCATGAGTCAAGGAGATCTCAGCAGGGATGTAACTGAGGTGTTGAACGGACATCTTTGGCTCAATACAGAGGCCTTAAACAGTCAATCAACCTTCTATCATTACAGTCTGGCCTGACTTTTAATACTTTTTTAGTTTGCTACTTCTGTGTTCCTAGTATGTCCCAGTGCCCTTCACATTGGACACCATTTCTTTACATCCTGGGCCCCCCAAAAGCAAATAGAGCTGGGATTCAGCTGACCAACTGCTCCAAGCTCCAGGTTCCCCCATGGTGTATTACTAAACTACACACCCGTCCCCATTCTGAAATGATCTGCAAAGGTTACCACAATAACAGCAGGATGCCATCTTATTTATTTTGCTCTTGGCTTTTAGAGTTCCCTATCTGAAAGTACATCAAGTCTCTGTGGAGCTCTAACATCAATGCCACATTCTATGAAGCAAGGAAAATATAATATTTTTACAGTCGGTCTTTAAATCATTTTCTGACAACAAATCAATCTTACAAGAAGCCTTGTTGGTGTTATGAGTAAGAGAAGGAGAGATTTTGAGATTAAAGTGTAATAATAGTTTGCTGTCTCCACAAATTTGTCCTTTCGTGTATCAAACCGTTGCATTCTACTGCTGAGTTCTAATTAAGCCCCACCAATCAGATTTATGATAGTGCTAATAGGAAAAAGGATCGTATAATGCTGTTAATATGTGCTCTATAATTAACATTAATGGCAGTCGTGTGGTTAACTGCCCCTCGCATCACCCTGAGAGCAGACCTGGAGGTGCAGGGTTTATAACCTGGGGAAGCACCACAGGTACTGAGGAACTGCCTGTCTTGGCAATCAGCAAAAAGCTGGAGATGCTTCAGGAATTGTTCTGGCCCACAGTGGTGACCTTGGAGCCCCGAGCCACAAGATCAGTGTCCTGCAACATCCACATGGTCCTGCAGTGTTGGTACCTGGGATTTTATGAGCTCAATGGTGGGAGCTGAGCACGGAAAGAGCTCCCTGGAAGGTCCATGTTCCCTCCTGCAATCTGTAATCCCTGTTGCTTTCCAGAGTATTTCATGGTGCCAGCTCCTGTGGAACCAGCTCTATGAAGATGAGATCCAAAGCCTGTGGAGCCCTTTTAAGCTGAAATACAGCTTTGACATTTGGATACTTACTTGTGTCCACTAAAACCCCTAAGATTACGTTTTTCTCTCTAGGAGTAGTTTTAGTGGTTAAAACCAAACGGGGACGTGACATTCTGTGTGCCCTAAATCATCGTTATTGTTTCACAAGGAGGTCTTGCTCCGTCTCAAGGCCCATGGATAACATTCTCCTTAATTAGAAAAGTAGTGTTATACCCCCACTCTCCAGGGGTGCAATTTATTGCCCAAGTGAAAGGCAATGAAAATCATTAAACCTTAAATCTCAGCCCTGACACAGAACACTCGACTACCTCAACCTTTTCCTCTCTGACCCAAACTGCCCTAAAACCAGCCAACCATTCCAGCCCTCTATGCAACCATTGTGTGGTTTTTTGCTACGTGATGTTTGTTTTATTTTTGCAGGTGTAAATTTGAGGGCAAATCTGGGGAAGTTACAAAAAGTAGAGACACAAACAGGAACTGTGAAGTGATATATGCACAGTGGTGAGAACTCGGAGTAAAACAGGATATTAACTGTACGAAATGTGAAGTCCTAATTTCTCCCCAGCTCCCCAAATAGGAGGAGAGTGGAAATAAATGCTTCAAAGTAGGATATTCTTGGTGAATTAGAGTGAGTGTTTTCATTTTATCTTCCTAATAATGATTTAAGATGACTTTTGCATGAATTTAAGCACTATAAAGAAATGAAAGCCTGGGAGGAAGATGGTTCTGAGGAAGATTTCCATGATAAAATATTGAGAATGAATTTCAAAAGCATTTAAGTGACTTATAGCCTACATCTCCTGAACTTAAACTCTTAAGAGAAAACATTTTAAAGATGCCTGAGGGTGCAATTATGCTTTACAGCTGGAGCAGTCCTAACCATTCCCTTCCCTTTTTGCTCAGACTCCAGTCCAAGCCCTTCCTCTGTGCCCTGATCCCGCTTTCAATCTATCAGCCCCTGTACAGGGTGAGTACAGAGAGTTTAACCAGCAAAATAAGCAATTTTCCCCCTTCAGATCAGGAATTTGAGTCAGTTTAGCACTCCTGGAACATGCATAGGGCAGGATGAGGTGACAGTTGGGTCAGCTCTTCAATGTGACCTCCTGAAATGTGTATCTTCACCAAGGAGCACAGAAATCAAACTTCCATTTTCCCAAAATTACTTTAGGAACTAAATGCAGATTTTATTTGAGGCTTTTTTACCAAGCCTTTGGCTCTTTGAATCTCAGATCCTTTTGGGAACGAGACTCCACAGAATCACAGAATGAATTCTTATTTTTTCTTAGCCTTCTCCTGGCTGTTTCACAAGCATTTCGTGATGTCCCCACGCACTCCTGGTCACTCTCTCGCTGTGTCACGGACACCACATCCAGCTGTGTGGTGACACCATGCCCTGCCTGCAGCTGTTCCCTGGGGATGAGCCCAGGAATGGGTCCAGGATAGACCAGGAATGGGTCTGGGACAGCCCAGGAATGGATCTGAGACAGGCCAGGAATGGGCCAAGAACAGCCCAGGAATGGATCTGAGACAGTCCAGGAATGGGTCTGGGACAGCCCAGGAATGGGTCCGGGATAGCCCAGGAATGGACCTGGGACAGCCCCAGCCCAGGGCCTCAGGACAGCCCAGGAATGGGTCTGGTATAGACCAGGAATGGGTCTCGGACAGCCCAGGAATGGATCTGAGA